>BLSH010351679.1:194153-205369 GCA_018402905.1 Glandirana rugosa
TATTTACTATCGCTGTTTTCTAGCTGATCAAAAACCACTTTTGACATAAAGGGACACTTTTTGGTTGCCATGGACATTCTCAAGTTTCCAGGCAGAAAGAATGACATTTATGATATAAAAGTGCATGCAGGGCTCTGGGCAAACCACTAGGGACAAAGGGGATGTGAAATGATTTCATACAGTAATGTAATCTTACAGATTACAGTGTACTGTATGTGTGATGTGTGTTTCACTTTTTGAATTTGACGCCGGTCTCAGCTCCTGTGCGACGCGACGCTCGCAGGGAACGGAGCCTGGCACACAGAGGCATCGGGCAGAGGACACAGCCCGCAGACACGGCGGGGGACATTGCTGGATCCAGGGGACAAGGTGAGTAACATTTCCTGGATCCAGAGATGAGATCCCGACTGTGGCTCAGGGTTACCGCTAATGGTACTGAAATTCCACCCCGAGCCACACTCGGGATTACCGCCAGGAAGGTTAATTAGGGAGGGAACCCATGCTGTCACGAAGCCTATCAGGAAATTTACAGCAAGCATTTGATGGGGAGTTTTTTGTTTTCCTGACTGATTTCATGGCAGCATATGTTTGGGAAATAATTCACCACAAAAAATGGTTGGAAATAGAAGCAACAAGATTGCAATTATAGGCCCAGTTAACATAAACTTTAATGCCAAAATTAACAAGATAATGATGCTAACTCCACAATACAATGAGCCAATACAGTATTAGTGAAGGACCACATCATCACCCTACAATTATTTTCAGTGTCCTGTGCCAGGGTTAAGTTTACACACTTATGGTGGAGTGCTTTGTCATTGCTTCCTTAGGAACCAAGTCTTTAACCCTATAAGCCATTTGCCTAGCCATCATGATCCATCCGATGATGATTCTGGATGTTATCTCCTTCCCTCTGATTCTGCTAGAGAAACAGAGAGATGGCCTAAATCTCTAAGCAAAGCTGTAGCCTGTGAGGAAGTTTGAAGCACCCTAACATACAGTGAATTCTACTGGCCAATCTTAGTAGTCCTGCATTTAGGGAGAACATATTATTGTCTTTGTGGGATGCATGCTGAAGCCACCTTGGATTGTATCCCAGTATGGATATAAACACTACACCGACTAGACAGAATGCCAAAAGAGTCCCTCGTAGCCTAAGGCCATAATCTTGGTAATATTCCTGGCTGATGTGATAACCCTCAGAAAGGTTTTCTTCATGACTCAGTTTTTACTCAAACTGGACTGAAAGTGATCCCATCTGGAGGTGGTAAGAAAGTCCAAAGCAAGGGGTAAATTCCATTTAGGGAGTCTTGGCCCTCCCTGGAGTCTAAGATGCAGCACCCATTAAGGAAATGGAAGAGTAAGGGGTAGTTCACCAGCAAAACATTGGGAATATATCATACAAATGGTGTAGCACTTAGATCTGTGTATATATAACAAAACGTAATTTTCCTTTAAACAATTTCAAATAATGCATGTCCATATAAAATCAATAACTCTGTCAGGGCCGGGCTCAGTTCTTCCATCTCAGAGCAAGCTGCTCAGCTGAGGGTTAATTGCCAGTCTCAGCTTCAACTCTGTCTCACCTGATGACCATATCCTGCCTCGTTAAGCCAGCTCTGCTGATGTATAAACTGCCTGGGTCAGATCACAGATGCCTTTGCCTTGGTCAACATCTCTGGAGAAATCTCTGCTGTGTTTTCCTTTGAAAGGCTTTGCCTGTTTGTCATTCCCTTCTGGTTTCTGGATTCAAGACCATGCTCGGCTGACTCTCCTCCTGGCTGCTGACCCTGCATTCTGTTTGTTTGACCTCGCTGATCTCTGGACTTCTATTTCACTGCCTCGCTCTGACTATCCGCTGTGGTTACCAAACCCTGCCTATGTTTTGACCATGTTTACCGTGTTTATATAATTTTACCTTTTTATTAAAAAGTGTGATTTTACTGCACTTCTGTCTTGGTCTGATTCATGGTTCCTAACAAACTCTTTCTCTAACATGTGAAACAGTCTCTTCACAATTCAAATATTATGGTGCTTATTATCACCCAAGTGGTGTAGTGTTCACATCCATGCTCCTGTGCTACCACCACCAGCTGTGCCCTCACCTTAGCTCCATGATCTTACCCTGTAATGTAGAGTCATAAAAGACTCGTATCCCTTTAATGGACCAGTATATGCACTTTGTGGCCCCACTGGAGATTCATTCTGGATTCCACCATTCCTCACACTGTTTATATAATTCAAACACTTCACAACAAATCTGGGTTTTAGCCCTTTAAGACACTCTCCTCCTCAGCTCAGCTCCAAACAAAGAAAAAACACTGCATAGTGCTTAATCTTTTAAAAACTTTTATTCATTCACTCCCAAACAAATAACACTCATATTCAGGTGCTCATTTGCAGAAGAAAACATAAGCATGAGTTTATGCATACTTTCTCTGCAGACAGTTGCGGTTTCTCAATCGGTTTTACCGATCCTCTGCTCTTCCTGTGCACAATGACATAATCTGTTAAGCCCTGCCTCTATGTGTTTCATCACAGGGCCATGTGAGTTCATCAGAGGGATCCCTGATCAGAGACAGAATCCACTTGAAAGAAATCTGGATGTAGGGACCACTTGTATTCCAATTGGGACTCAAAATATGAATTCTTCTTCTGAATTCCCGACATGTAGATGTAAATGTTGGAAACATTCCTCTCTGACAAGGTCACAATCAGCTCTACCTCACTCCAATGTACACTAGACTGAACCTGCAGGTTTTGATCTGCCTGTTGATGTAGTACCACTGTCATACTATTCAGCCTTATCGTGACTAAAGAGCCTACTTTCAGGTAGGAAAAATTTGGCTGGCCAGAAATCCAGTTCATAACAATTTCCTGAATAGGGAAGTGCTACTGACTTTGGGCTACTGTTCTGGAGGTGAGAAAAATTTCTACTGTGCCCACTACCAAAGGCTTCTTATCATTGTCTGTGAATTATGAATATATTTCACAGACAATGCTTCTGGACAGGGAACTTCCTCTGCTGACCAACTTCAATATAAGGACAGGAGAGACCATGGTCCCCATTATCTTCAGACATCAAGATATTGACAGGTGCAGGACAACCCAGCACCTTACCACTGGTATGCTCTATTGGCAGAAATAATGTATTCTTAACTGTGATGAATTGGGCTCCCAGTTACACAAGAATTGTATAAGGGTGTGACATTATGAAAGGCGAGGTGATTGATGCACACTACTGTATGTATCAGCTCACATGCGTTCATATGCAGGAAACAGATCTGAGTTTTCCGTGCCATTGGTTCTGGACCAGATTTGGCGTTCCTCTGGTGACCACCAGCAGGGGATATAAATAAAGCAGGACTGGAGCAAGCAGTTGCCCTTGGCCTGGGACTCAGGAAGCCAAGCCTGAGCGAGTTATGGATATGGAGATTGCTCTGTAAGAGTAAGGAGAAGGTTTGCATAATGTCTGTTTTGTTGGTGATTGAGAGAAGCCCTTCACCTGTGAGTTAGGAACCCAAACTGTTTAGTTAGTGCCTGGATGGCAAGGATTTATTTTTCTGGGGGTTTTTTTGTTTGTTTTCTGTGCAACTAAAGCTGACTACAAGTCAGAATTTTAACAAAACACCTGCTGTTTGGACTGCCTTTTCCCAGGGAAGGTGATCCCCATTTGAGCTAACCCCCACATAGTCAGATTACCCTTTTTTATTCACTAGCCAGTCAAATGAGAAACCACTCTATGGGGGTTATTTACTAAAGTCAAATCCACTCTGCACTGCAAGTGCACTTGGAAGTGCAATCACTGTAAATCTGAGGGGAAGATCTAAAATCAGGGGAAGCCCTGCTGATTATATCATCCAATGTAAAAGCAAAAATGCTGGGTAATGTCTTGGTACAAGGACAGACAGAGAAACTTCTGAAAAGAGACAAATATTGGAAAGTGAATACAGGTGACCCTCTGAGCAATGATAATGCCTATTTTAACCACTTCAGCCCTGGAAGGATTTCCCACTTTAGGACCAGAGCACTTTTTGTGATTCGGCACTGCGTCGCTTTAACTGACAATTGCATGGTCGTGTGACGTTGTACCTTAACTAAATGTGTGTCCTTTTTTCCCACAAATAGAGCTTTCTTTTGGTGGTATTTGATCACCTCTGTGTCATTTCTGATCGCCGCTATAAACAAAAGAAGAGCGACAATTTTGCAAAAAAACCCAAATTTCTTACTGTCTGCTAAAATACAAATCCAAAAAAATCGCAATTGGCGTTTGATTGGTTTGCGCAAAAGTTGCCATGTTTACGGATGATGAGAATTCATTTCTGGGGTTTTTATTTATTTTTTACTAATAATGGCGGCGATCTGCAATTTTTAGCGGTACTGCGATATTGCAGCGGACATGTCAGACCATTTTGACACTTTTTTGGGACCATTGGCATTTATACAGCGATCAGTACTATAAAAATGCACTGATTACTGTGTAAATACCATTGGCAGTGAAGGGGTTAACCTGCGCTCTAAGGGTTAACTGTGTTCCCTGGGCGTGTTCTAACTGTATGTGGGCTGCCCTGGCTGGGGGAAGGGAGTGATCACGGCTTCCATATACAGGAAGGCTGTGATCACCGCCCTTCCCCCTCTAACAGAACGGAGATCAGTGTTTACTTACACGGACCTCCGTTCCTTCACTGCGGGGGGGGGCATTGCGGGTAGCCCACGGAGATCGAGTTCGCCCTACCCACTCCCTGCCCCCCCGAACAAAGTGAGCACGTGAGCGTGCCTCCGACGGCGCACTCACGCTCACAGTGAGAGATATTGCAGCCGCCGTCATATGACGGCGGTTTGCGATATAGTGCCACTCTGTCGCCGTCAGACTGCGGTCGGTAATTGTGATTACTGTCTCCTGAGATAATAAGCTCTAACATTGGTTAGGAAAACTTGAATCTTGTAGCTGGGGCAAGGAATTATTTTGGCACAATGTGAGGCTTGAAGGATGACTGGTCATCCAAACATTACCTGAAGTGCTTTTCCTGAGATCAAAGCTGTGCACTCATGTCAAAAGAGAAGTAAACAAGTGCCCATAAAATATTTATGCGTGTCAGGAATCCAGATTGGCACCACAATCGTGTGGATGTGTGCGCATGCTTGCACAGGCATTCCCCTGACTGATCACATGCTCACACATGTGCACATGCGCGGGAACATGCGCCACACGCATGCACGCTAAACTGCCTTGGCGCCCAGTGGCCTTTAAAGGGACAGCAACTGCACCCTGCCATTGCTGTCTGATCTGCAGCTTGTCCGTTATCCTGAACCTGATTGATACCTGCTACCTGATTGACCTCGGCTTGTTTGACCTCTCTGCCTTCTCCTCTCCTGACCCGGCTTGCCTTGACCTCGCTGATACTTTGCCTGCCTGATATCTGTTGCCAAATCCAGCTTGCCATTTTGACTATTCTCTGCCTGCCGTTTTTGCTTATCTGCCTATCTGTGTATGACCCGGCTTGTCTCACTCTGCTCAGTCTGCCTCTGCATCCAGCTCCTGGGGTCGCTGACCTGCATCTGCATCTTCAGTCTTTTGCTGCCTACTACCAGCGCATCCAGACTCTAAATTCAGCATCCAGCCTGCTGCTGCATTACAGAGGCACTCCTACTTCGCTGCTCTCTCGAGACCACTGTCACCACTCCAGTGGGCTCAGAGCCAGGGCTGTATGAGAGGTCTCCTCCTACAAAAGACAGGCTCTACTACCAGTAACGTAACTCCACGTTACAATGGGTGACATCATCTCAAAAAGACCAGCACCTTGTCTTTCTAAAGGGGAGCTCTTTACTGACTTCTTCGATGAGGACTCCCTCTTTCCAGTTTTTCTGGATTCCCAGCAGGGAATGCATAAGCTAACCACTTTGAAGTGATTTACATACTGACTCTTGAACTGCGATCTACTTTAACTCGACAAAAAAGAAGACTCTCACTTTTTGTAAATAATTTATAAGGTGGAATTATTATTCTCCACCCAGACATCCACTGCATTGGAAAAGAGGCAATGGTTACGGCAGGTTTATAGGCCACAACTGCAGACAGATATGCCTTCTAAGATCAAGTTTATTGTGGTGATTGAATACATTCTTGAAAGACACAGCATCTTCTAATGGTAATTTTATGTGTCTGGCTAATCTGGGGATTCCTTATGCTGAATATCCTCTTCCTAAAAGGGCCTAATTCTATATAACCTGCTGTGCCCTTTGCTTAATTTTTACCCACTCCTCTAGCATGAACTTCTACTTTGGACAAAATAGGGAAATTGCAACATCCCCTTTTGGAGTTGCTAATAATTCCCACTGATAGCTAGGAACATATGACACAGCTCTGTCGATGGCTGAAAACACTGGGAAACCCTAGATATGATCAACATTGTATGTTGCCAATAATGCCACCCCACTGAAAGCTGGGAATCCCCATATCATTCTGTAAAACTGTTCTGCTAATAGTTGGGAATGCTGTAAAACACTGGGAGCAGTCACGCTGATAGCTGTCCCACAGTCCCACTCGCTATCCTAATTCACTACTTTGGCTCTGAAGAAGAGGTTCTCCCTCAAAACGTGTCAGCCATCAAAGACGCCGCCTGGTCCTTCCACACTACTGGTTGACTGCAGCAGACCGGAAGTTGATCAATCTCACTTGCTATGCTATGATATGTTTCTATATAACATGGGTATGTGAGTATAACAATTGTTGTTTTTTAATTAAAATAAAATGTATTGTAGTAATGAGCTAGGTCGGGGGGCCCTTCTCTTGCAATTGTTTTACAATCCTGCCTGAGACCCATGACATGACATCTATGCGTAAACCAACAAGGTTAAGGAAAAAGAATCTCACATTGCCTTGTTATTTACTTACAAATGGAAGGTTATTGTATATCTTATGCTGCTGATCTCTGGTATTTAAATTAGCTTTGATTACTTACAGAGATATTCATTCTACATTTTCATACCCTTAACACAGGAGATAGTAAATCTTTTTAATGCAGTTAGATATTAATTTAAAACAAATCATTCAATGTATTTTAACTACTTTAGCTCTTGTACCTTATTACCCCTTAGGGACCAGAACATTTTTACATTTCCACTATGGGCTTATTCTGCAACAAGATTACAAAGTAATACATGCTTGTTTTCTGGGGGGCAGTTTAGACTTTCTTTTGGCAATATTGGTTGCAAAAATAATTGTATTTTCTATGTAATCTATATAAAAGAGATGTAAAAAAAATGCAAAAAATGCTTTTCTGTTTTTCAGTGTTAGCATAAAAAAGTAATTTAACTCTACATATAAAGTATACATTGTATTCTATAATTTGGCTCATTTAAAATAACGCTAAAATATGCCCTCGTGTTACTGTCTAACCTGTTGGTCTTCCTCCCAATTGTTTTGCCATTGCTAATGACATTTGGAGAGCTTTTAGGCTTAGGCTGGGTACACACGGGCCGAATATCAGCCGGTATAACTGAAATGGGCTGATATGTCTTTCCAACAGAAATAGGTCTAACTACCAGAAAACCAACATCTGATTAGCACTTGTAGCCAATGACTGCGAATGCTGATCAGTGTGTTCTGGCGATGGGGCAGTCCTACTGTCCGAACACAAAGGCACAGGGGGGGAGATCACAGCACTAACATCGCTTGTGTTAGTAAGGCAATCTTCCTTTTTTTTTATTCAGCCCGCTGGGTTGAACACAAAAAAATGTTACGCATGTAACTAGTCTTACACATCAACTCAACTAAATCAAAGGCCATGAACATTTTCCTGCTTGACCATACCCTGCAATCCTTCCACACTCTTTTTGTGCTTTACATGGACCATTCTAGTTTACCCTACCTGTGAATTAGGGTTGCTTACTGTCCATAAATTTATGGACAGTTTGTAAATTTTGGGCAATTTACAAACCGAACTGTCCATAAGTGTCTGTTACAGACAGCACTGCCCGTAAAAAATATGGCCCTAGGCTTGGTCAGAATCAAGCAGGGCTTGAGTGGGCTCAGATAGGGGGTGGGTGCATGGTGGGTGCATGGTGATGTCATAGCACCATGTCGCCGTTTGGCGCCTTTTGTGTTTTACTGGAGGGGGAGCCGGGAGGAACTCAGGAGCAGGAGAGGAGCATTGCTGCCCATCACCTGCTGCAGCTGCAAGTTGTTGTCATCTGCCGGTTGCCTGTAATCAGGAGGACAACAGTGTGTGTGTGGGGACTGGGGAAGCAAACAAGTTGGAGGGGGATGAAATGGACAGGGGCATGTCACTCTGTCTGCAAGATGTGTTTTTTTTTTTCAATATTTCAGGCAGCTCTAGCCTCCAACGGCCACACAAAGTCTGGGGGGGGGGGGCAGGGGAGTTACTGATGTAAGGGGGAATGAATTCACTAAGGTAAGGGGAGGACACTTTTACAAAGGTTCCCCCTCATATCAGTAAGTCCCCTAAACTTAGTGTTTTCACTCTGCTGAAGGTGGTCTGTGGTCATCAGATCCCTCCACATGAGAGTTCTCTGTGTTCCACCTTATATCAGTGTCCTCAGAGTTCCCCTTTGCATCAGAGTCTGATCATTTGGACTTATACTGAATCTCCCTCTGAGACAGGCTTTTTCTTGAAGTCCTAATACTTTCCTTTGTGGTTTCACCAAATATCTTTCTCTAAATGCCCTCCTTATATTGGAGCCTTATTTATTGATTTTAAGATATCCATCATTATTCAGGTAAGGGAAAAGCCTGGGTTGGTTTACAAGCCTATGCATACTCGAGAAGTTCTTTTTGGATTTGTAATGTACTAGTAAAATTGTGTTTCTTGATATCAACTATTTGGTGTCTAAAAATATAATTTTCAATTTATAGTGATCACATATGCAGTACCTGTTCGTACATGTGGCGAAACATGTAGAGTTGGAGTTACTACATAGTTTTAACCAATGTTTTAATATATATTTTCATGACTCCAGGCAGAACTTTGCCAGAAGCAGAGTGCTCGAAGAGACCCATGTGGGATGTAATGGGGAGAAACCTCATATGAAATCAGTTGAGTGGTAATATTTAGAAAATATATATTTATATTTCACAATGAGTCATCAGAAAAAAAAATGGACTGGGGCACAAATAGGAGGAAAAGTATACTGCCCCGGCTGTCAGAAACAGGAGAAATAGTATTGTGCAATTACCTTCAATGTTTACTCTAAATGGTGTGTGAGTTGCAGATGAGTGATAAAAAAGAACAAAGACAACTAAAATATTTTTTTATTGAGACTCAGTATTAACGATCCAGTTAGGAACATCCTCGTTTGGAAGCATGTTGTAATGCTTCTTTATGGTAGGACGGTTGAGTGTAGGAAGGGGTCAACCCATTTGCCCTTAATTAGTGATGCAAGCAAAATGACTTCTTTCATAGCTGAGATCCCTGTACTCATTCTCTGATATGCCAGCTATATCTTGTGCTCAGCAGAATAACTGCAAAAATCTGAATCCAAAAAACGTTTTCTAACTAGACAAACCTCAACTGTAACTAGATAAACACATTATATTATATTAATATTGGTACCATCATGTCCTGATATTTATAAAGGTGTTAGCTAATGGGATAGGGAATTCTAATAATGTTTTTTTTATATTAAAAAATATATAAACTCTGAAATAGAATATGAAAATGATGCCTAAGCAAGGTAAATGTAATGAACTATGTCTCATTAGTTTCATAAAGAGATCTATATTAATAAATCACAGCAAAGTGTAAGCATCTAAAATTAGGAGCATTAGGAAGGGCATTGAAAATGTTATTATGTAGAATAAAAGGCGTCTGGTACAAAGTAAATGAATTAAATTCTAGTCATATGCCATCACATTCAGGCTTGTTAGCCTTAGTATAAATGTGCTTCAAAACAGTTTGCACACTGCTAAGCTCTGTGATGACATTGTATTATGCTTGCACATGTATTCTTTCATATTGTCCCTAGAGATATCTATGAAGGAATTATTGAAGTCTCCATTGAAAAGACTTTTTCTCTTAGGATTAAAGTTAATTATAGTCATTGACATTGTTAATGGATTAAAGCGCAAACAGGTTAATGCCCTGATGGATTTAATCAACGGTTGTTTTACATCGAATAAAGCTTAATAGTAAGGTGGGGATTTAACTCCCCTCTGTTCAAAGGCAGTATGCTTGCCATTTCTCAATCATATGGGATTTTTGGTTCACATATGGCAAATAAGGATCATTACAAGTTCTCAAGTATGCCATGTACAATGTTGACATTGATCAGGTCAACCAATTCTATCTATAAGTTTGCAATATTATTGGATTAAAAAAAAGGCTTGTTCCCTATTGAGGACCTTTTAGCTCAAGAATCACTACCGAAGCCTCTCTCCTCTCTCTATATCGCGTTAATTTGTGTGGATTCCTAAAATGGATGTTCTCTGGGAGGCTTGTAAAACCGATGTCCCTTCTGTGGACAGGGAGGACTGGGAAGACTGTATTGAGGATAGTTCCAAATTAATGATTTCCTCTAGAGACAAGCTGATACAGATGAAGTTCCTACACAGGGTATGCTATACTCCTCAGAGGCTGCGCAGGATATATCCCATAAGGTCTCCACATTGTCCCCAGTGTCGGTCGGTGGTCTGTACATTCTATCACATGTTCTGGATTTGCCTGATTTTAAGGTAGATGTGTTTGAAGTCGTCAACCACTGTCTTCAGTTGACCCTTCCGGTTTCCCCAGACTTAACTTTGCTCAGTATACTGGATGATGATCAGAGGCCACAGTGTATTAAACTATTAACCACTTAACAACCGCCCCATAGACAATTGACGTCTACAGGGCGGTTGCTTAATTCTGGGAGGACGTCTATTGACGTCCTCCCAGAATCGTGCTTCCCGCGCGCCCCATTTTAGTCCGTTTAGGTCTTGTACACTATCTTACATGTCTGGTGGCTGGCTGTGACCCCTGTTACACCTCTGGAATACCCTATATAGGACGCGTCGGAGACTCCTCATATCGTATGGGACACATCCTTGAAGTAGACATAGTCGAACAGAGATCTCCTTTAGTAATTAAACCTTGATAGGAGTTATGTCAGAAGGGTCAGGAGGGACAGGTGTCTTCCCTGTAGCCAAAATGTTCGGAGGGTCTCTTGTAGGTAAAATCCTTAGGTGTGTTTAATTGCGCTATATCTCTCTCCTCTCTCCG
>BLSH010351679.1:217448-240633 GCA_018402905.1 Glandirana rugosa
TGGTTGCTGCAGGGGAGGGGTGCAGCTAGCAGCACTAGGGGGGGGGGGGGTGTAGGTACGGTACGCTGGCCTTTCATTTCTGGCTAGCATACTGGGAGCAGAGGTAAGCATATCAGCTGGGTTGGTCGATTCAGGACATGCATTGACTCTCCAGCACTGCACATGGTGTTGCTGGGGCTTGTAGTTCTACTGCTGGTGGCCACGCTTAGCCCCTCTTCCGGGCTGCCACGGTCAGCATAGTGCTATGCATGGGGGCGGAGGTACGCAGCCTGGGCATCACAGCCCCAATCCATATGGAGGTTTCATTTTTAATTGATTGTAGAGCACACAATCTCCTTGCTTGCATAACATACGTCATAGGTTGCATGTCACACTGGTCACACGCTTATTCTACCTACCACGGTCTGTAGATATCAAGCCCTGAGTGGTCTTTATTAATTACCTGTCCTGGTGCTACAGGTTGCTCTGACTCCCTTACAGCATATACATAGGGGGCCCTGGTCACTAGCTTCATCCTCACGTGCAATTCTTGTCTTGCGTTGCAGCACCACGTTACACACAGAGTTAGATGATGAGGGGTTCATTGTACCTCAGTAATAGTGTTGGTATTTCCCTGACTGTTTCAGTTGAATTTTCCACAGATTTCAACATGTTGCATGTTTTGGAGAGCGATGAACTCGCCTACATCACCACTACTCCGGCCAGGGGTCAGAGCACGGTAGTGCTGCATCTCTAAGGAACTGGACCATACCAAGACTTATAGCAGAGCTCCAACGCAGCGGCATTCCTTTTCCGGCCTCAGCCAGGAAAGCAGAGTTATTTAGATTACTATTCCCAAACACATCTCAGCCTATGCTTTCTACTAGCACAGAGCATGTAGCGTTACTTACGTCTCTGACCCAGATTCATGCAGTACTGAATACTCTACATCTGTTCAACAATTGCAAGATAGGATGGATGTGATGGAGGCCAGTCTGGCCAGAGCAGAGGTACCATTAGCACCCAGAGGCCAGGAACAACCTAGCGCCCCTCTAGGTAACAGCATACCTTTACCCATATTTGCTCCTTCTCTATTAGCAGTGGTGCCTTCCCTGTCCCCTGCGCACTTTATTCCGGCTAATGTTAAAAAGGATATCCTAGAAGTGAAGGATGTGAACCTGGCTTCCCATCTCATAGCTTCACAGGATGTTGTGGAAAACAAGTCATATGCTTGTGGGGATGTCTCGTGGTTCTCAAGACGAGGTACCCGAGTCTTAACCATAAGCTTAGTATAGCGGAATTTGCTCTAGCTTTCGGCATTTTCAGAGATGTCATTTGTGCAGTCAGTCCTAGCATAAGAGAGGAATTGAATCTTTATTTACACAAAGTGGTAAATTTAGCTCACAAATATCGTGGCTCCACATTCTACGACTACCACAGGTCTTTCTCAGCCAAGGTAGCTGCCACTTGGGCACAGTTCCAGGTGGCTACTTGTTGGAGCAACATTGACATGGAGCTTTTCTGTAGGCATTTTGCCAGTCAGAAATCTGTGCCAATTGCCAGTCATCAGCTCATACTAGCAATTGGTGTCCCAATCTAGAAAATTTTTCATCCACAGGTCCCCTTAGGCAGGCGCCCAGTGGGTCCACCATGGGTCCATCAGGCCAGGTGGACAAATTGGGCAGACCCATACATTATCTGGGGAGGGCTCAATTGTGTAATAATTACAATTACACAGTCTGCAATTATAACCAATGTGGACTCCTTCATATCTGTTCTAATTGTTTCCAAGCACACCCCAAGTCCACCTGTCCCGTCAAGTCTTCCAATACTTCCTGACTGAGCCGAATGATCGTGGGCATTTGGTTGGAATACCACCCATCCCCAGGCCTCAAGCAGTTTCTTATGGAAGGTTTTTCGGAGGGGTTCCACACAGGCCTTATTACTCTACCATCAGGAACTTTCGAATGTGCTAATTTGTTATCTGCAGATACCCATGCACTGTTAGATGATGAACTGTTAGAGGTGGAGCTATCCAAAGGTTTTGTCATAGGCCCTTTTGTCTCTTCACCTTTCAACATGTGGAGGATCAGCCCTAAAAGTGTGGTGAAGGGAAAATTTTCAAATATATATTGCTTAATTCATGATTTGTCTGCTCCTCATTCCTCCCACATACCCAGTATTAATTCACTCATCCCCTTGGAGGTATTTTTGCTGAAATATTTGTCAATGGGTTGTGCTATTCAGTGTATTTTGCAGTCAGGCAGGGGCACATGGCTATCCAAAGCGGACATTTCCGACTCTTTTAAACTAATGCCCATCAGACCCAGCCTCTGGCAGTAGCACGGGATTAAGTGGCAAAAGCGGTATTATTTCGCTACCAAATTGACATTTGGGTCCAAGAGTAGCCCTTGGCTTTTCAATACCTTTGCTCAGGCTCTCAATTGGATACTGTCTAATGGCAAAGGTTGTCAAAGGGTCATCCATTACCTTGATGATTTTTTGTTGATAGAAATGCCTATCAGACTCCTAGGCATCTACAATCACTTACTGAACTTTTTGGTGAATTAAACGTCCCCATGGCTGCCCATAAGGTGAAAGGGCCTTCCAATGTCATTACTTTTTTTAGGCATCACTCTTGACACCAATCTCATGACTGCTAGTTTGGCACAGGAGAAACTGGATAGGATTCGTAGGACCATTCACAATCTTGTCAGGTCCCCCGTCTGTTCTAGGAAGGAGTTACAGTCACTTCTGGGTATGCTCAATTTCGCAATGAGAATTATACGTCAAGGGAGGTCTTTTGTTTCCAGATTATTGGCTCTCTTACCCCTGTGCCAGGATACAGACTCAGTCGTCAGATTACAATCTGATGCACAAGCTGATCTACTCATGTGGGACCAATTTTTGTGCAACTGGAATGGTATTTCCACGTTTATCCATTGTCGTACTGCCACATCCCCCAGATTTTTTTCAGATGCTACGGCCTTGGTGGGTTTTGCAGCTATATGTGGGTGTCAGTGGTTAGCTAGTTCATGGCCTCCGGAGGTGATCAACATTCCATGATTTTTACAGACGTCGGGACTGTTTAAAATTTATTCCATAGTGGCAGCAGCAGTCACATGGGGACCTGCATGATCTGGCCGAACATTCATCTTCTTTATGTACAATTCAGCTACAGCTGAAATTATTAACAAAGGAAGGTCCAGTTCTCTGCTCTTTATGTCATAAATGCGCAGGTTGACATGGTTAGGCCTCAAGTACAAATTCCATTTTCAGGGCGAATTCATAAGTGGTAACTTTAATGGGGCAGCAGATGCCTTAACTTGCCTTGACTATCCACGTTTTTTTCTTACAGCATCCAGAAGCAGATCCGGCCATTAAACCAGTTCCATCTCACTCCCTGCTGATAATGGATTAGACACATTCATGGCGCAGGCTGCTAACCTGGTGAATTCTTCACTGTCCAGTAATACACTCAAAGCATATAATACAGCGTGGAAATGTTTTGGTAGATTTAAGACTCTATATCCATGTAATTCTCCTGGGGATGTCATGTATATAATGTATTTTGCCACTTATTGGCCTGTCAAATTGTCCCTTTCATTCAATACTATTAAGTTATATTTATCAGGTATCCAACCACTTGCCAACCGCGCACTTCCTATTTACGGCGACAGCGTGGCTCTATTCTGGGAATCACCGTAAATAGGTGACGACTTGCGGACTGGCAGCTAGGGGGTGCGAGCCGGAGGAGTGTGCCCGCGGCTCGGGCAGACCCGATATCCGCCGGCGAGCCACCAGAGGGAAAGAACAGGGAACCACCGATGTAAACACGGCGGTTCCCCATTTTGTCAGTGGGGACATAAGAGATCTACTGATCCCTGTCACTGGGATCAGTTAGATCTCTTATGCCCAAGGTATCCCAGCCCCCTCACATTTAGAACACGCTCAGGGAACACACTTAACCCCTAGATCTCCCCCTGCAGGTTAACACCTTCATTGCCAATGACATTTATACAGTAATCAGTGAATATTTCAATTTCTGATCGCTGTATAAATGTCATTGGTCCCAAAAATGTGTCAAAAATGTCCGACATGTCTGCCCCAATATCAAAGTCCCGATAAAAATCGCAGATCGCCGCCATTACTAAAAAGAAAATGTAAAAATGTAAAAAACACCAGAAATGAATTCTCATGGTTTGTAAACGCAGCAACTTTTGCGCAAACCAATCAATAAACGCCGATTTCGTTTTTTTTTTTTTACCAAAAATATGAGGAAGAATATAAATCGGCCAAAACCGATGAATAAATTTGTTTTTTTATTTTTTATTTTTTGGATTTGTATTTTAGCAAAAAGTAGGAAATATTGTTTTTTGCAAAATTGTCGCTCTTTTTTCATTAAATATGAATTTTCCCTATTCAGATTTTGTGTATTTTTTGCCCTCTTATAGGTATACTGACTGGCGCGACCATGGCACACCTCAGGTCGCTGTGCGTAGTGGGTCAATGTATCGGCAGTAATCAGACTCTAACCACAAAGTATATCTAAATCCAAGCCTTATTTATTTTGAATAGAGAAGGACATGATTAAAACCCCGTCAGATGTCTTGCTATCTGTGCTCCAGTGGGAGAAACTACCTTTATTTCCTGTTCTGTAGACAAAACAAGAAGTGAGAGGAAAACTCTTTGTCCCCATCATAAGATTTCTATTCCTGGTATGGTGAAAATATTGTCCTCGCCATCCCTCACTGTTGCCAGGAACAATTGAGAAGCTGAAACCGCCCCCCCCCCCCCTGTAGGATCCACAGACAGTATTTAAATCCTGAAAAATAAGTAATTAAACCGCGCTCCTCTCCATCCCAGTAAAGTTCAGTTGTTCTTATTGCATAAATGTCAAAAGTGCATCAAAATTGTGTTATTGTGTTTTTTTTGGGAGGGTGCATTAGATTAGCACAGGGGCCATCAGCACTGTCCAGACAGAGAGTCAGGGGTACTGCAGTCTCATAGGACAGTCAGGGGAGAATGAAAACTCCTCCCACAGGCTTTAACCAGACAATGATAGAAGTTACAAGATTGCTACATACCGATGATGAGAAAATGTATTTAGCAGTTTATATTTACTAAAATAATTGCAGTTCTGTGTACTGTGAGAGACCAGATATAGTGAATGCAGGCTCCTGGGTTTAGTAACACTTTAAGGTTACATAGGCAATAGTGATTAACTAGAGGTGTAATTTTCACTGGGCTTGACATGTGGAGTGAAGTGAAGGGAACAAAAGCAAACTGAATCTGTCCTGATTTTTAAAGTATTAAACTAAACATTTGATAAGAGGTGATATGCCACCTTCTTACTGCTTGTATTAACCATTAAAAACCTGCATTATATGCAGTTGCAACCTGGCCTCATCAATGTGAATTGGCCGCATAAGGCTTTGAATACAACCTGTGGTATAAACTTTGCCACACCACGGCAATGTGAACAAGCATGGCTGTTGGCCATGTTAACTATGGCTTAACCACCTATTTTTACTACCCCCATGTACACAAGGCGTTAGTCCTGATTTAAATACTTTAATAATCTTTGGAAAATGTGCAACAATTTAATTTGCTCTCTAAACATGTGGTAAACAATAAAACAATTTACCTAAATTATACTTAAGGTCGTGGCCCTACGACCGAGACATATAAGGATCACATAACCACGAAACAAGACTTACAACATAATATAGACCTGAGTTGTGCCTTGGTGGTCTGGTCGGTATGCCAAGAAAAGGGGGCATACCCAAGATAAGTAATGGATGATTGTGGAGAGAAAAGTGCTGAAAAGTGCCCTGAAAAAGGGGAATGGGAGGGTATCGTGCACCAGAACCAACAAAAACCACAGGTGAGTGGCCAGCTTAAATACCCTCCGGGCTCCTCCCATAAATTCAGGCAACCACACTGGCCTTCTTATTTATGGCCGTGGCCCTACGACTGAGACATATATGGAACACATAAACACGAGACAAAACTTACAACATAACATAAGCCTGAGGTGTGCCTTGGTGGTCTGGTCGGTATGCCAAGAAAAGGGGTAAAAATCTCTGGGTAGGTAAGTAGTTCTTTGTTGATTCTGTCATTTTTGTGCAAGTTTAGTAAAGCCTTGTATCATTTCTATCTGAGGATCTGGAATCCTTGATCACGTGGTCTGGTACTCGGAGCTGAGATACGGCTGAGGCTGCTCCGATCCGGAAGGAATGTCCCGAGTACCGACCGGGGTCAAGGCCCAAGTTGACCAGTAGAAGCCTGGTCCTGGTCGCAAAAGGCAACAACGGGCTAGAGTCTGCTTGGCTGGGCAGGTGAGACAGTATCCGGTCGAGTACCGTCACTGGGCACCAGGAGTTGTTGGTCTGAAAGAGGTTGATGTCGACCCCGGGTCCGGATTGTTGAGTTTTGGAGACTGCTAGGTGGAAAAAATAATGGTTTGAAAGGGAGTCAGGTGGCGTGTGTATAATATCTGGCTGCTGGTGCCACTAAAGGTGAACTCACTAGGCAGCAGAAGGCCGTAGAATGCCAGGTAGATGGCTGCCTGGATGACCAGGCTGGGCTAAACCCCGAACAGGGAATGTGCAAGGATTTTAGACATGTCCCTAAAGATGGCACTGGTGACAGGCAAGCGTTTGCCATTGGCTATGGCCTTATGCTTCTGGATGCCATGTAGTAGGGATCTGACTGTGTGAGCCAAAAACAGAGATGGCTTTCCGGGGTCCTGAAAAGACAGAAAATGCTGGATACTGGCTAGGTATAGCCTGATAGTGTTATGAGAAATATCCAGCTGCGTGAGGCAGTACGATTATGAAGGATCGGACATGCTTAATGTCACCTGTGGTTGCTCCGGGGCATGAGGCTAGAACATGTAGTAGGTGTTCCAAGCAGTGCAGTAGGCCTTCAGTGTGTTGTGGGACAACAAGCTGTTAATGAGCTGGGTTGCATCGAGAAGGTGGAGTTTTAATCCTTAGTCAGCTGTGACCAAGGTGGGATAGGAGTAGTCGTTAAATCGGTTCCTGGTTTCTGTTGAAAAAATGAAATGACATTGAAGCGGGACAGTGCATCCACTGCAATGCTGCACTTGCCTGGAATACATGTGCAGTGAACATTAAATTGTTGCTGCAGGGACAACTGCACCAGCCTGCGTAGAAATGACCCGATGGGGAGCGACTTGGACTTATCTTTGTTTATAATTTCGGCCATAGCCTGGTTGTCTGTGACAAAGACCACCGTTTGTCCTGTCTAGGCATGGCGCCAGACCTGAGCTGCTGCTGCCACAATGAGATGGAGTTTAAAGGGGGGAATGAAAAACTGGGAATGCAAAGGATTTCTGGTGGCCATGGCCCTGTGAACCAGTGAAGGCCAAAAATTACAGCGAAACCTGTGGAGGCTGCGGCACCCGTAACTACCTAAGGTGCTAAAGCTGATGCTAAGTAAATAAGCATGAATATGTTTCCAGTTTGCAAGGAGTTTGTCCCACATTTTCAAATATCCGTTATGCTGCTGGGTTCAGCCTGAGAACTTGATCAAGGTCTTGTACCTAAGAGAGGAAAACCAAGAGGCGTACAAGGAAGGAGCGCCCCTTAGGGATCACCCTCACAGCAAAATTAAGCATCCCTAATTGGGATCGTAGCGGTCTCTTAGTATGCCCTGTGAGAGGGTAAAGACGTGACTGACCATCCTGATTCGGGCCAATTAGTCAGGAAGTAGGCTAGTCTGCAAGTAGAAGTGTCAAGAGTGGTGCCTATGAAGGAGATGGACTGTGCTGGGTCTTCCACTTCACGCACTGATATGGGCTCATAGAAATAGAAAACATGTGTTAAGAGGGGGCATAGCCGTAGAATAGTCTTTCTTTTTTTCTTTTTTTTTCCTCTACAGAGAAAAGATAGACAAGAAAATGTGAGTGGCCAGGTAGATTGCCACTGGAGACTATGAGTAGCCATTGAGCTTGTAGCCGAAACCTTGAGGGGGGGCCATGTTGTGGAAGCTTGTGGTGCTTGTGAATGAGTAATGAGTGGCGACAGACCTTTTGGCAGGGACCTTGAGGGGGAGGCTGTGCTGCAGAAGCTTGTGGTGCCTGTGGATGTGTAATAAGTGGAATGAGCGGCGACAGTGAGCTTGTGGCAGGGACCTTGTGTGGGAGGCTGTGCTGTGGAGCTTGTGGTCCCTGTGAATGTGGAATGAGTGGAATGAGTGGCGACAGTGAGCTTGTGGCAGAGCACTCGCGGGGGGCCCTGCGCTGCGGGGCTCGTGGTGCCTGTGGATGTGTAATGGATCCGATACGAATCGGATGTAGGGTAGGACAGAACCAATACTAATTGGTAAGTAGGGTAAATGACATGAACCGATATGAATCGGTAGGTGGGGAAAATTATACGTACAGAGTATCTTTACATGAACCAATACACATTGGTTAGAGAGTAAGCGTCATAATCACGTTCAACCTGATGCAGGATGGAACAACCTGAACTAAAGTGACCTATGGTAGAATCAACAGACAAGAGACATGAGTGACCAAACTGTGTGCCACTGGAGACAATGAGTGGTAGGATCGTGTGCCACTGGAGACAATGAGTGGTAGGATCATGTGCCACTGGAGACAATGAGTGGTAGGATCATGTGCCACTGGAGACAATGAGTGGTAGGATTGTGTGCCACTGGAGACAATGAGCGGTAGGATTGTGTGCCACTGGAGACGTGCTTGCAAAGATTGCAAGAAAGTAGTCTAGGCAGGGAGGCGAAGATGAGGACAAATCGTGCCGACTCGGGTTGGAGTTTATGAAGCTGGAGTATAGTGTGTGTTTGAGTAAGTGCGACCGTATAAATGAATGTGTGTCACAACTGGAATCGACTTGGGTCATGCCAAGGATACGAAACACTGCGACCGGGATTCGAATCGGGTCATCGTAGAGTGTAAGGGGGCCACCCCTCCTTCAAACTGAACACCTGCCAACCACCCAACCTCCAAGGCTGATCAAAGTGCACACAAGGCACCAGGTGGGTCTAATTACCACCTCAATCAGCCACAGAACCCATGCAAATAATACATGCTAATCTCCAAATGGATGAGACGGCAGCCCCATAGACAGTGAATCCTATGAGCAACAAAGCCTATATCGAGTGATATCGGACAACCACCGACAGTGACTCAGAGGCTTGGATCTATGAATGAATTGTATGTTGTGGATGGGATGACAAGACAGAGGGAACCTGCAAATCTACTGAGCCTGTGCTGAATGATGTCGGGACACGGACGACAACAATTTGGAGACAGCAAAGTACTAAAGAGATGCAGGATAGGAAACATAACGAATTGTAACCTTGCGTATGAAACAAAAAGGTTCAAATCCTACCTGCAACAGTGAGCGAGAACCACCGACAAAGACCACGAACTGAGAAGCCACAACACACTGGTGATCGAATGCACAGATTTTCAAACACAAAGTGAGTTGGGAAGAGCCAGCCTGGTGACATGTGCTATTGTGCACCAGAACCAACAAAGGCCACAGGTGAGTGGCCTGCTTAAATACTCTCTGGGCTCCTCCCATAAATTCAAGCAACCATACTGGCCTTCTTATTTATTATATACATTATACAGTGATCCTTCCTTTATGACATTCTCCACAATTACTTTCTTTCACGTTTTCATTCTTTAAATTGCAAATCTTATTTTCTAATATGAGTAAAAAAATGTATTGGTTTTGGAAAGTAGTTTCAGATATATTTTCAACACATAGTGTGTCATAATCTGTGCTGTTAGGATGATGACTGCATCTCAGTTTAATTTTTCAGGAATAAAAGACTGTCCTAGATTCTGCACAATAAGATATGTCATGGAACAACAGAAATAAATAATTGGGCATAGAAAGTCAAAAAATATATTGGTGCACTCAATGCTTGGCTTATAAAAGTCTAGAATAATGAGAATGTGTAATAATGGGTAAAAGCAAAGCTACATCTGACAGGCTGACAGAAAGTGGGCAAACTTTCTTTTTCCTGCATTCAGCAAAATAAATCTATATACTTGCCGAATGCGTATAAAGTCAACCCTGAGGCACAATCACTGAGTATTTACATGTTCTATTGGATTTTAAACTTCTGTCAGCATTTCACTTTTCCAGAGAGAAAACATTGTGATTGGTATATATACGTAGAAGCTTGGTTTGATTGTATGAGTAAATCAGACATGCACAGCTTGCCCAATGACAGAAGGAGTTTAAGGAACACTGATATTACATAATTTCTGAACACATATATTATTATTATTATACAGGGATTTATATAGCCACAAAAAGATCTAAAAAGACTACACCCACTTCAATAGATCATAGACCCGCACCACTATAGACATCACACTGAGGCTAGTACACCTCTTTTCAGATAAAGCAGCCACTTAAAACTAATATAAAATGAACTCAAATATATCTACAAGACATATAGCAGCACTTATAATGCACAACTTTACATGATTAAAGAATGACTATAAATGACACCCAGTGATAAGTGGCATAGTCCAAAAAAACATATAAGGGTATCAAAAGTTCATGAGTGTTAACATTCAATCCCAGGAGGTCCAGTGATCATGCAGGTGTCCGACTTCCCCAATGGATGGACGCTTACCACAGATATATGCCAGTCATTCTCATGCTCAGGCTAGTGCGCTTGTTTGTGCTTTTCCAGCACTAGCAGCCCTAAGTTATGGAACAATCTGTTCACTTCATGCAGCCACTCGCATGTAAGTGGATTTATATAGCACCAACAGTTTACGCAGCACTTTACAATGTAAAAGGGAGACAATACAGTTACAATACAATAAAATACAAGAAGATTAAGATGGCCATGATCAGAAGAGCTTACAATCTAAAAGGGTGGGACATGGATAATAAAACATGGATGGTGTTAGTAGAGCAGTGGATGGTGTCAGTAGAGTAGTGGACTTGTCAGTAGGGCAGAGGTTGGTGTCAGTAGGTTTTTATTTTTATTATTTTATTTTTTACAATTTTTTTAGAAGCCCTGTTGGGGGGCTTTGGTGAAATATCAGCAGGGGGAATCTGCACCACACGGGGTGATTAGGGTGTGCCCAGGCACACCCCCTGCGCATGCCTATGGTTCTAATTGTGGGGAATGTGTTGATGGAAGTGGTAAAAGATTAGTTGGAGGTGTAATAGGCTTCCCTGAAGAGATAAGATTTCAGGGATTGCCTGAAGGTAGCAAGAGAAGGAGATAGACGGACAGGTTGAGGTAGAGAGTTCCAGAGGGTAGGAGAGGCTCTGGAGAAATCCTGGAGACAAGCATGGGAGGAGACAAGGGAGCTTGAGAGTAGGAGGTCATGGGAGGAGTGGAGAGGATGGTTTGGGTGATATTTGGAGTCAAGATTGGTGATGTAGCTCGGGGCAGAGTTGTGAATGGCTTTGTATGTTGTGGTTAGTATTTTTAATTTAATTCGCTGGGCGATTGGGAGCCAGTGTAGGGATTGGAGGCAAGGAGTGGCAGACACTGAGCGGTTGGTAAGGTGGATAATTCTATCAGCAGCATTCATATTAGACTGAAGAGGGAATAGTCTATGGAGAAGGAGGCCAATGAGAAGGGAGTTGCAATAGTCAAGTCGAGAGATAACAAGGGAGTGAATGAGGAGCTTGGTGGTTTCATTTGTTAAAAAGGAGTATATTTTAGAGATGTTATGAAGGTGAAGTCTACAAACTTTTGACAATGATTGAATTTGAGGCTGAAAGGACAGGTCAGAGTCTAGGAATACACCTAGTACCCTGGCACGAGGGGAGGAATTGATGGTTGCATCATTGATTTTGATGGAAAAGTCATGGAGGGGGGAAGGGGAGAATATTACCAGCTCAGTTTTAGAGAGATTTAGTTTAAGGAAGTGGTGTGACATCCATGCTGATATGCCAGTTAGTAAGTTAGTAATGCGAGAGGAGACTGAAGGAGTGAGGTGAGGAGTAGACATATAGATTTGGGTGTCATTGCCATATAAATGGTATTGGAAACCGTGGGCGGGTTTTAAAATGACCAAGGGAGGAGGTGTAGATAGAGAAGAGAAGGGGTACAAGAACAGAGACTTGGGGGACCCCGACAGAAAGGGGCAATGGAGAGAGACTGAAGGAGTGAGGGGAGGAGTAGACAGATAGATTTGGGTGTCATCGGCATATAAATGGTATTGGAAACCATGGGTGGTTATCAAGTGACCAAGGGAGGAGGTGTAGATAGAGAAGAGAAGGGGTACAAGAACAGAGACTTGGGGACCCCGACAGAAAGGGGCAATGTAGAGGAGGAGACAGAGTTGTAGGTAACACTGAAGGAGCGCTGTGATAGGTAGGAGGAGAACCAGGATTGAGCTGAATCTTGGAGGCCAAGGGAACTGAGTTTATTGAGAAGGAGCCGGTGGTCAAGCAGTAGGAGTATGGAGTAGTGGCCATTGGTTTTAGCAGTTAGTAAATCGTTAGTGAGTTTTAGTAAGGCAGTTTCTGTGCAATGTTTTGAGCGAAAACCAGACTATAAGGGGTCAAGAAGGTTATTTTCACTGAGGTAAGAGCTAAGCCTGTTGTAGACTAAGCGTTCTAGAAGTTTAGAGGTAATTGGGAGCAATGAGATGGGTCTTAAGTTGTTCAGGCTGGTGGAGCTCAGTGAGGGCTTTTTAAGTATGGGAATGATCTGTGCATGTTTTAGAGGGGAGGGGAAGGTACCATTAGAGAGGGAGAGATTGAAGATGTGAGTGAGGGAGCATAGGATAGAATAAAAGGGTGACCATAGTAGTTGTGAGGGAACAGGATCCAGGGGACAATTGGTTAGGTGGGCATCTGAAAAAACCTCCGTAATATCTTCAGTAGTAGCCAGTTCAAAAGAGGAGAGTGTTGACTGTGCTGTTAGGAAAAGTATGCAAACTAGGCAAACTAAATATTGGAACTTTTTCTTTTGTAAAGCGTATAACAAAACCAAACTTTTTTTTTTTTGGTTTTGGATAGTGTTGAGCGTTTAGAACTCCTGTCAAGATTTATTTTCCTGGAGCATCTTTATGGCATCATACACTGGGTTGTGGCTCCACCCCCCACAACCTGATGGAACTGGTTATCTATATGTTTTGAGATGGATCCCACTGCAGAATTTTCCTATTTCTCCTCACCTGATTAAGACTAGATGGATAGCTCTGAACCCCGTACCATATTCACCCCAGCCAGGTTCAGCCTCTCCTGAGTGGAAATCCTTGCCTGTACAATCTCTAAATGAGCTAGATGGAAGGAATCCCAGTCTGGTGGTCTCGAGGTATGTCTGTAGAAAGAAGCAAATAGGCGCATCTTGTATTCTAGCGTTGTGGCATTGCTAACCCTTAGAAGAGCCGCCGACTTGCAGTATATACCCTGGATACTTCTACCCTTGTTGACCCTTCGCCTGGCCTTGCGCCTATTTGCTTCTTTCTACTGTATTTCAGCCTACACTAGTGCAGCAGACCAGGACTGGACTCTCGGGGTATGTGTTGTTTTTGCACACTAACCATCCATATCAGTTTATATGATTTAGCCCTGGTAATTTATTCCATTCATTGTTCTCATTTATGCTTTTATGTCTGACCTCATGATTGTTTTTGGTTTTTTAATAATTTGCATATATTACCATTACTTTTTGTGTTCAGATTTGTATATATCCCCCCCCCCCCTTTTCCTCTCTTTTTCCTTTTCCTTTTTGATTTTCATGATATCTCATAAGGTTCAACTTTACATATATGTGCGTTGTTATAGTTACTACCTATATATATATATATATATATATATATACATTCGTCTCTATATATGCCCTTTTTTTTCATGAATGTAAACGAACTCTCCTCCCCTTCCTTTTAGCCATTTAAGTAGAGGATTGTTTCTATACTAAATCTGTATTTGAGATCACTTTATTTGCATCGTACCTTACCATTGTCCTTACCATAACCTACGGCTCCGTGGGGATCTTTTACCCATACCATTCTATCATTACGTACTTTCCTCTACATATAGATACCCATAGTCGCCTTCATCTACATGGAGATTCTAAAAAATGTGGACTCCCACAAATATAACCATCTGGACAACCTATATACAGCTCTTCTCACACAGGTCTTCTCCCCTAATACCAGATTGATTGGAAAGAACCGCCACATTTTAGGAGGTCACTTTAAACACCTGGAGAGACTGATGAAACAAACCAACCAACACTGGTGGGATCGGTTCTTCCTCCAACTCTATTTAGAAGCTAAAATTTCTCCCAGGGGCCTCAGAGTTCTGAAAGACTGTACACTCCTGGACCCTCAGGGCCATAAAGAGTGGGACACGATATCAGAATTCTGTACGTCCAAATGGATGACCCTACTAGCTGAGCATAGAACCCAAAAGATTGAAAAACTGACCCATGACATACAGATACTGGCTCAAGATATCATCTCCTTAAATGTACTCATCCCCTCCACTTGGCTTCTTACTCTTCAACAAAACACCAAACGTGATGAGGATGATATGATCCAATCTAAACTGGGAAAATTTAAAAGAGATGTAGACGACTACAACCTCGATAGGGTTTTCACCTGGCATAAAAGGACCCAGCGGAAAAAGACCCAACACAATCTACATCACACTTCCCCTCTATCCTTATTATCTCTCCATACTCGTCCACCCCCTACACTTCACTTACCCGGTCCCCATCGTTCCAGACCATACCCCACCTCCACCCAGAACATACCAGTCACCCCTAGTTCCCACCGTACTCGTATTCCCCTTCCCAAGAATAGCCACACGCCCAGCAGGGCAGCCAAACACCATCAATTGCTTACTGATCTCAATATATTTTACAATAGACCACCCAATACTGGCACAAAAACATCCACTCATTCGGTTGGTACTGTGGATCCCACACCGTCCACTAGTATGACATCCATGACCGCAGGACCCAGCATACCTTCTCCTGCATCTACTATAGCCATGACCAGCAAACCACAACACATAACACCAACACCACGCAGACTCCCCCCCTTAGGCACTAGTCTATCCGGATGCTCCATGACTGTGACACAACCTTACAATAGTCCCCCCTGCATCCACACTGCAGCGGAACCATCTAACCTGAGGACTGAGGGCTTTCTTTTTCCCACTGACATACCCACCTCCACTGAGGTTATTTTTTTAGTCCCAAGTCCTCCCCCGGCCAGCTCCCGAAAACTCACAGGAGAGGCTGCAGGGGAGGACGCTCCAAAAACAACACTACAAAACCCAAAATACCGGAAACTGTGAAAATCTTTAACCTGTCTGCACACTTACTCAGTGAGGCGGACAAGTCTCTCTTGAGTAAAGGACTCAATTTTGCCCCCACATATAAACCAAATTCCTTCCAGCTCTTCAAAGATTTAAACAGGTGCATTCGCAATCTCACTCTCAAACGGTACTTTATCATGAAAGAGGCTAAAAGACCCGTTGATAATAAACCTGGCCCAGACCCAGTGATGGACATGTCCGCCGATTCTGACGAACTGGACATCAGTATATATCAGACTGCAGGTTGCACGATGATACACTTGTCCTTCTTACTCAACACCTTGATACCTCCCCGCCCATTAAACACACACATCTCAAACCCAAATCCATATTTTTTCCAGCACATGCTAAGGGCCCCCATTTGAAGGCTTTCTACAGGGTAGTGTATGCTGACCTCCTTCACATGTGTCAATCTACATCTCGTACACACCGATACCATCATAACCTCACACCTGGTGAAAAACTATCCTTGGATCAACTCATGCATAATACAGACATAATCATAAAACCAGCTGATAAAGGAGGTAGTATAGTGATTTTGGACAGAGAAACTTATATCACTGAAACAGATTACTATCAGACACCTCCACATACAAAAAACTCCGTAGAGACCCTACTCTGGATTAGGCCACAGAACTAGATACCCTGGTTAAATCGGCCCTGACAGAAGGCCTATTAACCAAATCAGAAGCTGCGTTCCTCTGTAAAGACTTCTATCAAACTCCATATTTCTATCATCTGCCCAAGGTTCACAAACATCCTACGCTACCTCCGGGCAGACCCATTGTCGCTGCCATGGATAGCATCACCTCTGGACTCAGCCAATATATTGATTTTCACCTCCAACCCATAGTTCACCAACTCCGCTCCTACATTAGAGATGGCACACACCTACTCTGATTACTCTCATCTTATAGATGGGAGTCCAGCTATGTGTGGCTATCTCTTGATGTGAATTCACTTTACACTTCGATTCCTCACGAGTTCGGGCTCAGGGCCTTGGAGTTTTTTCTCTCACAGGACCCTGACTTGATTCCAAGACAAGCCTCTTTCATCCTAACAGCTACCCGTTTCTGCCTGTCCCACAATTACTTTGCTTTTGAAGATGTATTCTACCTACAGACCCAGGGAACCGCTATGGGAGCTAATTTTGCCCCATCATATGCGAATCTGTCCATGGGTTTTTGGGAACAGAACTACATCTGGCAAAACTGCCCCTTCTCCGCCAACATTGTGTTTTATGGTCGTTACATCGACGACATTATTATCATTTGGGATGGTCCCCAGGAACGCATCCAGTGCTTTGTGGAGCATTGCAATAATAATCCATATGGTCTATCATTCACCTCAGTTGCAGATACTCAACATCTTGCCTTCTTGGATCTGGATCTCAGACATGAGAGTGGCAACATCTGTGCCAGTAATTACACAAAACCGACCGCCGGAAATTCCTTTCTACACTACACCAGTTGTTACTACCCCAAATGGATCCAAAATATCCCCAAGGGACAGTTCTGTCGTTTACGACAGAACTGTACATTAGATAGCGACTACACCACTCAGAGTATCCTGCTTAAGAAGAAATTTCTAGATAAACAGTACCCTACACCTCTGGTTGATCAGGCCTTTGAACACTACAAACAAGGCATGCCACCTAAAAAAACTAGAAATTGTGATGATGACTTTGCCTATAGGTTTATTACCACCTTTCATTCTCAACACAAAAAAATTGAGAAAATCTTGTCCAAACACTGGGGCATCCTACAGACTGACCCTCACCTGGGCACCATCTTACCTACACAGCCCAGGATTATCTACAGGAAAGCTCCCAGCCTGAAAAACAAAATAGCTCCCAGCAAAATTAAGCCCCTCAGTCTACCATGTAGTCAATTGCCACTAGTTCCTCTAGTGGGCATGTATCAGTGCAGAAAGGCCCTATGTAAAACATGCCAGTATGTACAACATGGCCGGAAATTTTTTTCTTATAAGAATAAAACATACCACCTGGAGGGCTTCTACAACTGTTCGTCTGACTATGTCATATATGCCCTGACCTGCCCGTGTGGCTTAATCTATGTTGGCCGCACCATCTGCCCACTTCGCCAACGCTTTGGTAAACATAGGAGGCTCATTGAGGGTGGTAAAGACATACACAGCGTGCCTCGTCATTTTGCCGAGGTCCACAAAAAATCCACAGATGGTCTGGAAGTCTGGGTTGTGGAGCAAATTTCGGGATCTCTCTCTGGAGCAGAGCGCTTCAGCAAGCTCTGCGCCAGAGAGACCTTCTGGATCTACACCCTGGACGCACTCTCGCCTGCGGGTCTTAATGAAACCATAGAAATTGCTACCATACTGTGAATCATCATTTCAAGACCTCTGGCTAACTTCTTTCTGTTTATATTTAGGTTGTTGTGCACTTTTTTGGTCCTTTTTTGGGGGTGGAGGGTCATCTGGACGAGTAAGTAACCACACACATCTGTATCGGTATTTTATTATTATTAATAATTCTGTTCTTGGTTATTGGACACCCCATACGTTCATCTAGGGTCTTGTATGTACACACCTCCTGTGGGCGGTGGCTATACACCCACATATTATTTATAGTCATATCAATCTATCTGGACTTGGCTAGTCTTACATCTCCACTATTTATCATTCTTATATTATTTTCATTATCATTATTACAGTATTCCATATGCCTATGTTCCTACTGGGATAGGCCCACAGGAACATATATGAATATCGTCCTTTTGCGACATACCTGCCTGAGGGTAATTACAGCCTACCCCCTAATGAACTTCTCAGGTTTATAATGTGCTGTCAAATTACCCCTGACATTTATTCATTATTCATTATTCATTTTTTCTTCTTCCCCTCCCCCCCCCTTTCCCACCCCTCCCTTCTTTCTTCCCCTTCTTCCACATATTCCCATATAGCAATCTGCACTATAACTATAGAGGAACATTACATACATTGTATATGTACGCATCTTAATCCTAATTTTAATCCCATTTCTATTATATACAAATTAAATTATACTCTTATGTCTATCATACTATTATTCTTAATTATTTAATGTTTTTCTACTGTGTAATTGTATTAACAGGAATAAATGTATTTGTGAACCAATAGTGATTGCTAATGCATCCATTTATGGCATTTTTTATGGCATGCTTTTATGGCATTTCTTATGATATTATTTATTGGCATCAGCTTTTATAAGTTTTTTCCTGTGTAATACTATGTTTTAGCCGCTAGATGGCACTCTTAGGTTTTCCCCTATATAGCAGTGAGCTCGTCCTCTGTCATTCTATTGCCTGATGAAAGAGTGCGCCTGCTTTCCACGTCGCAGGCTGTGCGCGCTGGCTCCTGGACACCCCCAGCCATTTTCATCTGCCACGAACGGGATCTCTCTGAACGACTGCAGGCGGTCGCCCCGCTCGGTGGGATTTTCTTGGACCACAGCATACACAGAGACCCGCAGGACTTGGACTACACTGCTACTCCATACCAGGTCTATCCGCAGACAAGTGTGCGGACATGCTTTTTAACCACTTCAATCTGTGAGTGTAATCACCCTGTGTTCCACCCTGCTTGTAATAAAAACTACTGCATTTAGAGGCGCCTTCTCTCTTTCTTGTATTTGAGGTATGTCTGGCCGTCATCATATAAGCTTCAAATAGACTTATTATGTTTGCAGCGGTCTCCTATATTCTCTTTTTTATCCTTATATTACTTTAATTTTCTCCTCTGGGCCTTGTAGTCTTTTGGGGTCTCTTATGCCTTTCCCAAAATGGCAGCCACAATCTCTGCCACTTCAATGCCTGTGCAACCCGACGCTGTCGGGAGCCCATTCTGCCAGTTCCCAAGATGGCGCCAGGTCTCATGGGTCGCTAGTGCATATGCTCGGACGGTGATGTCATTTCTGCTGGTTCGTGGCTTGTTTAAAAGCTGTTTCTTCTTCTCATGGGCAAAATAAGCTGGTTGTTTTGGTGCTGGGAAGCTTGTGGTCATTAATACTCTTCACCACCTCACTTATACTTCCCTAAGAACGCTGCATGTAAGTCAAGGAACTGTTATTTTCCTTGCCGCAGGTGCTGGGGTGTTTTCCCTGTTCCACTGGCTTATCTTACATATCTTTCAGGTGTTGGAGCTTCCTATTTCTCTTATCATAAATACTGCTGCCCAAGCAGGCCATTTTCAGTCTGTAAGGTGCCTTGCCATTAATACTGTAATGTTTGGGCCGTCCTATCAGGTAATTAAGAACTTCAAATTCAAGACATAGAGAATGTGCAAGTCAAGGATTGCCATTCAGACGTAGATGCTGAAGGAAAAATTGATCAGGGTCCCCCTTACTTCCTCACCACTCCCCCCATAGAAGATCTCCATCCCTCATCACTGTTCTTCTTCCTGCAGTCATCATACCCATCCTGTGACCAGCACTTCCAGACAAATTGGCCTGCAATTCATGCTTTGAGGAAGCAACCAAAGAAAAAGAATCAGATGCTAGAGAAGTAATGGATCTCATAAGTGAATCAGTGTGAAAAGCAATCCTGGAAGCATCAGCCCTGATTCAGACAGGGCCCAACGTGCTGCAGAAGTCTGATAGCCCGCCAGAAAGTTAATAAATAGAGGGTTTGATTGGATTTGACTTCACGCTAGTAGAACCATTTGTGAAATCGGTAAAAGAGGTGATTGGTTGGGATGAGGAGAAGGAAACACCATCTAAAGTCTGAAATATTTCCTAAATCTTAAGGAAGAACCAAAATCTTTTCCATTCAGAGATGAATTAGAAGAACTCCTTCAGAAGGAGTGGCAAAAAACAGATAAGAAATCACAGAGGAACTGCAGAATGCTCACATAATTTGTAATAAAAACATTTTTGCCATTCTGAAGCTTCCCTTCAACCACTTTGCATATTATTTTATATAAACTATGATTCTGTACTTGCTAATATGCTGCAGAAATCTCCCTCCACTAAGTCTGGCTGCAGCCATTTTAACTTTGGGCAGCTGAAGCTACTGCCTGTTCACTTCCTGGATTTACAAGAGTGAGAGAGAGAGAGAGCTATGCATGATGTAATAAACCTAGGCTAATGACCAGACAAGAAACAGGAAGTGGACTGTATAAGGGATTTACTGGCAGAAAAAAAAGTTTTACTATCAAGTTAAAACAACAAGGGCAGAAGATTTAATAGGTGGAAAGTTGAAATAATTATTGAAGGTCCACTTTAATAACAGGCTAGCAAAATTATCTGTTAAAAGAACCTAAAGTAAATCTATTCATTTCTGCTCTGGTTGTTGATGCATCACTAATGCACCTGTCCAGACATGTAACCTTACCCATGGAGGACACGGTAACCTTCAGGATGTACTGGACCGCAAGATAGATCTCAAACGGAAGACAACATAAACAGCAAAAGGTGGTGCTTGCAGACCAGCCATTGCTCAAGGTGCTGTGGGAAAAGAAATTTCTAGTATGAAATCCAATATCGAAAAAGCTCTGCTACAAGGTGCAGACCAAGAGAAAGGTATAACAGCTCTTCAAGAACTCAAGCTAGCAGGAGATTTCATGGCAGAGGTGTCTGTAGATGTAATTAGATCATCTGCTAGAGCAATGCTGGCCTCAGTTATGTCCATAAGGGCCTTAGGGTTAAAGCCCAGGGTAACAGACACCACATCTAAAACCAGTTGGTGCAAGATACCTTATGATGGAACTAATCTATTTGGATCAAAACTAGATTTAGCCATCTCATGCTTACTCCCGGGAAGTCAGGATTGATTCCTTCTCACAGGAAGCCAAAACCACAGAAGAGGCTGCTTTATAGATGTAACCTTCCAAAAAGATAAAGGGAAGCAAGAACCTATAGATCTGGAAAGAAGTTCAAAAGAAACTGGAAAACACCCAATCTTCTCTTCTGAGATTGCAGAAATCCAAACCTTCCTTGGCAGTGGAACATCAAAAGTTATTTTGATGATGTGCTCATCCGGCCTGTGGTAGTGGGAGTGGGAGCCAGACTTGGGCTATTTGCACAAGTCTGGACCATCCACATAAGAGACCCTTGAACAATATCCACCATTTGGATTGGCTACCAGTGGACATTTAAAGATGAATTCCCCAGATATCGTTTTCAGTCATCCAGACTCCCCTCATCATTGGAAAGAAGAAAGGTATTATTCAAATATGTACTGGAGCTCCTTCAAAAGCATGCAGTTGGGGAAGTACCATTCGCCCAGAGGGGGAAAGGGTTTTACTCCCTATTATTCCTGGCAAAGTAGAAAATGGGAGACCTTCGACCAGTTTTAGATTTAAAAAATCTGAAAAGAAGAATACAGGTCGAATCCTTCAAAATTAAGAGTCTTCAGTCAATCTTGCTTGCAATAAATTTAGGAGACTGTATGCTGACCATAGATTTATGGGACACTTATCTTTATGTGCCCATACATCTTACATTCCAAAAATGCCTTTGTTTTGTGGTCCAGCAGCAACATCTTCAATTTCAAAGCCTGCTTTTTGGAATCTCCACTGCCCCCAGAGCCTTCACAAAAGTTACACGACCAGTAAAAGCATTCCTGAGAGAGAAAGGATTAAGGGTCCATCGTTTTCTGGACATCATCCTTCTTTTGGCAGACAACCAAAGTATATTTGTCCAACATTGGCAAATGATGATCCACACACTGCAATGATTCAGTTGGATAATAAAATCTAAGAAAAGCAACCTACAGCCTACTCAGAAGATGTTTTTTTCCCAGACCAACATAATAAAGCTTCCCCAGGAGAAATTAGGCCCTTTAATTTAGAAAGTGAAGAGAGTTTTGGTGACAATCTCCCTGTCTGCCAGAACCTGTCTGAGCATGCTGGGATCCATGCCTGCCACCTTACCAATGATCCAGTGGGCCCAATTTCACACAAGAACATTTCAAAATGTATTTCTCTCCCAGTGTCATGGAACGTAGATACTTTAGCCAATCTTCATTACCAAGAAGGTGAAGCAGTCATTGTGCTGGTGGACTTGTGTTCGCAATCTCAAAAAAGACCTTCATCCAAAGACAGGGAGACACCAGGAGTCGCACATTCATGAGAGACATTCAGTAGTGTTGAGCGAACCCGGACTGTAACGTTCGGGTCCGTACCGAACTTTGGGGTGTCCGGGACCCGGACCCGAACACGGACGTTTCAAAAAACGTTCGGCTTCTGTGTTCTGGTAGTTGATCACACATGTTGAATAGCTGCAGGGCAGCCAATCAACAAGCGTTTCACTGGTTTGCCCTTAGAAGCCATCACAGCCATGCCTACTAATGGCATGGCTGTGATTGGCCAGTGCATCATGTGACCCAGCCTCTATATAATCTGGAGTCACTTGATGCTGCAATCACATGCTCTCTGAGACTCTGAATAGTGTAGGGAGAGGAAGCTGCCAGCGTTTTTGTGAGGGACACTACTACTACTACTACTGTTGCTCTGAGGGACAGATTGCAGAAATTTGAGAATCGAGATTTCACATACTGCTGCTTTGAGTGACAGATTGCAGATCAAACACTGCCTAACACAACGATACACTAACGTCGTAGTTCACTGAGGTCTAATATATCTCCGACCCAGTGTACTACGTGACCGGTTAGTGTCGGTACGGTAATCATCCGTACCGACACTACCGAAGATTCCCGTTTGGTCACTTTGCGAACAACTAACCGACGGGACGTCGATAAGTTGTACACACTAGTTGATGGTCTTGTGTCTTCGGCTTGCAAAAAACTTTGCAGGCACAAGCCCAGGCCCAGGGCCTGTGGGGTTTCAAGCCATGCCTGGGCTTGCAATGTCAGGCCCAAGCGAGTTGTGATGACTTACAGAGAGTACTTACACGCTGAGGACCACAGAGGGACAGA
>BLSH010351679.1:249326-275473 GCA_018402905.1 Glandirana rugosa
TTCCCGACAGGTTAACCTGCAGGGGGCGCGCTAAGGGTTAACTATGTTCCCTGGGCGTGTTCTAACTGTATTGGGGATGCCCTAACAGGGGAAGGGAAGTTATCACAGCCTTCACGTAAAGGAAGGCTGTGATCACAGCCCTTCCCCCTCACACAGAGCGGAGGTCCGTGTTTACATACACGGACCTCCGCTCATTCGCTCCGGGGGGGGCATCGCGGGTGGCCGGCGGCAATCGAAGCCGCCGCACCCGCTCCCTGGCCCCCCCTGGACACAGTGAGCGCGCGGGCGCGCCTCCGGCGGCGCGCGCGCGCTCACTATACACGTTCCCGCAGCCGCCGTCGTATGACGGCGATTTGCGGGAACGTGCCACTTTGTCGCCGTCAATCGCCGATCGGCGGTCGGCAAGTGGTTAAGACGGCTCCATTCATTCCAATGAGATTTCTGATGTCAGGCGACTTGAGGCAAATTGGGGCGACACAAGTCGGATCGCAAATCGCCTAGGATCGCCTCTGTGTGAACCGGCCCTAAGGCTGACAAAGCAAGCATGTTCTGAAAAACAAAGTCTGGTAGATATACACCTGGCTCCTCACTCTGCTCATTAACCCCCTGTGCAGTGTTGGATTCTATGTCTGTTTGAAAATGTTTTCTCAACACTACATTCCTTACAAACCTATTAACATTTAACAATGTATCAAATAGGTTGAAATGCTGCACAAGGGAAAAAGAAAGTCCTTTTGACAAAAGTAGAAGTTCAGCATCAGATAGTGTTATGCCAGAGAGGTTAATGACATTCGTTACATTACCACTGCCAGTTTCAGCCATTAGGTCTTGTGCCTGCTTACCGTGGATAATGCAGTCTCTTTGTGACCCCTCCGTCCCCGTCTGGTCTTCCTTTTGTTTTGTACTTTTTCTTGGTGGATGTTTCCACTGGCGATGGAAAGTTTTTTGAGGTTGATTCCTCATGTTGGTCTATATATTTCGAAAAAACTGACGAAGTGGAATTGCATGAAGTCATGCCGGAGCTCCCTTCTCCCTCATCAGACACTTCTGACTGAGAGTCAGGCTGTTCTGATGAGCTGAAACTAACGTGTCTGGCGGTGCTACGGTTCCTACGGCTTTTTCTTTTAAGAAGGGTCTGCTGGTTCGATTTCGGATGTAGATAGTTCCGCTTTGGTAGTCTTGTAGATCTCATAGGAACGTTTGTCTTTTTGTTTCCAACTAATTTTGCAGAAATGCAGGGAATTTTTTTAACATGGGTAACTATGGAACATGTTCACATCAATGCATTTTTGTGCCTCTGGGTTTTTGGAAAGGGTTCGGGGACTTTTTTCCCACAAAATGCAGCGTTTTGCATGTAATAGACTTCAATGGACCCGCATCCAAAACACAAGTACTGCGTTTTTACCATGAGTGTACAGCGATTTTCCCGCATTTTGCGATTTGTGTGGGTTTTTCCTACATTTACTGTATATAGCTGGTTGCTAAGGAGCGGGCCGGGAAGCTGGCCACCGCATCCTTAACAACCGATGAGTTATCAGCTGTCAGAGGGCTTCTCCGCCCCCTACCCCAAAGCACCTTGTCCCCATGTTGATGAGGACAAGGGTCTCTTTCCGACAACCCTTATCGGTGGTTGTCTGGGTCTGCGGGCGGGGGGGCTTATGGGAATCTGGAAGCCCCCTTTAACCCCCCACCCTATGTGAATGAGTATGGGGTACATTGTACCCCTACCCATTCACCTGAAAAAAAAAGTGTAAAAAAGAAACACACTACACAGGTTTTTAAAATAATTTATTAAATCAGCTCTGGCGTCTTCTTCCTCTCCGGCTCTTCTCCCTCTCCGGCATCTTCTTTCTTCTGCTCTTTTGTGGGGCCTTCTATCTTCTGCTCGATATTCTGTCTTCTGCTCTTTTGCCGCTCTCTTCTCCCTCTGTATTTCTTCCCATGTTGACACAACACGATCTCTGGCACTAATGCTGTATCCGTGCTCTGCATTGTTTTATATTGGCATGGAGTTGGGCCATCTGGTGACGTCACCGCTCTCTTATGACGTCACCGCCCGAGGCATGACATTTTCTTTGGCTTTGGGGTTCCCCTTAAAATTCATACCAGACCAAAGGGTCTGGTATCATCCTGGGGGTGAACCCCACGCAAACTTTTTTTCATGTTTTGTGGGGATCCCCTTCAAGATCCTCAGCACACAAGTCGCACCTCAAGTCGAATCATCATGATCCGACTTCTGGTGCAACTTCTATTCAAATCAATGGGCTCCCATAGGGAAACATTGATTTTGAATAGAGACAGAGAAATGTAATTTAAAGCTAGCGCAGAAAAAAACGTGCATTGACGCCAATGCAAACCGCTAATAAAATCGCGTTTTTAATGGGCGTTTTGCCATGGCGTTGGTACTAGCTTTACAGCTCGTCTTTTTTTTAATGTGCTGTGTGCATGAGGCCTAAAAACAAAAACAAGTAGGACTGCTATCTTTGCCATGTACATAGATCACCAGAGGGGATTGTTTTTTCTCAACACAAGTGGAAGTACTCTTTAAATTAAGATAACTTGACTGAAATTTAATTTTTTTTATCAAATGCCTGGAGCTGCTCTTTAATGGCTTTCTGCTTCAGTAAAGACTGTAGGTTTGAATTTATTACATTCTGTTAAAAGGGAAAAATGTTAAAAGTGTAAAATACTGCATGAACATCAGCAGTAATATAACGCATGCTTTTTTTTCCCAAAAAACGTTATCAATTCATCAAAAAAAAAAAAAAGATAGCAGACACTCTTGCCAGAAAAAAAAAATAAATATATGGGTTGCTGCTGTATGAAGGGTACCCAATGCAGGAGACAAAAAAGAAAAAAGACAGAAAAACAGAGGTACCCAACCCTTGATACTAAATGTTACCTAGACCAATATGTTAAATATCATATGTATAATAAAACATCATGTCTTGCATAGATTGTAAATTAAGTGCTTAGTGCTCTAACTTGTTGATTGCTGTGATGGCAATTCGAATTTCATAAGATTGCAAAGTACTTAAGTGCTCAAACATTTAGTATCAAGGGTTGGGTAGCGCTGTTTTTCTCTCTTTTTTTAATTAATCAAAAAACACTTCTTAAACAACTCATGCATTAAATGTATTTATTTTTCTGGATTTAACACATTTTTGTGCCTTATTTTACTGCAGGCTGCAGCAGAAAGTGAAACATTTAGCAGTAAGGTGCTAGAATGCTGTGTTCCAACACTGAGCACCAAAAGGAAAGGAGTTATTTCTGCCCACAGTATAAGTAAAGTCCCAGCCTGGAGAAATGGAGATAGAGCGGTGCAGGAAAGGGGTTAATGCTTTCACTGCTATGACCACCAATATGAGGGGGAGGGTAACTTTCACTGCCATGACCACCAATGCAGAGGGAGATTGAATTAACTATTACTGCCTTGACCACCAATACAGGGGGATGGGAGGGTTAAATTGCAATGGTAGTTGGGATAGGGGATGCCACTATAAATTCCAGGCAACGTCTCGTCCAGTCCATCACAACCTCTGATGGTAAATATAATACTTGGTATATGTAATCCACAAATAGTAGGTAGGAAAATGTACATACTGTATAGGATACCTAATTTCCACATTGGGAAACTTAAAGTAGAACTATGAGCAAAACATTTTTTTCAATTTGGATAGCATAAGAGAAGGTTATAACTGCTGTCAGATTTTTTTGCGCCATCTGTGCCCCATTGCGGAGATTTTCCTTCACTTCCTGTCCCATAGCCAAACAGGAAGTAAGAGGATATCTCTGCAAATTAAAGGATTTTTTTGTGGATCCCCAGCTCATCAGAACTCGTGTCCCCATTGGAAAGTTTCCCATCTATTACTTTTCTGGTGACAACCCAAAAATTGGGGTTTTCTTTTTACTTTCACTTTCAATGATAATGGTAAACAGGACAAATAGAGAGGGCGAATCTCCTTAACAGGGACACAGACAGTAATACAAATTGACAGGGGCTCTAATCCCTCTCCACTCTGTCCAAAACTAAAAAAAAAAGTTTTGCCTTTAGTTATACTTTAATCATCCATCACAGCTCAAAATTTTCAGAGGAGTACCCAAAAAAGAAATATTGCTTCTCATAGAGCAGTGTTCCCCAACCCTGTCCTCAAGGCCCACCAACAGGTCATGTTTTCAGGATTTCCATTATTTTGCACAGGTGATTTGATCAGTTTCACTGCCTTAGTAATTACCACAGCTGATTCATCTGAGGGAAATCCTGAAAACAAGACCTGTTGGTGGGCCTTGAGGACTGGGTTGGGGAACACTGTCATAGAGTATAACCGTTTGATTAAAAAATATATTTAAATGCAATAAGAAAAAACTCATATATTAAAAGGCTTAAACAGCACCAAACTCATCCATTCTTTCATTTTCTCTGACTGTGACTGTTTCTTTAAAGCAGTGGTTCTCAACTCCAGTCCTTGGCCCCCGCCAACAGGCCAGATTTTAAGTATTACCTTGGGGAGATGCAGACTAGCATACTGCAATCTTTGAGCAGCAAATGATATCACCTGTGATGCATTTCAGTTATCCTGCAAACCTGGCCTCTTAGTGGGTCCTGAGGACAGGAGTTGAGAACCACTGCTTTAAAGTGTTACTAAACCCAGGACCCTGCATTCACTATATCTGGTCTCCCACAGTACACAGAACATGGAATTGCAATTGATTTAGTAAATATAACCTGCTAAATATAATATTGCACCTTGTTGTTAAAAGTTCGTGTAACTTCAAATGTAGCAAAGTGCAAGCGCTGCTTGCACTTTGCTACATTTGAAGTTACACGAACTTTTAACAACAAGGTGCAATATTATATGGACTGGTTTTATACATAGGCGGCTGCTGGTTCACATCTTACATGTGGTAATCTGTGTGAGAGTTATTTTATAAATTGTTTATTTATCCTAAGCGCTGATTTGGGCACCTTTTCCCAGAAATTTATTTTGGGGATTTAATTGTCCTGTTAGTGACAATAAACTGCTAAATACCTTTTCTCATCAGCAGTATATAGCATAGTCCGGCCCAGCACTGGTTAAAGCTTGTAAGAGGAGTTTTCATTCTCCTCTGACTGTTCTATGAGGCTGAAGGACCCCTGACCCTCTGTCTGGACAGTGCTGATTGGCCCTATGCCGATCACATGCACCCTCCCAAAAGAAAAAACCTCTCTAGCAATACACACACAAAACTGAACATGTGCAGAATGCCCCCAAGGCACTCTACTATCAGATGGATTGGGGACTATGGAAGAAGGAGAGGATCAGAGAAGACAGGATCAAGCAGCCTTTTTACACAATGCAGAAGAGTAACCCCTTGAGCTCTACAATCAGTATAACAAGCATGTGTTACTGGAAAAACAGACTGATTTTACTGCTGTGGGTTACATAACACTTTAAATCTTTCATGCCCCGTCCTCTCCTATGTATATCATCTGTACATAAACCCCTTCACTACTTCCTCCTTCTGTGTATAACCTGTACAATAATGTGTCTAGTGCACCATTACAAAGCTGCTTTAACCACCTAAATACCAGCATCTCATTTCCAAAAAAAAAGTGTCAAAAAATTGAGATCACCTTGAGGTATCTACTTTACAAAAAGGGGTAATTTCAGAAATTTTCGTACTGTCCTGACATATTTATTTTAACAGAAAGTAAGGAGAACTGATTTTTTTTTTTTTTTTTAACTTTTCAATATTTATATGTCTCAAAAATGAGGACAAACAAATAAAATGTAACTGTCAAATAATTACATTGCTAAAAAATGAAAAATAGCCTGGTAATGAAGGGGTACTGTTTACAGGCCGGTACTCAAGTGGCAAATCACTTTTTGACTTGTAAACAAATCTTGATTAAATGTTACAGGATAACATAGCAAATCGCTTTATGTGTTCAGTGTCAGATTACATTCAGTATATCCCATTGGGGTTTATATGAAGAATTGATTGTGCACAAATTATCTGCAAGGAAAACAAGAATAACTCAACTGTAGCTAAAATTTAAGTCTATAAAAAAAAAAGTCAATAATAACTGCATTGTAGAGCATCCCTGCCTCGATTGCTGTAAGATTTACTATATGCTTACAGCAGCCCATTGTGGCACTTCTTGTTGTGTAGGTTATTATTATTCCTGTGTGGGTGGTGAAAAGTACTGAAGACTAGTAATGATTGGCCAACAGCAATTTTTTTTTTTTTTTTCCTGAATATTTGCCCATATATTCATCTAGTCTGCATAAGGTTCTACAATTCATGAACCACAATTGCCTGGATTTCTGCTTTGGAGTAGAGGCCCATTCAGTTTGCAAGGCAAATGTTACTAATAAGGTGAGACTATTCACTTTTAATAAACAATCATGTGCAAGGGAATGAACAAAAAAAAAAGATATTTGCTAGCACCTAATTTGTTGATTTTAGGTGAGCAAAGTTTTTCCTACCAATAGAATAGCAGTGCCCAGCAATCCCTCTGGATGAGAGTCCTTAAATAGTTCTACAGCAATCTCACTTACCAGACAGTGTTGAATATTTAGGTGATCAAATTGCCTTTAGCCCTGGTTCACAATGACACGATTTGTGAAGCCGGCAATGGCACCGTCCTAATCAGTGCGGCGCTGCACCAATTTCAAAAAGTAGTTCTTGTACTACTTTTTGCGATTTCAGGTGCGATTTCCATAGGCATCTGTGCAGAAACCCGTACAGATGCCTGTGAAAATGCAGCTAAAATTGGGACTGACATGCAGGAATGAAATGGTGCAAGTTCAGCTGAACTCATGCGATTTCATTCCCGCACTGAACCAGGGCTAAAATGCACTTTTAATTTATTTGGCTCCAATCCAACTAGTGGACTGACAGCATCAAGTGTCTTAAATGGGTTGTAAATAGAGTTGAGCGAACCCGAACTGTAACGTTCGGGTCCGTACCGAACTTTGAGTTGTCTGGGACTCGGACCCAAACCCGGACTTTTCAAAAAAAGTCCAGGTTCGGGTCCGGGGTTCTGGTATTTTATTCCATGTGTTGAATAGCCAAGGGCAGCCAATCAACAAGTGTTTCACTGGTTTGCCCTTAGAAGCCATCACAGCCATGCCTACTAATGGCATGGCTGTGATTGGCCAGTGCATCGTGTGACCCAGCCTCTATATGGGGCTGGAGGCTGGATGGGGCTGGAGTCACCGTGCTGTATGTCATATGCTCTCAGGATAGTTTAGGGAGAGGATGCTGCTGGCTCTGTGAGGGACAGATTGCAGATATTGTAGAACCTCTCATCCTGCATTACTGAACGATCTGATTGTGGACTAGGGAGAGATACTAGTACTGCTGCTTTGAGGGACAGATTGCAGACCTCACCCTGCTGCACAGAACGATCTGACTGGACTAGGTAGAGTCTGTTGCTTTAAGGGAAAGATTATTGTTCTAAAATCATCTCCAAGTTGTACAGGGAAAGGTTCCAGCTGTTGCTTTAAGGGAAAGATTATTGTTCTAAAATCATCTCCAAGTTGTATAGGGGAAGTTTCTTCCAGTCGCATAGAGCCATATTATTGTTCTAAAATTTAGAACAATAATATGGCTCTCTATGCGGCTGGAAGAAACGTTGCCTATACAACTTGGAGATGTAGGTGTGTGGTTGTAGGTAAGTGGTTAAGGGAAAGATTATTGTTCTAAAATAATAATCTTTCCCTTAACCACTTACCTACCGGGCTACTTTTTTACAATTGGTGGTCACAAGCTAAAAACATTTTTTTTGCTAGAAAATCACTTAGAACCCGAGTTAAAAAAAAAAAGACCCCCCATCCCTCCTTTGCACTTCACAGTGTTCAGATTGCCAAAAATTTTTTAAAATTGGCGCCGTTAGCCGCCGAGTAAACCGGAAGTGACGTTGTGACGTCGCTTCCGGAATTTGCCGAAGGAGACCCGATCTGAGCCGATTATGGCTTCTGTCAAGTCTCCTTCCAGCCGGCGGACGCACCGAATCGTCGCTCCGGTCTCCCGGTGGGACGGGAGGCCGGAGAAGAGCGGCGGAAGGCGGCGGGAGGGGGGGTCCCCTCCCGCCCCCCTGGGGTAAGGACCGATTGGCTCCCGTGGATAGCCGACCGCCAGCTCTAAAAAATGATACCGGGATATAGCCTGCCGGTGCAGGCTATGTCCCGGTAGGGCCGATCAAACCCGACCGCCGCCTATTTGCGGCGCTGGTCGGGAAGTGGTTAAAGCAACAGCTGGAACCTTTCCCTGTACAACTTGAAGATGATTTTAAATCATCATTTCTTGCACAAAAATAAAAAAACCAGTGTTGGCTACCTCCTCCTCCTCCACCGCCACTTTCACCGCCTCCTCAACCTCCAACTCCACATCCATCTCCATTTTTGATTTATTTATGTGATTTTAGCTGAAAAATTATTTTAAGTTATTTCCCTATCCCCATTTCTTTGTAGGGCACTTGTCCCCCACTTACCCCCATTTTCTTCCTTTTGCAGACCTCTAGGACTTGCCAGGACTTTGTTACACCCATTTTTGTGCCAAAAAGTTTGGGTCCCCATTGATTTCAATGGGGTTCGGGGTCCGGCACAAAGTTTGGGTCAAGTCCGCTCCCGAACCCGGACTTTGTCCGGAAGTTCGGCCGAACCTGCCGAACCCGGACTTCCAGAGTTGTAAAGCCACTTTGTTTTCTTAATAGAATCTCCTGTGTTCCATTAAGTTTTGTGCCCCAGTGTACGTGCTTCATTAAAAATATGTAGCTTTATACCATATTTCAAAGCGCCCCTCGGTGCTCATGTTACCGCCTGATGCTCTCCTTCCTGATCTGAGAACTACAGCGGGAGGGGCTGAGAATTCCCCACTGACGTCAGCCAGTGAATTCTTGGGATATTCCCTGTGTGTAGCGCTGCATACCTGTCGTTCCTTTCGTAAGTGCATCCTCTGCAGCAGTCACACTCCAGGGATCTTCCACAACATAGAGTGCTTTCTTGAACTTATTGGATCCACTCTCCGTTTTACTTATGTTTCAACTTTATGCATGTGTACATTGTTTGAGAACAAGGAAGACTGTGGACTGCAACTTTCAGAATCGCAATGGATCGCCAACAGAAAATATCACAGGTGTATACCAAAGACCCTCTACCTCCATTGGATTATTCTGTTTGCAACACAATATTTGGAAACCTTTCAATCAACAATGTCTAAAGAGGTCAGGGTATGGTGGGATTTGACTGGTTTAAAACAGTATGAGGTCTGCGGATTAAGAAATATCCTTCCACATCATACTCTGAGGACTTTACTAAAGAAGGGAACAATATTCTTACCCAATGTTCATTAGATCTCATGAAACTTATCAAGGAGGAATAGGATGTATTGAAATCCCTGTCAATTGAAAGTGAAACCATCAAAGACTCACTGAGGCCGTCCCAGTCCCTTGATGCATACATTACTCTAAACCAGGGATAAGCAATTAGCGGACCTCCAGCTGTTGCAGAACTACAAGTCCCATCATGCCTCTGCCTCTGGGTGTCATGCTTGTGGCTGTCAGAGTCTTGCTATGCCTCATGGGACTTTTAGTTCGGCAACATCTGGAGGTCCGCTAATTGCATATCCCTGCTCTAAACAATGATTTGACAATTACCCTTGATAAATTAGAACAGGAAATAATGGAAACAAAAAGACATAAATATTTTAGGGATGTACAAGATTATGCTACAGGAAATGATATATGTCTGTAACAGATCCGGTGGCCTGCAATCTATACTTCGAAACCGGAGGAGCTCCAGGAGAAAGAGCCATAAACACATCAATTGCAGCTCACCGGATCTCACAGACTCTCAATCAGAATTGTCTGATACCACAGAAGGGAGATCATCCTCCAGAAGCTCAGTTTCATCAGTGTTTGATAAAGATCATGCAAACACAGCGGCTCCAAAAAACCAACCACCACCTTCGGGCAAAGACAGCAAAAAGAAAACAGACAAGGAGAGGGAGACGCTCCAGCAAAAATACACAACTACCCGCGACAAGCTTGCAGCAAGAAGGATTGGCATCGGTAATTCAACAAGTGTCCCCGACACGTGGTTAATCTCTCCAGGACTGACCTGACTGTTTCCGAAATGTCATTGTTGTCTAAAGGTTTGTCATTTTCTCCTAATAGTCACTTTGATGTTTTCAACACATTACTGGACATAAATAGATTTGTACGCAATTTACTGCTAAGAAAACATTTTTCCAAAGACAATGTGACTTTTCAATCTGATGCTTCTGTGAACGGGTCTAATTGTTAGTAATAGTAACACTTTTGATTTTCAGGATTTAACTGCCCAGTCTATGTTGGACAGGCTATATTCAAAGTCTAGTGGGGGCACCCATGGAGTGACTACTGATAACACTCTCACGGGGGATAAATATTTTTACCCCATGCATACTAGGAGTGGAGTAGTTTACACTTTTCAAGACCTAGTGGAATGGAACCTGCAGAGGTTAAAATCTCGTATCTCTGAGGCTTCTCCACACAAACCGGACAAACTCATTCAGGGTGAAAGACAGGCACTTAAGACTCTCAACTCCCTAACTGACATTGTCATTAGGGAAGCCGACAAGGGGGGGTTGGGCGTGGTTTTGAATGCAGATGATTATAAACACGAAGCACTCAGACAACTTGGAGATTCTACCACCTACCGTACCCTTACCTGCAACCCTACTTATACTTTTAGATCTCAACTGCTCAGTTTGTTGGACAGTGGAGTGGAGATGGGAGTTTTGTCTAAAAAAATAGCACAACACCTTTGTGTGGACAGCCCGATAACCCCAGTCTTTCACCATTTTCCAAAGTTGCATAAAGACACTGTTCCAATGCAGGGCCACACCATAGTTGCAGGCATTGGCTCACTGTTTGAAAGACTGGGGGAATGGGTTGACCAATTCCTCTAACCCTTAAGCCTCGTACACACGGTGCCACGGTTGTATGAAAACGGTCATACAGCAGCTTGTTGTACAATCATCCGACTGTTAGTACTTGCGATTAGAACAGCCAACGTGCGACAGTCATACAACAGGGGTTGGATGAGCAGACCAGAAAACTTTTGTTGTACAACAAGCGGCCGTACGACTCTTGTACCGTGTGTACAGAGAAGTTGGTCCAACAAGTTATATGTACAAAACACGCATGCTCAGAAGTCAGGAACGCCCGGACGTGTCCATTTCGTGTAAACCTATGCTCCTAATTCACAAATCACATGCACCTGAACTTCCTCTTTATACACTCGTAACACGTCACCACGTTAGTCTTGGACGTGCGATTGCTTAGTGCACGTAAGTATATGAGACACAACAGCCAACACACGAGTTTATATGTGGCTCCAACACCTACAGATTCTGAAATGTGCATTGTGATGGACACAGAACAATTGTATCTTGTACTACAAGAAAGGAGTTCACGATCCGCAGCTATATTAACTGCGGGTCTCACAATGTTGTGTATGCTATTGAACGCACATTGTGCAATCTGCAATATGTGGGGTGTACCACACGCCCCCTCCATACCAGAATCAGTGAACATTTCCACTGAGCCTCTTATGGCAGTGACAAAGGCCTGTCAAATGTCTCAAAACATTTTAAGCATATGTATGGTGGTGATGTCCGAGCATTCAGGTTCTGTGGTTTGGAAAAAGTAAGGATGTCTTCTAAAAGAGGTGACACCCACCGGAAACTTCTTGAAAGAATCTCCACACTAGATTTCCGGTGGGTTTAAACCATAAATATGATGTTGACCTGTTTCTTAAATGATTTTGATATCTTAGCATATTCCCATCTTTTCTCCCCTCACAAGACCAGAGGTCTTTCACACATGTGGTATGTTCCTCTATTTTATGATTGCCTTCTTTTTTACTAAATTCAATTTGTGCAATAATTCTTTCACAAATTGTTGATTCTCATGTTTACAATAATCTTATCTTTGCGCTTTATTTTTGTATATCAGCAATCTATTATAGTATTGTACCCTTTTTTTACTTCCCACTGTGCAGCCAATGAACCATTCTGTTAATTACCGGATTATTCACACATGAGTGGCTGCACAGTGGGTGAATCGATGTGTTGGGTATTCCTATATATTTTATGTTTTTCTCACTTATATTTTGAGCTGTGATCAAGGCAGTTGTCGCCGAAACGCGTTAACCCCTTGTACCCTTTTTATATGCATTAATAAATTTACACCAGGAGATGGAGTACTGGCTATTCTTATTCTTATTACTCATTGTTTGCTGATGTTCAGAGGACATCATAGCCTGTACACCCAGCCTGTGGATCCGTGCTGGATGTTTTTGAACTCTTGGGATATTCCCTCTGTGGAGCACTGCATAACTGTTGTTCCTTTCAGGAGAGAAGATGAGTGGTGGGCGGTCATGTGAGCGCCGAACAGTGCTCTGACATGTGTATAAATGTACATATTTATAAAGCACACACACTGCGGCACATAACCTAATGGAAAACAGGGGATTCTATTAAGAAAACACAGTTATTATAGCTGCAGGAGGGGAGGGGCGGGGAGCAGATTGGCACTGACACTAGTTGACAGGAAGGAAAGGGGAAGAGGAGGAGAAAGGAGAGACAGCAGGATGATGGAGGCACGTAAACTGACCACGGTATCATGGCTCAGCAGCCATGGTAAACATTGTTAGTTTACAGAGGGGGCAGCACCAGGCAGGATCAGCCAGCTATTTTAGAATATAGAAAAAGACAAATCACACAGCACAAGCACTGTGCTGTTATTCATGCTCTAGAGGAACAGGATCGTTTTTATTTTTTTAGGGTTACAACCACTTTAAGTCTTAACCAAAAGTCAATCACTCCTCTGCTCAGGTTGCCTCCTGAATATGTGCTGTCAGCATCTTCCTGTACTACCAGTCACCCCTGTAGATTTAGTTCTCAAATTCAGCTCCTTAATATCACGCAATCCCAGTGTTGGATAAAGGTATAGATAGACATGTAGACAGAGCACAGGTCCACTGGTGAACGGGGGAACACCTAACAGGAACAGGCTAGCCACCCTCAAACAAGGTGACCTTAGGTTTACATTTACAAAGATCATTGAGTGTTTTCACTCCCATCATTAAATGCCACCACCCCTTGATTCTAGTGCAAAACAAGAAACTATCTGGACTGGGACTTTACAGGCATTCCAACTACTAAACTGTATAAAAATACAAATGTGTTGTCACATATAGCAAAATACTGAAAACATCATAAATAGCCGTTAAAACAACTAGTGATCCCAATGCAAGCTTGAGTAAAAATTTCTCATATTCCGACACGTTTTGAGATACTCTCTTATTCAAGAGGACAGAGAAAGTACAAAAGCTGAAAAATAGGTAAGAAAACATCACAACTAATTCTATATAGAAAACAATAAACATTTGACCAATTTAATGTACACTTATAACCCAATGCATCACATAGCTGCTGATAAAAACACATCACACTAAAGGGATGCACCACCATTACCTCATGGTGGGCTTGGAGGTATCTCTCTTGACAGAATCCCCAGACACCAATCTTGGAGGAAAAAAAAAGGAAAAAAAGAGAAGGTGTATATTAAAGATACATTCACTTTTGGAATTCGTTACGTTCCCCCCATTTTTAGGATGGAATATGTAACATGTTCCAGCATCTGCAGCCTTTCTCCCCCCCCCCAGATCTTCTCTCCCTGTGACAGCAGGTGGGGGATCCTCCCCCTGCACCCACATCCACCTTTATAATTTGAAAACTGTGAATGAACACCTACAAGTACCCTCAGCCATTGCGGCAGTTGGCTTGTAGTTCTCAATGAGCTGCGAGGGCGCTGATGAGCACTCTCCTAGTCCATTGATTTTTCTGCTCTCTGGTAACTGCCTGCCTGTATGAGGTATGAGCAGACAGCTATGCTCAGAGTCTGCATGATATAAATGGGTGTAATATTTCACAAACAAGAGACAGAAATGCGTAGTTAATGTACAATATAAGAGCAGATTTATTAGGATGCAATTTTATTGGGAGAGACCATGTATGTTTTATCATGAAATATAAATCTGAGTGTACTATTTCAGAGAAAAGTGCCTGAAATGTTGTACACAGTCCATGCACAGTATTTCATCTTTTATGGGCTGCATTTTGAACAGGAGAGACACCGTCCAGCTTTTTAACTTTTACTAGGTTGCATTTTCTGAGTGAGAGACCAGCCAGGATTTACTCAAGAAATCCAAAAAAACAGTACATTGTTTCACAGAACAAAGACAGAAATGTTACATACTCAATGCACACTATGTAAGTTGCCAGATTTACCATGAAATAAAATGTGGAGTGTACTATGCAAGCTACAGCTAGTGGCCCAGCATGACACCCAATAGTCCGTGGAGTCCACATCTTATTTGAAAAGTGAATCATATGGTTTACGCTCTGTCTTTAATTTGCAGATGTAGAATCTGTTTGCCCCCTGCTTGCATAGCCTCACTTTAGATCTTCTTGACATTATCAATACAGGGGATTGCCTAACTTTTTTAGCAGCTATGGCAATAGGGGATTAATGAATTGGTCCTTTGGTGCACTTAACTATATGCTATTTTGGTGCACTAAGCTGTACAAATATGTGGTTATGTGCTGCAAAGGACAGATTTGCTTATACCAGGAATACGTTCATACTGCTTACCCTGAAATATTATATGATAATAAAATGTAATTCAAAACCTCAAAAAATAAAACTTAACATCCTTCCCTAAACCACTAAACCCCAATCATCCCCCCTTTTTTAAAACTAACTGAAAGAAAAAAAAATATTTAAAAAAAATGAAATAAAAAAACTGTACTGTTGATGTGAATGACAACATTAGCTCATTATTTACTTGAACTGCAAATGACTTGGGTTCGGCTAGAATTCATGGTTGACCCTAACCCAAAGCTCGTCCCTAGAATATGTAAATAAAAAAATAAAAGTTGGACCCTCCTCCCAGCAAGGAGAATTTAGTGTTCTCTGAGAACTGCTTCTGTACTAGAAGGTCATGTCCTTGTTTTACTGTAACATGAATTTGGAAACATATGCTATTCTTCTTTAAGCAACAAATATATATAGCAAAAGTGTCCATAAATATTACAAAATAGATAAGTGCAGCCAGTGAGCCAGACCTCATTGTAGAAATAATAGCATACCACTGGAGATTCTGCCTCTTGTCAGCTCCGTGCATATCACAAGCCCATAGTTATTGTTACTATCCCTTAAAGACCTTATTGGCAAAATAGAACATGCTTACTACGTATTATAATCATAAGAAAAGAAGAGCCAAGTGACAAATGGAACAGTTGTTTCAGCCACAATGATAACTGGAGGAAGCCACATATTTTAAAAATATAATATTACAGTTAATTGTCTTCCTAGCTGCACATAACATACTGTGAATTTATATGAGGAGCACCAAAAAGTGTGGAACTGCTTAGAAGAAGTCAATGCCTGCAAAAAAATACTTTATTAATAACTTCTAGGCCTACATGTTTTGTGACCTCACATATCACTAAATATGTTATAGCTAGCATTGCGATAGAAGTATTGGTGCCAATACTAAGCATTTGCTTAAGTACTTGTACCCGTGCAAATGCTCTGATAATAAATCTTTTTAAATACTTTTTATTCATTTCATTGCGACTTGCATTGACCTCTGTTGAATGAAGTCGCAAGCCACAATGAAATCAGAGGTCCAAATCGCGTGACAAATAGCACTAGTGTGAACAGCGAGTAATTGAGAAAAAGTATATATAGCAGTTTTTTAAGAGGTTGCAAAGCCTTATACATACCCAGTGAAGTGACTAGCTCCAGGTGATACACAACGATGAAACAAATCCGCCTAAATACAGTAAGTTGTGCCTGTTTATCTGCAACCATCTCTTCTCTACATCCCTTTAAAGTCCAGAATTTACACAGCATTTCTGAGCTTTAAGAGATTTTGGGGGGGGGGGGTTTAATGTCACACACTGCACAACTCAAAAAGGAGAGGTGAGACCTTATTGGAGGGGAGATACACACCCCTGTACCCAATTCCATAGGGTAACATGCACAGCAGGAGCTGTCAATCACAGACTATGTGCGGGCGCTCCCCTTCCCATCCCCCTTGATCCCTTGGAGTCCACACAGCCTGTCAAAACAACTCATGCAGATAGTGAGGAACCAGACTGCAGACAAAAATCACACTCAGTGCTTTAGATTGAAGCAAGTGTACATTATAGAAGGATATGCTTTATTCAATTTGCATGTCCCTTGTACTTTTACTTGTAGCTCCCTGCAGCAAGTGCAAAGCACTGCATAGAAAAAGAAAATATCTGGGTGTTCTGTGCGCACATCTAAAGCTCTATGCCAATGTGTCTGAAGCCACCCAAAATCCACCTGTGCTTACATTTTTGACCTGGCCCAATAGTTTTCCTCATTGTACTTTGTTACACAATTTTGCACTCTGGAGAGTGCAAAATCTCATGCAGCTGTGCATGGTAGCCAATCACTTCTAACTTGAGCTTGTTCAAGTAAGCACCTGACCTCCGGAAGGTTTTACCCCTTTCATGACCATTATTCAGCACTGTGCTACTTTTTTTTAAATCAGATAATTGATACGAGGAACCTGCTTCCTCCATATCACAGTACAAAATAGGGTATTAAACTTTTTGAATACATGAGTGGGGATCCAGATGTTATGGATTTGGTTATGGATATTGTTTGTTTGCTATATAAATTAAAAAAAGAAAAAGAAACATTTGGGGGGCATGGTCTGAACATGGCTAGAGACACGTCTCTCCTGAGCTCTGTGCCTTTCCTCACCTACTCTGGCTTATTCTACTCGATTTATCCTGGAATGCTCTCAGCTAAGAAGCGGAGAACAAAGACCCCAGATAAAGCGTCCCAGCTTCTATGTACCACTGGATCCGGAGGAACAATCAAAAAGTACCTGTCGAGCCCTCAAACAGCCTCACCGAACAACAAGATGGCGGAGACACATGGACAACACCACGACGTCCTGAATGCCCCTCCTGCCTCTCCCGCTGCATCTACATTATCTGACGCTCTTTCAGAGACACCCGCTGCCATCAGAGTGGACCCGGACCCATCTCCTTCCCCCTCCATTACACTAAAGGCAGATGCTGAGCTCCGGGCGCTGCTGCGAGCCCTCCCGACCAGATCTGACATTGAGGGTCTTATCAAAAAATTGGAGGTGACACACCACCAAGAGATTCAGGCCGTCAGGTCACAGGTGAAGACCCTTACAGACCGACTCACCACAGGGGAGATGACCCTAGCCACCTTGGAACAATGGGTGTCCACCCTGGAATCCATGCAGGACACACACGTGGATGCTGCAGTAGCTTTGCAACTGCATACGGAGGACTTAGAGGACCGGAGCTGCCGGAAAAAAACTTGCCGCTCCAGGGACTGCCTGAAGCGACCGGGATTGAAAACTTACCAGACACACTGATTGCCATTCTCCACACCGTGATGAGGGAACTCCCCCCGCAGTCCTGGAGTTCAATAGGATCCACCACGCCTCGGGCCCCCGCCCCACCGATCCCCTGCAGCCATGAGATGTTATCTGCCGCCTGCATCGATACACCCACAAGGAAATGATCCTACGTAAGGCCTGGGAATCAGGCCCCAAATACTTTGATGGAGCGGAAGTGAGGATAATCCCCGACCACTCATGGGCCACCCTTCAAAGACGAGCGATGCTGAGACCTGTTCTAGAACTCGCCCGCCGGCAGGGCTTTACATGGGGATATCCCCTCTCGGCTACATTCCACAGGCGCTCAAACCCCTTCCCTTTGCGCACTCCAGCAGACTTGCCAGCGCTTTTTGCTTTCCTGGAAACAGATCCCATCCCAGTTCCCAACTGGCTACAGCTTCTACAACGGCTGGGCGGCCACTCGGGGGCACCAGACTCTGGAAGGAACCCCCTATGGAGGCAAAAGAGGATCAGACAACGCTCCCAAACATCATCCACGGAAGAACAACGTGAGTCCTAATCCGATAGGTCTCATATGCCGCAGCCTGCTTAGCGCTCACTGCCCTACATGACTCCTCTGTGTGGCCTTTCAACCACCTGAACTACCTATGCGATCCAATCACATCCCTGGCACATCAACGGGCACCCCACATATAAGCCTTGTACTCTTTACCTTTGCTACCTGGTAGTGTCATGGAGCTTATTGTACCAGAACTGATCGAGGTATGTATCTCACTCTTCTATAACCTCAGACAATATAATTGTTCCCAAAGCTCCACAGTGACTTGTGTATGTTGGCTTGCACACATGCCCTCTGCCCCATACAAAAGGTTGGACACTTACGTGGAGGATTATGGGGCTTCTAGATTTAGTCCTCCATCCCTGTTAGGGAGGGGGGAGTGGCAGCTCATCATCTAACATCACGCAGGAGTTTTATATAGCCATGAACATACTGCATTGATAGCTTCCACACTCTTACTGTACTCTACAATAAGCTAATTTTTATTTTTCTAGTATGTACATACACACCACCTACGGGTGTTAAACATCAAGTGCACTCTGCCCCACCATTTGTTTTCATATCCATAGTTTTGAGAAAGTTGGGGTAAATCGAGTGAAAGATTGGGAGAGCTGATCTCCCAGGTGTTCACATCAGGGGCACGGGGAGGTTATAGACATGGAGGGACTTGCACATATTGTGGCGTTCCCGGACACTCCCCCCTCCCTGAGTGGAGTTCTTGCTCCACTAGTGGAGGGGAGCAGATATAGAACACCCTTGATTGTACAGGGTTGTACCATGGGCTCCTGCGCTGGACACCTGGATGCTGTTGGGACCTGGGGGAGGGAACTGATGCTCTCGGGGGTTGGACAACAGCGTGGGACAGTCAACCCAATCCAATTATACTTGGATGGCCCAGTCTGGGCCCTCCTCCTGAGAGCGTCCGGCCTGTTTCTTATCTTTCAAAGAATCTTTTCCAATGTTCCTTAATCCATGTATTATATTACTATGGGTTTGTATGTTATTGAATGTTAACATTCCATATTGCAGTCAGTTGGTGAGCCACATTCCCCCAGAGACCATGCGGTGAAGAATTATTCCTCTCTACTCGACTGGTTTTCATCCCTACCCCTGAGAAGGGGGATTACATGGAGAGCGATAGCAGACTCTCTCCAGATTTGACACGTGAGACAGTTACAATTTTATTTAGTTCCTGTTTCTGCCTCTATGCTCTGCCAGGGTGGGTGAGATGGCCGGAGCTACTGATTTACAGCACCGGTCTAACCTCTCTTCCACCTCCTGACATAGATCGGAGTGCACTGTTTGCAGTATTCTGCTGCTATAGGACCAGGAGTTGTGGGATTCTTTCTACAACTGCTCGACTGGATCTACTTCTTGTTTTCTCTACCTTTCCCCTTTGTCTCTCCTAACTTCTTGACATCTTCAATCTTCCTTTTTCCTACCTTCCTACATCTCTCTCTCTCCATCTTCCCCCCTTTTATAAGGGCCCCCTTTTTTTTTCCCACCACATCACTAAATCCGAGTTATGGATAAGATCAAGGTAGTGTCCCTTAAAGTCAAGGGCCTCCACATCCCAGAAAAATGTTGTATGCTCCTACATGACCTAAAACCCCTACATGCTGATGTGGCGTTGATCCAGGAAACACATTTCAGAGATGACAAATTTCAGATTCTCAAAAATAGGTTTTATTCTATGTCCTATCACTCTACTAACAATGTATCAAAATCCAAAGAGGTTTCTATACTACTGTCATGCAAACTTCCCTGGACATGCCAAAATATCATGTCAGACCCTAATGGACGTTACATGTTCATCAAGGGCTCGATTGGAGACGTCAGAATGACCCTTGCTGCTATCTATGCTCCCAATGATCGTCAGGATCTCTTTATCAGTCGCACATTAGATCGGCTCTTGGAGTTTATCGAGGGCCAAATGATACTGGGGGGGGGTCACTTCACTGTCCCATTAATTCCTTCTGTGGATACTTCATCCGGCTCATCGTCCATTCCTCCTAATACCCACAAAAAAGTAGCACGATCCGTGCATAGAGCCCAACTAGTTGATGTCTGGCAGCTTCACCACCCTGGGGAGAGAGACTACACATTCTACTCCTCGCCACATAAAGTTTACACATGCATCGGCTTCTTTTTGATCCTCCACAACCAATTGCACACTGTACAATCTTCATTTATTGGTCTCATAACATGGTCGGATCATGCCCCAAGAGGAATGGTATACACACTCTCCAACTTGACTTACTCCAAAACTAGGTTTTGGAAACTAAATGAAGGTCTCACCCCAGACCCCAGAAATTGTGGAAGAGGTGAACAAGGAATTAGGTCTATACTTCCAGACAAATAACCAGGGATTCTATGGGAGGCCCATAAAACTGTCATCCGGGGAATCCTGATTAAACATGGGTCCCGGATCAAGAAACAACAAGAGGATAAGCTTAACTCCCTCCTTGCAGCCATACACAGAGTAGAAGCGCAGCATAAACATGCTCCAACACCAGAACTTGAGTGAGAACTGACATTTTTACATAGACAAGTAATAGACTTACTACAATACAAGGCCAAAGCTGCCTTACAAAGATGCCGTAGACTCAGCTATGAGTCTGGGGATAAGTGCTGAAGAATGCTAGCTAAGTCAACTAAAGAGCAGAGGTTAGCAACTTATATCCCTCAAATTATGTCTTCCAACGGCCACAAAACTGTACTCCCTCAACAGATTGTACAGGAATTTTGTGATTATTACTCGTTCTTGTACAATTTACCAGATGAACACCCCTCTCAGACTCAAATAGATGACTACATTGTCTCCTCCCAAATCCCACAGCTACCCCCAGAGATCTGGAAGGAACTGGACCTTGCAATGACCATAGAGGAAATCCAACAAGCAATTAGTCTCTCAAAACCAGGCAAGGCTCCAGGTCCTGACGGGTTCCCTTTACAATATTATAAAATGTTCCTTCCCACATTAGGCCCATACATGTTGAGACTCTTTAACAAACTCGGATCTGAAACTACCATACCAAGAGATACCTTAAAAGCCCACATGACCATTATTCCCAAAGAAGGTAAAGACCCGACCTGCTGCAGCAGCTATAGGCTTATCTCGCTTTTGAACTGCGACTTGAAGCTGTTTTCTAAGATTATAACCTCTCGCATAGCGCAGCACCTACAACATTTGGTCCACCTTGATCAGGTGGGATTTATTCCCTCTAGAGAAGCTCACGACAACACTCTAAAAGTGTTGAACCTTATACATACAGTGCAGGAGACCAAGACTCCATGTGTACTGGTAGGCACGGATGCCGAAAATGCATTTGACTGTGTAAATTGGCGCTTTATTCTCTCGGTCCTACGACATATAGGCATAAGAGAACAAATGTTAAACTGCATCACCAAGCTTTACATTGCACCGACGGCTCAAGATAAAGTGAACGGAATACTCTCCGACCCTTTTCCCATCATGAACGGGACACGACAGGGATGCCCGCTATCCCTCTACTTTTTGCCCTATCCTTAGAGCCTTTTATTTTTAGAGTCCGACTACACCCAGACATCTCAGGAGAGAAAATTAGGGGGACACAGCATGAGATATCTGCTTACGTGGACGACTTTCTGTTCTCTTTGACAAATCTGGCAATCTCTCTACCAAACCTCCTGCATGAATTTAAGACATACGGTAAATTGTCAAATTTGAAAATTAATTTCCATAAGTCGGAGGCTATGGGAGTCAGAGTCCTGACTGGCTCTCCTTCAGACCCTGAGATCAAGCTTTGGATTCAAATGGACGGATCTAGCCCTGAAGTATCTAGGTACATACATTCCATCCAATGTGTCCAGTACCTTTGAGCTCAATTTTCCCCCTCTTTTAACCAAAACCTGTGTTCTATTGGAGACTTGGCACCGGGGATTACACTCGTGGTTTGGTAGGTGTAACCTTATCAAAATGTGCATCCTGCCTAAATTCCTATACCTTTTCCAAACATTGCCGATAAGAATACCAATGCATTATTTTAAACAAATTCATTCACTGTTTATCAAATTTATTTGGGCACATAAGCCATCGCAAGTTCCTCTGAGCCAACTCACCATGCCGAAACAACACGGGGGCTTGGCCCTGAAGTACTATCAAGCAGTACATTTGAGTAGGCTTGTAGACTGGCACCATCAATACACTGTCAAGCTTTGGGCGCAAATTGAGCAAGCTCAAACAGACATATCACTGAAGGGGGGTGCTACGAGCACTTACCTCCAGAGATAAAGACAAATCCTCTAATAGGATCTACGGTCAGCATATGTTCCCACCTCTTTTCACAGACCCCCCTCTCCTCTACAGACTCTCCCTTGATGCCAATTCTTGGAAACCCGCTTTTCAACCCAGGTCTTAGAGACCAAACTTTCCGAACCCTACGTCAAAATGCTAGATATCAAGCATCACACTTTCTGTTGGAAGGACGTTGGCCATCCATCGCTTCGTTGATGGAGGCCAATGGTCCCTTTCATCTACCATTCTGGAGGGTCTTACAACTCCATTATTTCCTCCAATCCAGATCCACGGAGGTTTGGAAGACAATTAACCACCTTTGAGGAATACTGTTTAGACGAAGGGTCGTTACCACGCTTACTCTCGACAATGTACAATCTCTTGACCACCCCTCAGGAACAGCCATGCCTTCCTGGTATGAGGAATAGGGAAACAGAACTTAACGGCACATTTACACTTGGCCAACGACAAAATATCATTAGGTTTTCACTAAAGTCATCCATCTGCACCAAAATACAGGAAACTAATTTTACAATCTTGACAAGGTGGTACCAAACCCCTCAGATATTACACAAAATGTACCCCGATGCAGATGACCGATGCTGGCGGTGTCAACAGGAGGAAGGGACGATGCTACATATTTTCTGGTCCTGCCCTAAAATAACACACTTTTGGAGGGAAGTGCGGAAAACTGTTCAGCGGTTTACTAATTGTGAGATTCCTGACGATCCCGCCTTTTTCTTGTTACATGCTTCGTCCATCCCAGCGAAAATATATAAAAAATCAATCATACGTCACCTACTAAATGCTGCCAAGTCCTGCATACCCCCCAATTGAAAGAGTTCACAGCCTCCAACCATCGGTTGCTGGCTACGTAAAGTAGAGGATATAAATAAGATGGAGGATCTCATACTCTCTGCACAGCACAAATACAAAAAGTACTCCAAGATATGGAGACTATGAAACATGTTTGTCCTATCCAATGAAGGCATAGCTATGCTCGGCTCATAAATACCAACCTACTGATCAAGTAGATCAACCTGGATCGCTACCAACCCCCTCTATACCAGGATCTGGCAGTACCCCTTCCTTATCCCCCCCTTTTTTTTCCCCCACTTCCCCTTACACCTGTCCTCTTTTATTCTTATCTATCTTTCCTCTTTAACTTCTCTCTGTAAACAGAAACAGGAATAGGCAGTCTCCTCTTCTGTGTTAGGTAATTATAAAGGTGCTTCAAGACTGAAACGTTGTTTCTCGGTTATTATGGATGATCTGCTTTGACTTTACGGTTAAGAAATGGCATATACAATTAAGTGTAATGTGTTGCAGATGTCTCACCCTTGTTGTATTATCCTGGAACCGCCTGTTGTGGTTTGTATAAATAAAATATTTGAATAAAAAAAAAAAGAAACATTTTTCTTAGTTTTTGTAATAAAATTTTGCAAACGAATAATCTTTCTTCATAAATGTAGGCCCAAATGTAGTCTGCTACATTTATTTGGTAACAAATAACCCAAATCAGTGTATATTATTTAGTCTATGTGAAAGTGTACAAAGCAAGTTATATATATTTAAAAATTGTTCAATCCTGATGTACTAATGGCCTATCTCAAATGATGAGGCATGGCAAGTTTTTTTAAGTTGTAATTTTTTGGCACAATTTTTTGGAAAAATTAAGAAATTAAATCAAATTTGTGATTTTTTCACAAGTTTTTTACATACTGTCACCAGTGCAATACAGTGTCATCATATGACTGGTGTGACAGCGATCAGAGATACTGACTGGTGACAGTATTTAAAAAAATATATATATATAATTTTGTTAATTTTTTTAAACATTTTTCTTTTTTTTGGTGCCACCATAGTGACACTGTACTACTCTGGGGAGGGAGGGGATGGTTAGGGATTTTTTTTTTCTTTTACACTGTGATTGCTTGTTACTGTGATCACTGTAACAGCACTGGTTTGAACTGTCATGAATGACTTTCATTCATGGCTGTGATTGGCCCACATACCATGTGATCACTGGTGACCAAACCCTAACACACAATAGTAAACAATGATGTTATGAATGGATTCCATTCATGACTCTTGTTTACTAGGTGTCATGTGATCATATAGCGATCACGTAGTATCTAGGCTGCTTACATCAGTCCGATACTGAGCACCCCAATCCGTTGTGTGCGGTGGAGGAAGGCGCACAGTGAGCATTGTTGTGTAATATTTCATATACATATACACATAGGTATTTACTGTATTTACAAGCTGCTTTACATATCAAAGGCCCACAGTTGCTGGCATGGGGGTTGTGGAATGTAGATGCTAATTAGCCTTGAGGGGGTTCATTGTGGCTTGTTTATCTGGTAAACACTAATGTGAGGTTAGGAGAAACCTCCCCCCCCCCCCCAGTGTGAGACGAACACTTAAGTGGACATTCAAGCTAGCAGTGTCTCCCTGCCAGTTCACTTTCTCTCCATGAGCATGAGGGCACAGTTGGAATGGGACTCTGAATATGTAATATTTACTCTGTTGGATTTTGATCATCTGGTGCAAGTATTATGAAATCTGTCTGTCTGAAGTCAATAAAATGCAACTCTCTGGAAGGACCGGGTGCTGCGGAAAATTAATCATCATAATAATAACTAAATAATAACATTCGTTCATCCATCATTCATTCATCCATCATTCATCAATTACTACATCACTACAAACATGGGCACTGCTACGTACAGATATGTTGCAGTGCCTGGGGGAACTGCTCTCTAGTTGTAAATGTACTGCTGGTGGTCAGCAGGTGGATTTAACATAAATTCTGGAAGCTGATTGGTTTCTATGCAGGGCTGCACTAGATTTTGCACTCTCCAGCTTGAGTAAATCAACTCAATAGCGTGGTCCCAATTTGCTGTCTGGAATTTTGCAAAACAGAAGCCTTAAGTTAGATAGAGATAAGTCTCTATTAGAGTTGAGCGAACCTCTGGAAGTTCGGGTTCTGCTGGTCCGGCCGAACTTCGGGACAAAGTCCGGGTCCGGACGGAACCCGAACGATCGCACGGACACCGAACCCCATTGAAATCAATGGGTACCCGAACTTTTAGGCACAAAAATGGCTGTAACAAAGTCCTGGAAAGCCCTAGAGGGCTGCAAAAGGAAGTAAAATGGGGGTAGGGGTAGTGCAAGTGCCCTACAAAAAAATGGGGATAGGGAAAATAAATTAAAATCAAATAAAAAAATGGGAAGGGGGTGGATGTGGAGTAGGAGCCTAGAGGTTGACTAGGCCGTGACCGTGGCAGTGTAGTTGGAAGTGGCGGTGGTAGAGGAGTAGGAGGAGATAGCCAACATGGTATTTTTTTTTTGTATTGAGGCCTATTCAAAAAAAGAAGTATATGAATGGCTGTGTGAGTCCGATCTAAATGTTTATTCTGCACAAGGTACAGACAAGTCTTGTGGGATCCATGCCTGATTCATTTTAATAAAGGTAAGCTTGTCCACGTTGGATGTGGACAAATGGCTCCGCTTGTCTGTGATAACGCCCCCTGCCGTGCTAAACACACGTTCCGACAATACACTGGCTGCAGGGCAGGCCAGCACCTCCAAGGCATAAAGGGCAAGCTCAGGCCATGTGGCCAATTTGGAGACCCAGAAGTTGAATGGGGCAGACCCATCAGTCAGTACGTGTAGGCGTGTGCCCACATACTCTTGCACCATGTTGCTGAAATGCTGCCTCCTTCTAAGACGTTGTCCATCGGCTGGTTGTGCTGTTTGTTGTGGCGGGCTGCTGACAAAGCTTTGCCACATTTCAGCCATGCTAACCCTGCCTTCTGAGGTGCTGGCGGTGGCA
>BLSH010351679.1:326945-354977 GCA_018402905.1 Glandirana rugosa
ATTTTAGTGGGGGCAATAAAAGGGCTTTTTTACTGGTATACACTATGTGGAGCCTTTTTTTATTTCCGGTTTGATGCTGATGAGGATAGCGTGCAGCATACCCATCCGTGGGAGGCACCCAATTACAGGCTGACTTGACTCTATTGTCCGGTAAGAAGGCATTACAAGGGGAGCGGCACGTTTGGAGGTGGCTTATTCTTGGTGAAAGGCTGTACATTGGACTATCATTTAACCTCCGCTTCTATCACCTTGTGATAGCACCTATGGACTATCTCTATTTCCCACTGTGAACTTTAAGAACTGTTTAGCGCTGTTATACATAGTATCCAGACCAGTGTTACATGTATTTTTTTCCTATATCTTGTTTTAACCCAAAACGGCAGCTTTACTACTGAAGATTTAAGTGCTACTTTGCGCTGATTAAGTGTTGTTTTGTGTGGGCGTTTACACTTAAGTTGTAACATATCACATATGGTGTTACTATTCTGTGGTCAATATGTGTATCTGTGACTCACAGAATTAGGACACCCTAGAACTTATCTCGTCAATACAATTTTTTATCTTCTGAACATTTTCACAAATTGGGCAATTGGTAACTACAGTGGTGATTCCATTCCAACCTCCCCACCAGTAACACAGGCCCAAATAAAACGTATTCTAGCACTACAGATAAGATACTATCAATAGAGTACTGGGGCTATTGGCAGTCAGGATGGCACATGAATTTTACCCTCCCCACCTGTGCCACTTTCCCAGATTAAGCCAAGAGACAGAAAAAAGGGACTGTGATGGGTACGGTGTGTTCTCCCACATATACCAACCTTTTTTGGGGGGCTGGTAGAAGCAGACTGTGGTATCTAGAGATGGTTTGGAAATATTTATTTAAAAAATCTTGTTATAGGCGCACTTCATCGATGATATATGCATCTTATGGCAAGGATCAAGCGAGCATTTCTATGACTTTGTGAAACATTTGAATGCTAATGATATTGGGATGTTTCTTACTAGTGAAATTCAAAAAGAGAGTATTGATTTCTTGGATTCTAAACCAGAAGGGAAAGTGATGGCATGATTTGCGATTTAAGAAGCGGGGTTATAAGTGGACTGATTTGAAGAGGTCTTTGGATAAGGTAAACAGCATCTCCAGAGAATCATTGTTAGTTTCCAGACAGAGGAGGAAAGAGGAGGAAGTAGGAACACAAACTATTGGTATAAAAAAGTAAACTACCCGTGCAAAAGGCTTTGGGAAACTAATGAATAAAATAAAAATAACAGCGAAATAAGGGGCAGCTGCTGCTTTAATTGTGCTAAATCCCACTATGTGATGTGTGTCTATATATATATATATAAGCTGCCCTAAAATATTATACACTCTCCTTTGAAATATTCCTAATAGATCCTTTACATATGTATACAAAATAAATCAGAATCAAATAAATAAGGTGCCCGTATCCTTAAAAGTACAGTCCAACATATAAGTGCAATCCAAAAAGTGCTGCAATTTCTGCTCAAATAAAGTGACTTGTTTGTTAATGTGTGTCCACCAAACGGTTTCAACTGTGTCTTCACTTGTGTCCCCTTAGGAACAAACTCACCAATAGTAGTGTACCCCCTAAGTGTACACCAAGGAAGGTCAAAAATCGCTTGTGTCACAGATCCACTGGACTATATGAGCCATACTCCAGGAACCGATATGCTAATGTTTATCTCATAAAAGGGAGAAAACCACAGAACAGCTCCCATAGCGTTTACCAAAATTAACAGATAAAAAGTGTATAAATGCCACTCACAAATTGTAGTGCCTCCCCTGACACCCGGAATGATCTGCCAATGTTCTCACAAAACAATGCCACTGCTCCAAAGCAATTGGCTTAATCTGAAAAAGGATTATATTCTTATATCCTGGTTTGGGCAGCAACAATATTAGCATACGGAGGTGTCATAGGTGAGGCATTATTAGGTCTGTGTATAGTACAGACCTATTTAATATATTCATTTCTTGTCCTCCATAAATATAATATTAATGTCATCTTTGTGCATTTTTTATGCCTGAAATAAAAATTGGTTCACAGAGCATCTGTTTACTTATATATGGCAGTGAAATTTGTGGTGTGACCGCTAGATGGCAGTGAAATGTACCTCGCATACGGGTATGTCGTGGCATGATGACATCATGATGCTATGCATGTTGTGACATCACAGAGCATGTGATCGTGATGACATCACCACTCTGAGTACACAGCTGCCATTTTGGCCTGTTAAGTTATACATAAAGGAGCTCATCCATTATTTGCAATTCTTGGCATATGTTTTTTGTATTGTGCACATTTACATTTTTGATTTTGACACTCTTGACTAAGCTCTTCTTTCAATCAAAACATGTAGAGTTATTTTCTTTATTTGCAAAGTTATTTGATTTCTTTTTTGGGGGTACACATTTTTTTTTAAATCTGGGCAGGTGACACAGGTGGGGAGGGTATAATTCATGCGCCACCGTGACTTCCAATAGCCCCAGTACTTCATTGAATATACATGCATACCCCGCTTTACGGACACTCACTTTATGTACACTCGCAAGTACGGACAAACCTGCAAGTGTACGTAAAGTGCAGGCGAGGTTGAATGGGAGCTGATCGCCCCGGGGAATAGAGAGGAGAGGAGGCAGCCGGATCATAAGAGAGCGGGGAACATCGCTGTAACAGCTTTCTTTAGAATTGCTGATGTTCCCTGCACTCGTTGTCACATACAGCCCCGCCTCCTGACCCAGGAACTTTGATAGACAGATCACTCGCCCAATGCCGGAATGTGTGACGTGTATCAAAGTACCTGGGCCAGCAAGCGGGGCTGTATGTGACGGCGAATGGCAGGAACACTTGGCAATTCTAATGAAAGCTGTTACAGCGATCTTCCCCGCTCTCTTATGATCCGGCATCCTCCTCTCCTCTCTCTTCCCCTGCACAGGTAGGCTCTGCATTGTTGGCCACAGGTAGGCTCTGCCTTGTTGGGCACAGGTAGGCTCTACATTGTTGGGCACAGATAGGCTGCATTTTTGGACACAGGTAGGCTCTGCATTGTTGGGCACAGATAGGCTGCATTGTTGGACACAGGTAGGCTGCATTGTTGGACACAGGCTGCATTGTTGAACTTCACTTTGAGTACATTTTCGCTTTACATACATGCTCTGGTCCCATTGTGTACTTAAAAGGGGGGTATGCCTGTATATTTTATATTTATTTGGGCCTGTAATACTGATGGGGAGGTTGGAATGGAACCACCACTGTAGTTGCCAATTGCCCAATTTGTGAAAATCTGCAGAAGATATTAAAATTGTATTGTCAAGATGAGTTCTAAGGTGTCCTAATTCTGTGAGTCACAGATAAACATATTGACCACAGAATAGTGACACCATTTGTGACTTGTTATTTTTATTTACTTGAGCTTCCTCTCTTTTTTTGCCACTATTTAGATGGGAGAGTCTTATTTCTCCCAACTAGTTTGGAGGTTCATTGGGATCTCTAGGTCTCCTCCCTATTAGTATCAATAACACATATAGTGGTCCTACAACTTACCCAAGTCCTAATAAATGTTAGGCTGTTTCTCCTCCCCTTGGCTTTGGTGCATGGATATGCACATCCCCATTCTTGTTTTAGTGCAGAAGATTATAGCTACATAAACAGTACTGAAATATATGATGCCAATAAGGCATTGAAGAATATAGATATTGTCTAAAATATTTCAGGTACTACACCAGAACATAGCAATAAAAAGTTTTTTTAGAGTTAGTTGTAATAGAAAAAAAGAGAAGAAACATATAACACAGATAGGAGCTTTAGGGTACATACATCAAGTCTAAGCATAACTTCTCATTAACCAACCACATACATTTTTGGAGTGTTTTAACCACTTCCTTACTGGGCACTTAAACCCCCCTCCTGCCTGGACCAATTTTCAGATTTCAGCACTGTCACTATTTGAATGATAATTGCGCAGTCGTGCGACGTTGTACCCAAACAAAATATAGAGCTTTCTTTTGGTGGTATTTGATCACCTCTGCGATTTTTATTTTTTGCGCTATAAACGAATAAAGAGCGATGATTTTGAAAAAAGAACAATATTTTTTACTTTTTGCTATAATAAATATCCAAAAATAAAAAAAAATGTATTCATCAGTTTAGGCCGATATATATTCTTCTACATATTTTTGGTTAAAAAAAATCACAATCGGCGTATATTGATTGGGTTGCGCAAAAGTTATAGCATCTACAAACTATGGACATTGGTTTATGGCGTTTTTATTTATTTTTATTTTTTTACTAGTAATGGCGGCGATCTGCGATTTTTATCGGGACTGCTATATTGCAGCAGACATGTCGGACATTTCTGACACTTTTTTGGGACCAATGACATTTATAAAGCGATCAGAAATTTAAATGTCCACTGATTACTGTATAAATGTCATTGGCAGTGAAGGGGTTAACCTGCAGAGGGCAGTGAAGGGGTTAACAGTGTTCCCTGGGTGTGTTCTAGCTGTGGGGGGGGGGGGGCAGGGTTGGCAGGGGCATGACAGATCTAACTGATCCCAGTGATAGGGATCAGTAGATCTGGCATGCCCCCCTCACAGAATGGGAAACCGCCGTGTTTACATCGGCGGTTCCCTGTTCCGGCTCTGTGTGAGGAGATCGCGGGTCTCCGGTGGACATCAGGTCCGCCCTACCAGCGGGCACGCTCCTGCAGCGGCACACGAGCACCGCCAGCGGGAGCGCGTCCAGCGCGAGACGAAGGGGAGGACGTCTATTGACGGCCTCCCGGCATTTTAGAGCCGCGCTGTAGCCGTCATTCGTCTATGGCGTGGACGCAAGGTGGTTAAATACAGTTTTAGTGAAAGAATTTGTAGAATGCACTACTCACTCTTAGTAAAAAAATAAAATGTAAGCCTGTCCTGCCCACATGTACATACAAACATAAGTGTCAGTGCCTACGTACGAAAATGTTGCTTGGCTAGGGGCACCTGGCATGCATGTTTACATTTGTAAGTGTGGGCAGAGTGGATTAAATATTCTTGGGGAGGATTTTACGTGTTTGGATGACTGTATTTTTTCATCCTTTTTTTTTTACTAAAACTTTATTCATGTCACATAGGGGACAAAAAGTGCATTATGTGATATAATTTCCTTGTGACAGGTTCTATTTGACACCTGAAACAGGAAGTGACATTGTAAATATCACTTCCAGGTTCTTGCAGCTAAGGGAGATCAGTGAATGGGTATTATTAACTGGTCTCCCTTCCCTCCACCTAGCAGCACCCGTCAAGAGCCAGGCTCACAGGTGGGACAGGCAGCATGGGTGCTCCAACTGGGAAACTCTCAAAAAATATAGAGTTAGGATTGCAGTACACAGAGGAAACTCGATGTAGTAATATAAAAACACCTCCTGCGCATAAGTGTAGTGGATTAGAAAACATTCTTTATAGGTAACTGCTTTTCCACAGTTCAGGGATACTTCTGACCTTGATGCCTTCTAAGGACTGTGGTGGCCCCATATGAAAACACAAACAAAGAAGAGTGCACTGGCCTAGTGCATTATCCCAAGTAACATATATATCATAAGACATACTCACAAACAGTGTTATATCAAACTACTGATCCAAAGCAAGGTGGTTCACAGACTCAGGGTATACTCTGAAACTGGTAATGAGACAAAAGTTGCAGCTGATGTAAGCACTGCTACCAATATAATCGTCTAAGGCCAGTTAAACCTTTTATTATATATAAATCATTACGAATGATATGCCTGCGCTGCACCAAACATTCAGGTTTTTTTCTCCAAACTTCAGCCAATGATCCCATTTTTATTTGCAATCCCAATGTACTTGCAGGGCAAAAGCTGTCCTTTTTTCTTTATATTCTATATTTATAGCAGTGAAAATTCTAAACTTTCTTTCATTCCAATGCTGTCATGTTCTTACAGTATATGCTATTTATAAGAACATACACGTACTTATTGTATACTTCACAACTTTTAAAAAGCTTACTTAAGCAGTTGTTTATGCAGGATTTATTTCTCCGCTTTAAATTGTCATATTATAGAACAAATTATTACTATTGATCAGTTAACTCACAGTAGGCCTTTAATTGTCGCCCTCTCCCACTCTCCCTCGCCTCCTCTCCTCTATCAATCTGTCATTCATCATTTTTTTCACTTGACATACTTTAGGCACAGCCTCTATTTTCTGTACAGCAAGAAAACAGGAAAATCAGTCCATCTTTTACCCGCTTTGTTTCCATCCTTTCTACAGCTTTACTCCCCAGCTGTTGCAATCAGCTTGCCTGCCTTCCAAATTGCACAGGTCTAGTATTTTCCTCTTTATTATTATATGTAAGAATGATCTGCAAAGTGGTTCATTGCTCCCTCTTATCTGGGTAAATTTATATTTTTATGTATATGCAACAGATAAAGCCTGGCATGAGTCAGAAGACATAATGCCAGTTGCCAGGTATGATGTTTAATGAAAAGAACTAGCAGATTTGATTATTGCTACCAAAATCTGCTTTTTTGTGGACAATGGTAGGATCTTGCCCAGTCTAATCAATTATAAATGGAAAAGGCTTTTGGTTGCTGGGATTTTTTCATATTGGAAATGTTCTGATTCTGGCAGATGTGACTCTGTCAAGTGAGAATCATCTCCAAGAAAAAAGTTTTATTCCAGTCCACCTATGAGACAGGTGTGTTTAAAATATACCCTGTATATACAATCCAGAATGATCTCTGTAATTATAGACTGTTCTATAAATGGCTGTCGTGTAGAGTGAGCTCGTCTCTAAGCAAAATGGCGGTGATTGATCAGGAACATGTCATCCAAGCCAATTTCCTTTAGCCACAGAACACTAGACTGCAATAATGAGTTAGACAGGTTGGGAGGTGCCTACACACATAACACACACATTCAAATGTTTGTGGGCACTTTAAAGTGGTTGTAAAGGCTGAAGGTTTTTTATCTGCATTCTATGCATGAAGGTAAAAAACCTTCTCTGTGCAGCAGCCCCCCCCAAAAAAACTCTTACCTGAGTCCCATTGCGATCCAGCGATGTACACGACAGCCTCGGCTCTTCAGGGGCTGTCCCTCCTCATTGGCTGAGGCTGTCAATCACAGCCAGTGAGCCAAAGAGAAAAGAGAGTGGGTGGGGCCCCGACAGCAAGGTGTTTGCTCTGAGGGTACTCAGCAGGAGGGAAGGGCCAGGAGCGCCGGCAAGGGACACGAAAAGAGGAGGATCCAAACACCACTTTACAGAACAGGTAAGTATGACATGTTTATTATCTCTTAAAAGAAAAAACTTTAATATCACTTTAATACTAATGTTATGCAAAGGTCACTAGCTTGTAGAGGAACATACAATTCGCAGCATCTCTTGTTCTAAACATTTCCCAGAATAAATGCCAATGCTTGGATCTTTATGCTTAGCACTACTTATTCCTGGGCACTCCTAATAATATTTTACCCCCAGTTTTTCCTTCTTTAGATCAGCTTACAGTTACATTTCAAAGGAAACTTGAAATTATAGAAATATGAAAAATGCAAAGGATGGCCTTCTGAATATGCTCGATCCCTGGTTCTCATGCTGCTCCTCCTCCTTTTTTAGCTTTTATGATTTACTGGCCCAAAACAAGTATGCAGATCAGAAGTTCTGACTTCACTTGCTGGAGACAGCCAACCAACTAGCATTGTGTGAAAAAGGTCAGCAATGTCAATCCCCCTTATTTCTCTCAAGACAGGTTTCCTGTAAAGTGGAAGTAAACTCCCATGTATGATTTTTTTCTGTAATAAGGCTTACCAATAGGTACGGGAAATATCTCTTAAATGTGAACCGTTTAGGAGATATTTATTTTAGATTAGCGGACAGTATCACCGGCGCTCTGCAGGATCAGCATACCCATGCATGGGAATTATGTCATCGCCAGCTCAGCCAATCAGATAGCCAAAGCCCACAAACCCGGAAAGAAGACCGAGTGAAGTTGGAAGCTCCTTCATCAGTGACAGCACACTGCAGGAGGGTTTCATTTTCAGGTAAGTCTGTCATGATGTGCTAGCATGCGATGAATACTAGCACATGATGGCTTAAATTGCCTGGGACCCAATTTTCTTTATTATTTTTTTTTTTTTGGATGCGGTTTACTACCGCTTTAAAGAACCTTTGTAAGTAAAATCTACAAAATAACCTTGCTGGAAAATTAGGCCCCTCCAGATGCTGATCAGCAAGGATACCTTTAAAGCAAGGTGGAAAAAGAAAAGCTAAAATTGAGGCACACCATGGGGCATTCCACAATTCAGTATATGGCTTCTGGTTTTTCACACTGCAGAAATTAATTCAAAGGTCACTGTTACCAATCATGGAGACAGGTTCAGCTGCTATAAAACAAATTGCATTTATTGTTCAGGTCCTAGGCATCTGTGTGTAACCAGAACTTGTTAAGACTTATAATAAGACTGTCATAAAGCTACAGTGATATTGGGAATTAGTCCCTGATCCGAATCATTCACTGGTGTGTGTGAATTTCCATTTTAGCTATTTAGCTCTGTAAACAGCAGGCTTTTCTCCACAAGTGATAAGGAGACAGTGGTGTGAAAAAGAGCCGAGGACTCTGATGGCTGCGTAAGAAAATAACCTTTCTTACATCTTGCAGTTTTAGGCCTCATACACACGGACGTTTCTTAAAAAAATAAACAAAACGTCGGGCCCGACGTCAAGGAAAAAAAATTGGCGTTTTTCGGCCTTATGCATCGGCGTTAGTGAGCGTCAGTGTCAATAGGCGTTTTTTAAAAAAAAATCCTCCCTCTGCTATTTTCCAACCTAAAAACGTCGGCGTCAAATAATGCCGGTTAACGCCGGTACAGTATTAGTTGGCGTTTTGCGCCGTCGGCGGCAAAAACGCCAAAATGTTACAGCCTCAGAACGCGCTGCCCGTGGGTTCTAGTTTCAGCTCACTAACGCCGACGCCATCTACAGCTCAAAAACGTCAACGTTTTTATGGGGCCATTGACTAACATGGAGACCTGAAAAAAACGCCAGAAAACGCCGGCGTCAAAAAACGTCCGTGTGTATGAGGCTTAAAAGCTGTATTTTTTTCATCCAGACAATAACAAAATAAATCTATACCACTATACATTTCCTGTTCTTTTTATCAGACTGGTATGTCTTCTCCCAAAAACTGTGAATTCCTGGCAGCATCGAGCAGGGCCCTCTGATTCCTCCTGTATTGATTTGTATTGTAATTCTACTGTCTGCCCTAATATTGTAAAGCGCTGCGCAAACTGTCGGCGCTATATAAATCCTGTATAATAATAAATAAAATAATAAAGCATCTAAATATGTCCTCTACACTGAGATGATTAACAAGACAAATGATCTAATTTACAAAAATTGGAGTGCAGGGTAAACAGAGATCTCGCTCATGCCTGCCAATCAGATTTTAGCTTTCATTAACAATGCTGTACTTGGACAATGAAGGTGGCAACAGATTGATTACTAAAGAGATGAACACTGGATATGCGGTGTGTGTGTTTTAGCAGACAGGTATACTGATCATGTATTAAGCTCCTACTGGGTTGACTACATAAATTAGAGAGATTTTTGATTCATAATGCAGATCCATTCCTTTGCTTTTCTTCTATCTAGTAGACCGGGAGTCATGCCATTTCACCGCACTTCTGAAATCTCTCAAAGTCTCAAGTGGAAAGTGATCAGCTTTAGAAGCATAAAACACGAATTGCAAGTCTTTACCAAGGATGAAACTCTCTCAGTGCAGTAAACTCAAGGATGTTGTTGGGGATACCATGGCTCATACATCTTATGGTTTTGTAATCTGTCTAAACCTCTGTACGGAATTCTGGAGTTAAGGAATGAAGGTTCTAGGTAACCTGTCTACAAAAAGAATACAGTTTCTATGGTTATGAACAAAAATGATTTGCGCGCTGCACATTGAAATGATAAGAAATTCACAAATTGACAACATAGCGTGTATTATTATTATTATACAGGATTTATATAGCACCAACAATTTGCGCAGCGCTTTACAATATTAGAGTATAGTAAATATACTGTATGTTAAATTATTCTTAATGAAACAGTCGTTTTTTTCTTTATCAGGGTGTATAAAATGTGGTAAAAATATAGTATTTTAGTGGTTAAAATGAAGAAAAGCACAAGCAGCTCTTAGTGAGTCTAATTCTAATAACATTTATTAGCACGTTCACAATGAAATGAGTCCTGCTACTGCTGACTACACAAATACATAACTCTAAGGGGGAGTGTTATTAACAATGATGCTTTGTCAGCCATTCACGATACAATGAATATCAAATTCAAGACATCCAGCGATAATAATTTAACATTTTAAAAAAGACATAATTGGCATACATGTTTCTATTTTAAAACACCTGCCTTATCATACAAAAATCCCTCCGTATTAGTATAGCGCAAGCCTTCCTCGCTGCCAGCCAGCACAAAGCAATGTGGATTTCAACAGGAAATCAATCAAGTATTTAATTACTTCAATTCCCTGACAAATATGAACACTTTCTATTCTAAGCTTATTAAACTGCTGGGATAATAGTATTCCAGCTTGGCTGACGCCTTTCTTCCTTTTTTTTTTTCCGCCCTGAAAATAAAGAGGCTTTACTGCAAGTGGGTATTAAATCATTTTACGGAGGTTGGGGCAGATGTATAATCTTTACTAGTAGCTTCTGCCACAAGATTGCACAATTGAGTGTTCTGAAGGATGAACAGAGTTTATTTGCAGCAAGTGAATTTTTAGAGTTCCTATAGTGTTTAATTTAAAGTCCAACGAAAACTTTTCCTTAGGTAACATAAGGGTTGACTAAAACTGAAGAGTGCAATATCTGGTGCAGCTGTGCATGGTAGCTTCTAACTTCAGCTTGTTCAATTAAAGAGGAGTTCCACCCAAAAGTCAAGCCATAATTGGCATGTCATTTTTTTTTGGGGGGGGGGGGACCGGGGACCCAGGTCCCACTTACTGTCCAGGTGCTGCAGAGCTGAAAGGAAGTTCACCTCCCCCACCCGGCGATCTTCTGGGACACGTCACAGATCCCAGAAGATGCACCGGCCATTCACAGTGTGCAGCGCGACTCGCGAATGCGCAGTGCACACCCAGCTTTTTTGTAGCTGCTGACGTTTAATAGGGTGGAACTCCGCTTTAAGCTTTGACAAAAAACGATTTTGCACTCTCTAATTTGAGTAAATCAACCCCATAGAAAAAAAGGTTATATCCCTTTCTCAGGTTGTTACTGCTGTCTTGATGCAGGTGGCAATGTTGTCACCCAGACAGGATTTGGGAGGAAATCTTCAGTGGGGGCACAGACCAAAATGTTTTGGTTAGATTTGGGCTTTGATCTGTCACTAAATCATAAACTCAATCCTAATGGATAACCTTAAAGCCTAGCTGAACCTTCTGTATTTAATAGTATGTGGTCAGGCTGCATATACAATAATTATTATTTTGCTCTTTTTATTTTATTTTTTAGTTCTTACGTGCTGCAGCAGGGGTCAAATACCCTTTACTGACAGCATGTTGGAGAGTCAGACCACTGTTCATTAGAATAGTGTGCAGGGGGAGTGTCTGATTGCATTAGGGGTTGTGTTGTCAGGCCTTGGGCTTGTCGATGGTATCAGTTTGAAACACTTCTAAAATCAATTGAAATTGAAATTTGTTAGCAGATGCGTTTGACTTGCATTTGATATCCTTCTGCCCTGTATTTGTCCTGCTTCAAGTGGGATTTGCATTCCTTTAGACTTGTACAAAAAAAAAACTTTTAGAAAAAAAGTTTAGAGGGGAGTTCCTGCCGAACACGAACTATGTTTAAAAATGTTCCCTATCCCCTCGAGCCACCTATTTTGCCTAGAGAAAACGTGTGTAGATGCTACAACCTTCCCACATAACAGCTCCAGCCGGTGCTCAGACCATGAGTCTGCCAACACCACCAACGTACCAGAATAAGTAAAGGGATGGTCAGCACTCAGGATGACATCCAAAAAATAGTATTCTTTTATTGAAAAGATGTGTACAATGCTGTAAATACAATCTATGCATTTCGGACGTTAGTCCTCAGCCATGACTAAGGACTAACCTTTGAAACGCGTGGGCTGTTTTTACAGCGTTGTAAAACAGGAATACTATTTTTTGGATGTCATGTCATCCTGTGTGTCGACCATCCCCTTCCTTTAGCTATCCTGTATAACCGGTGTAAAAAAGATCTGTATGCTTACCTATTTTCAGCCCGCTCCAGTCTGGTCTCATGATTCACAGCTCCAGCTCTCCTGTGTCAGTCAGTGGTGGCTGCAAGAGAGTGGAGGAGTGCCAACAATCACTGGGATATGGAAGCCTATGAGTGACATCACCACTCCCGGAGTTCCCAGCTATTGTCAGGCGTTCCTCCCTCTCCGGCATTAACTGAGACAGGGGATCATGAGAGGGCTGAAAACAGGTAAGTGTACATATTTTTTTTTTACACGGGTTAGCTAGTAGAGTTGAGCGAACCCGGACTGTAAAGTTCGGGTCCGTACCGAACTTTGGGGTGTCCAGGACCCGGACCCGAACCCTAACTTTTCAAAAAAAGTCTGGGTTCGGGTCCAGGGTTCTGGTAATTTTAATGAAAATTCTAAAAATTGCTGTAAAAAAGTCCAGGAAGGTCCTAGAGGTCTGCAAAAGGAAGGAAAATGGGGGTAAGGGTGGGACAAGTGCCCTACAAAGAAACAGGGACAGGGAAATAACTTTAAATATTTTTTAAAAAATAAAAACATAAAAAAAGCAAAAATGGAGGTGAATGTGGATCATCTTCAAACTGGGTCTGAAAAGTATTAATTAACGGTAGAAGCCATATAACTGTTCTAAAATCCTCTTCAAACTGTGTCAAAAAAGTATAAATAAGCCGGGAGAACCCATATCACTGTTCTGCAAACATCTTTAAAGTCTGTGTGTCACTTTAAATATAACCGGGAATAAGTGAACATCTGTTCTGCACACATCTGTATAGTCTGTGTGTCACTTTAAATATAGCGGCTAATAACTGAACATCTGTTCTGCACACATCTGGAATGTGTGTGTGTCACTTTTAATATAGCCGCTAATAAGGGAACATCTGTTCTGCACACATCTGTATAGTCTGTGTGTCACTTTTAATATAGCCGCTAATAAGTGAACATCTGTTCTGCACACATCTGTATAGTCTGTGTGTCACTTTTAATATAGCTGCTAATAACTGAACATCTGTTCTGCACACATCTGTATAGTCTGTGTGGAATCCAGATGTTTGCAGAACAGTAATATCATATCACTGTTCTGCAAACATCTGCAAACTGGGTTTGAAACTATAGCAGAACAAAACCATATACCTGTTCTTCTCTATGCTGTAGTTTCACACACACATTCCAGATGTGTGCAGAACAGATGTTCACCTATTAGCGGCTATATTAAAAGTGACACACAGACTATACAGATGTGTGCAGAACAGATGTTCACTTAGCGGCTATATTAAAAGTGACACACAGACTATACAGATGTGTGCAGAACAGATGTTCACTTATTAGCGGCTATATTAAAAGTGACACACACACATTCCAGATGTGTGCAGAACAGATGTTCAGTTATTAGCGGCTATATTAAAAGTGACACACAGACTATACAGATGTGTGCAGAACAGATGTTCACTTATTCCCGGTTATATTTAAAGTGACACACAGACTTTAAAGACGTTTGCAGAACAGATGTTCACTTATTCCCAGTTTCATTTAAAGTGACACACACAGTTTCCAGATGTTTGCAGAACAGTGATATGGGTTCTCCCGGCTTATTTATACTTTTTTGACACAGTTTGAAGATGATTTTAGAACAGTATTATGGCCTCTACCGTTAATTAATACTTTTCAGACCCAGTTTGAAGATGATCCACATTCACCTCCATTTTTGCTTTTTTTATGTTTTTATTTTTTTAAAAATATTTAAAGTTTTTTCCCTGTCCCCATTTCTTTGTAGGTCACTTGTCCCACCCTTACCCCCATTTCCTTCCTTTTGCAGACCTCTAGGACTTTCCAGGACTATTTTACAGCCATTTTGTGCCTAAAAGTTCGGGTCCCCATTGATTTCAATGGGGTTCGGGGTCCGGGACAAAGTTCGGGTTCTGTCCGCACCCGAACCCAGACTTTGTCCCGAAGTTCGGCCGAACCAGCAGAACGCAGACTTCTAGAAGTTCACTCAACTCTATTAGCTAGTATAGGTAATAGGACATTGGCTGCTGCTGAAAATGAAAAGGACCAACCCCTAGCAACAGGAACAGAAGAGGACTGTGATTAGCTTCCTTAATTAGGATATATTCTGATTAGTTGGTGGCTTTTAGTCCCGCCCACCACCCAGAAGAAAAGCAGAGACCCACGTGGAGTACTGAGGAGGAGATAGATCCTGGACTATCAGGGAAGGTGGGATGTCTGGAGAAAATGGGGGGGGGGGGGGCAGGGTTCTCTTGTGTTGTCAAGACCTGCAGGTACAGAACGGGATGTGTGTGTTTCCGAATGCACATGCATAGACCAGTGACAAGTCCATTTACACATTAAAAGGAGGGAAGTCATCAAGATTGATAGAATTGTCAGACTATTCCTATGCTAATTTGTTTCAAAAGGCAACTGTAACTGTGTAACTGGAATGAGAGATATGTTAACTGGCCAAATGGGCAATTGCTTACTGTTGCAAACAACAAAGGTTGTAAACAGTATAGTGGTTCTTCATTGTTATTTTCAGCAAAATCAGGTAGTGTCTTTTCATGTTAGGATCGAAAGTGATTCACCCAATCAGCTGCCTTTACATCTTAATAGATGGGGAAGGATATTGTATATCAGGGAAAGATTTTTGATTGTTAGACAGTATTTTCGGAAGGAATGATTTAGGGTATAATATAAATGATGGCATGCATGGGAGACCCCAAGGTGTATAATATAGATTGTACATATACAGTATGCTGGATGGGTGGAGTATCCATATGCTTGCTGTGGCAGGAGGACTGGGGACTCTGGAGGCTTCTGATCACTGTAATATTTTGTATGTAAGTACTCTGTTGAACTTTGTCATCTGTTCTGGAATCCAATAAGAGCTACTCTCTAGAAAGAACCAAGTCGCTGTGGGAAATTAATTTGGATTGATGGAGCTTGCATTCTATTCCTGTCGATGCACTCCTGTTTCCTCAGCAATACTAATAATTATATCAAATATTAATCATCACTATTATTTGCAACAATCACATGTGCATAATATTTATATATGGCTCATTTTAAATTGCAGCAAGAGAATGTGATTCCAGAGACACCCTAAATAAATAAAGCCCATATGAGCCCTATCAATAACCTTTGCTTGCTGAAAATGTCCATACATATTAATGTATGTAAATGTAAACCTTTAGGGCACATTTCATTTTTACTGAATCAAATTATGATTTTTAATAATAAATAAATTATTTTTAGGAATTAATTTAAAAAGTGGTGACGTAAAGCCTAGGGAAAATCACTGGGTCTCTGGCTACCAGACAGTTATTCACATCAATAGTGACTGCAGAGTTTGTTGTTGCCAATCTGCCAGATCCTTTCTGGTAGACTGGCAGTAAAAAAAAAACATCAGAAACCATGCTTGGATAAGGTCCTTTGGCAACCAAGGTGAGAATACCAAAATATGCCTCCACACCAAGCTCTTTAACTGAGCAGCACTAAACTAAGGGGGGTATTTACTAAAACTGGTACAAAATGTGATGCAACTCTGCATAGAAACCAATCAGTTACCAGGTTTTATTGCCAAAGCTTAACCACTTTCCATCCCACACAGATATACTGTGGCAGGGTAGCCGCTGATTGGTTACCATGCACAGCTGCACTAGATTTGAAAGTGCACCAGCTTTAGTAACTCTCCCCCTAACACTTATTTAACCACTTGCCGCAAATTGGCGTAACTGTATGTCGCTCGTGGGAACTGACTAGCAGGGGAGCCAATCAGCTAGTGGGACGGACTCTATGTCCCCCAGCCACCCACGATCACTCCCGAGACAGGCAGAATGTGGATCTGCGAGTGTAAACAAACCAGATCCCCGTTCTGACAGGGGAATTGAGAGTGATCGTCTGCTCCCAGTAAACTGGAACAATGATCTCTCTCCTCCCCCAGTCAGCCCAGCCCCCATACAGTTAGAAACACCACAGAGAGAACACATTTAACCCCTTGCTCACCCCTAGTGCTAACCCCTTCCCTGCCAGTGTCATTTACACAGTAATCAGTGGCTATTTATAGCACTGATCGCTGTATAAGGGCAAGTTTACACTTGCTTCGGCTTCAACGCTCATTAAAGCTCATACACCTTCAACAAGCTTTTATGATGTGTTTTTTAGGCTTTGGCTGTGCTTATAAGAGGCTTCAGTGAGGCTTCGACGAGGCTTCAGTGATGCACTTTTGAAGCTTTGTTGAAGCTTGGCCGATGCCCTGTGTGTGTTTGTTGTTATCTCACACCTGCAATTTCTTCAAAAGAAAGCGAAGCTAAAGCTGAATTATAGCTCCTGAAAAGCCGCAGGTGCTTCAAGCGAGCTTCAAACAAGCTTTGTCATAGACTTCTATGGAGGCGCTGGAGAGGCTTTGAAGCATGGCTAAAGCTACATGGGGTATGATTTTTGACATGAAGCTGCAGCGCAGCTAAGCCAACGCAAGGTGTAAACAGGACTGTACGCTAACAATTTTATTTAGTGACATGGGCTTTGATTGGCGTTAAGGGAGCTTTAACAACGCCTGTCTGACACCCTGTTTTGAAGCAAGTGTAAACAAGCTCTAAGTGTCAATGGTACCAAAAAAGTGTCAAAAGTGTCCGATCTGTCTGCCGCAATATCGCAGTCCCACTAAAAATCGCAGATTGCCGTCATTACTAGTAAAAAAGAAAATAATAATAATGCCATAAATCTATTCCCATAGTTTGTAGACGCTTTAGCTTTTGCGCAAACCAATCAAAATACGCTTATTGCGATTTGATGTATTTTACCAAAAATATGTAGAAGAATGCATATTGGCCTAAATGGAGGAAGACATTTTATTTTTTACATTTTTTTTGGATATTTATTATAGCAAAAAGTAAAAAATATTGGGTTTTTTCAAAATTGTCACTATTTTTTGTGTATAGTGCAAAAAATAAAAACCACAAAGGTGATCAAATACCACCAAAAGAAAGCTCTATTTGTGGGAAAAAAAGGACGTCAATTTTGTTTGGGTACAACGTCGCACAACCGCGCAAAAAGTGATCTGGTCAGGAAGGGAGTAAATCCTTCCGGGGCTAAAGTGGTTAAAACCATAAAAAAAAAAAACTGAAGGAAGAAAATGAAGCAGTACATAAAATAAAGATCAACTAAAATTTTAACTACAAATTTTAGCGTTAAAAAATAATGAGGGTTAACTACAGAATTTATTTTGTGTTTTGTCCCTTTTATTAAATGCACTACAATCATGTTTCAAGTACAAAGCATTTTTTTTTTAATTTGGCACAAACATGAGCAAGCACAGAATCAGGAAGTTTATGGATTGTCAAATTAGGGAACATATGTATCATTATTTGTATTATTTAATTAAATGCTGCAATCTTTAGAGATGTGACCTTACTTACTAGGGATTTGCTATCCCGTGGTATTTTATTGTGTGTATACTTTTAATCATGTAATAAAGTTTTTGTAAATTTTGCAAGCAGTTGTGTCTTCCCTGATACCAGTAAAGTATGTTTTTTTCTTTTTTTCTTTGGGGTTTTGATCTATGACATTAGGATGTGATACCATGCACACAGCTACGGTATATTGTTTAAGTTATTTGGAAAGTTAACTCAGTAATAGTTTCTAGGACAATTCTTAAATAAACACTACTTCTAAAGAAACCTTCCTAACAACCTGGCAACCCTGGCTGGACCGTTATGAAGATATTGGACTGTCAGCCACAGATCTGCAATTCTAAGGTTATAATTGATAAGATACCAAGGTGATTCGCAGTTGCCAATGCTTCAACCACCACTGTCATCTTTTATCTCTATCAATAATTGAATCTGTGATAAGCAAAGCGCGAAGATGTCTAATCCTCTTGTTGAAACATGTTTTGCTTGTTATTGCTTTTATATTCAACTGCTATATTCCTCTGTAAAATGATTTCTAGCCCCCTGCATGAGGACTGCAGGGAGTTATTGAATTTTGTTGTAATTGTTTATTCCAGTAAAATTTTTGAAATAACTTTTTTTTGCACACCATAAAGCTCTCTTTGAATCTGAATTTATCAGATGAGTAAATAATAATGAAAAGTTTGCACTGCTGGCAACTTCTGGACAACCAAAAACTAGTTCTACTAAAGAGTTATTGACATTTTTTTTTTTTTTTTATATTTAAAGATTTTTATTGATTTTTCAAATAGTACAGAAAATCGCCATTTTTAACAACTTTTGTTAACATCAAAACATGAGATGCAATGTATTTTATTAAAACAGGTCTCTGTGTTTACACCAAAAAAATGTACTATATACAGTATATTGATAGTTAGTTCTTGGGACTAAAACCTTAAGATATTTTGAAAAAAAAAACAGTCATCTATTGTTGTTTTAAAGCAACTTTTGATTTATTGAGTTTTAAAATATGCTTTTAGCTCAGTAAACTGAGACTTAAATTGTCACGTAGCATGGTAAAAAAAAATCTGTCAAAATAGGTATCCATTTTTCACAAAAAGTTTAACTTTTAGAATACAGAATTGAAAATAAATTGTCAGCTCCAGGACCTAAAGCTGGTCATACATCAGTTGAATTTTGTTTGAAATGTTTAATTTTTGGAACGTTCGCTGCATAGCATAGCATGTGGCTATATAATCACATTTGTGAATGTATACAGAGTGGTAAATGACACTTCCTTCCCTCCCTCCTCCTCCAGGTCCTCCTAATGCTAAACACTGAGGGTGGGATATAGTATGCTGATTGATTACATTCACTAAAAAACACAGTTTTAACATCAGTCAGTATTAAATATTTCTAATGTAATTACTAATAGCTGTAAAGTAAAAAAGGGCCTTAGATGCAGATGCTGTCTGAACAGAATGAAAGTTAGTGTCAGTCATCTCTGACTCTGCCTACACTATATTCATGCACAAAAAACACATTTGATGTCCAATAAAGATTTATAGGGAACTGTAAAATAGTTGTTTGATATTTATAATCTAGTCTGAATTTCTCTATTGAAAGACTCACACTGTACAGTCCCTGACAAAAGTCTTGTCGCTTATCTATTTTGTAGAAACACCTGCTATTAACCTGACTTTTAATTAATCAATTGGTGTTAGAAATAGCTCATATGAAAAGCTAAAACCCTCCCAAATGATGTTTAATGCACTGAAATAAATTAGTTTCACTGAAAAAAGATTTATCATTTCATCAAGACAGAAAGGTCAAATCTTGGCAAGACAAAAGTTTTGTCGCCTATACAGAAATTGAACAAATTTACTGCAAATACAAAAATATGTTAGCAAATTAAGTAGTGGTGCTGTGAGATCCAAATTTAATATCTTGTATCATGAGCTTGAAGGACTGCACCCATGCGGTTTGGCAAGGATTCATACAATTTATTGATGAAGTCATCAGGAATAGCAAAGAAAGCAGTCTTGCATGCCTCCCAGAGTTCATCAATATTCTTTGGTTTCGTCTTCCATGCTTCCTCTTTCATCCTACCCCACATATGCTCAATGATGTTCATGTCTGGTGACTGGGCTGGCAAATCCTGGAGCATCTTGATCTTCTTCGCCTTGAGGAACTTTGATGTGGAGATGGAAGTATGCGACAGAGCACCATCCTGCTGCAGAATTTGGCCTCTTTTATGGTTGGGAATATTAGAGGTAGCTAAGATTTCTTGGTATTTTAGACTATTGATGTTGCCTTTCACCTTGCAGATCTCTCGCACACCTCCATACTGGATGTAACCCCAGATCATGATTTTTCCACCACCAAACTTCACTGTTTTCTGGGTGAATCTCGGATCCATGCGGGCTCCAGTAGGTCCCCTGCAATATTTGCGGCGACTGTGGTGTAATTCAACAGAAGATTCATCTGAAAAATCCACCTTCTGCCACTTTTCCAGCATCCATCCTTTTAGCAGGCTGTGGGCCTTGGCAAATGCCACACGGTTTTTCAATTGTCTTTTGTTTAGTGCTGGCTTCTGGGCACTGATTCGACCATGGAGGCCATTTCGAGACAGAATCCGACAAACTGTTCTGGTTGACACAGGGACTTCAGGTGACCAGGTCTCGTGGAGCTCTGCTGCAGTGGAAAATGGGCTGGCCTTGGATTTTCGAGCCAACAAACGGTCCTCTCGAGCAGTTGTCTTGCGGGGTCTGCCTGACCTGGGCTTGTCAAAAACGTCCCCAGTCTCTTCAAATCTTTTTTCATCCTCTGTACTTGACGCTGAGACACATTGAAGGTGTCTGCCACATCAGCAGTGGATCTGGTCTTCAGCCTCTTGATAATCAAAACTTTAGTCTCAGGGTGAATCTTAGGCATGTTTGCAGAGGTCTAGTTGCAGTTGATGTGAAGGTCTAGTGTATTGGAGTTCTTTTTATACACACCTTTATACACAAATGGCCTGGTCATAAAGGGGGTCCGGGGCTGAAGTGGTTAGATAACAGGGAATTAACCACCTGTGAAGGTTTGGTGAACGTCAAATTTACTGCGGACCCTTAAGCCAGCCATAGACGGTTCAATTTGATTTAAACCATGTAAGGGCAGGCTGATTATAGCCAAGTCGATCCATTGTTTACCAAAACAAAGATAATCCTTTTGTTGTTGCCCTCTACCAAGGAATCACCTTATCTGCGCTCACTCAATGCTGTCCATTCATATTATGTGTACATAGAATATAGTAAATTAGCTGCTACAATAAATCCCGCATAAGCATATAACAAGTGATATCACTAAATTGTCCACTATATTTGTAACATCTTGTAGCGCTCAATCACAGTTCCAATGGTCATTTTTTGAATGTATGTATATAAAATCCTTAAGATCGCATATACAGCTCCCAACGATTCTCCATATCAGCAAACACCATACATCATAAGATCCTCAATATCGCCCACCAGGAAACGCACTCACCGAATCCTTTGGCCTCACACTCTCGTGTTTGGCAATCTCACGTGTATGATCACAATGATGCTGAACAGCTGCCGATCCCCTCGATTAGCGCTGCCGTGATGGTATAGGCAATTTGGACGTTCCTTCACCTGACACTCCCCTGATCTTATCGGTCGGTATGATCTCTCAATACTGTTTCTTGGACACTCCATTCAGATTAGTACGAGAAAAGAGAAAAAAAAGTGGCTCCACATAGTGCGTTATCACTTAAAAACCACACAATTTTATTGTCCATACATGTCAAGCCTCTATATTAGGGTACTCACAATTAAATAGTAAAAAAGTCGCAGTGGCTCAATGTAGTGCCAGAGATCCGATGGTATCAAGTCACTTCCCCTCTTCACTCCGACTGCTGCTCCCCCCGACCAGCAGGATAGATACAGCTGTCTCTGCTATCTCATGAACAGTTGCCGTGTGGATATGTCAGACGCGTTTCGTCTATGGACTTCTGCTGTGACACTCCACACGGCCGGCAACAATTGATTTAAATACCCTCCCCCATCTGATTTGCACAGGTGAAGAGGTTGAGGCACCACCGGTGTCTCCATACTTAACAGTTATCTTCCTTCCGGCACTTCACCCTCCAACATAACTATACCTTTGATCAGTGTTATCACAATTTCATAATTTAAACACCAAAACATGACTAAAAATACAGATATCACAGTATTTAAGATCAGCCACCACATTTCACAGTCTCTGTGATAGCTATAATAGCTGCAATACACTTGTGGATACTGCTGTAGCTAAAAGAACCAAACATTAAGGCAGACTACCATAGCAGCCACAATGACCACAATATCTTGTGGGCACTCCGGCAACTCATATTAACCCTACACTCTCCCAGATGGTTAATCACCCAGTAACTCCTCGCCCATGCTTCATATCAAAATACAATCATCACAAATACATCTAGGACGTCGGGTATCAGAACTAAGTATACTAATAAATATCATGACCTGAATTCACTCATAAAAGTGTATATAGCAAACGGGCAGTAAAGTATATACCCTATATCACCGCTCATCTACTTGCATGTATCTCCTATACTCATATACTCCTATAAATTCAACCAAAGGTTTCAGGTTGGATTCAGGAATCATTAATAAAAGAATTGACATCCAATTCCACATTCATTCCTCTAGGGGTCAGGCTCTTCATTAAAAAGATCCATTTCGTTTCACGTTGAGACAATTGTCGCACACGATTAGATCCCCTCCAGGATGAATACACTATGTAAATTCCGCAAAATTGTAGCAAAGCTGGGTTCCTATTATGTTTCATTCGGAAATGGAGGGACACACTGTGTTCCCTATACCCCCTCCTAATGTTGGCTAAATGTTCTGCCACTCTCACTTTTAACTGTCTTTTAGTCCTACCTATATAGGTTAATCCACAGGGACACCACAGAAGGTAAACGACATAACTGGAGTTACACGTAATAAATTCCTCAATGTCAAAACTACGTCCCTCCCAGTTAGAGAACGATGAACGACCTCTATTTAATATATTAACCGTTTTACATGCATTGCAATTACGGCAAGCGAAGAAACCCTTTTGCTCAATTTGCAATTTCACTATTCCTGGGGCATCTATAATCTTTTTTACAATACGATCTCCAAACGTAGGAGCCTTCCTATAAATAAAGTTAGGGTATTCAGGTAAATGTGGTCCGAGATCTTTATCTAATTTTAAGATATGCCAGTGTCTGCGATAGATCTCCTCTATTTCCCTATACTGACAATGGAAGTTGGAAATAAAACTCCACTTATGTTGGTCCCCATTTTTCTCAATATCCTTATCCCTTAAACACTCTTCCCTCGGGATATTTTCAACTTCATTCAACTCCCCATCTAGGAAATCCTCCTGATAACCTTTCTCTAGGAATCTAGATTTTAGCATCCCTGCTTGGGCTCTGAAGTCTTCCACCCGGCTGCAGTTCAGTCTAATTCTAGTGACCTGCCCTTTCGGAATATTTCTAATCCAAACCAGATGATGACCACTATTCACCGGTAAATAACAGTTCCTGTCCGTTGGCTTGAAATACGCCCTAGTCTCCAATCTACTCCCCCGTATTTCAATCTCAACGTCCAGGAAATGAATATTAGTGTCACTAAGTTGGTATTCAAGTTTGATGTTCTTTTGATTAGAGTTTAAATACTGCAAGAAGTCTTCCACAGATTCCTTAGATCCTTTCCAAATCAACAGAAGGTCATCGATAAACCTTCTATAAAATAATAATTGGGGCCTATTAACATTGTAGATCATCTTATCCTCCCACTCGGCCATAAACAAATTGGCGATGCTAGGGGCAAACTTGGCCCCCATAGCAACGCCAATTTGCTGAGTGAAAAAGAAACCAGAGTACCAAAAGTAATTGTGCGAGATACAAAAATCAAGCACTCTACCCAAAAAACATTTCTGTACATGAGGAATATCATCCCTCTTACTGAGGGCCCAATTTAGTGACAACAGGGCATCCTCATGCTGAATGACTGTGTACAGTGAAGACACGTCCGCCGTTACCAGATACACTGTCTCCATCTCACTCACTTCCACATCATTTAATAACTGTAATAGGTTTTTTGTGTCCCTCAGGTACGCCTTTGTAGATCGTACACTCTGTTGGAGAAACTTATCTAGGTATTCTCCCAGACGTGACGTAACAGATCCAATCCCGTTAACAATCGGTCTCGCTGGTGGACATTCAATACTCTTATGGATTTTTGGTAAGGTATAGATGACTGGTATCCGACACACACTAGGGTTCAGGTATCTAGATTCCTTTTTGTTTAGCGCCCCTATTCTATACCCCATCTCCACCAATTCTTCCAATTGTTTGGAGTATAAATCCGTGGGGTCCGTGGGTAGCTTTTTATAAGTCTGAGTATCTTGAAGCATTTTCATTAGCTGATCATGATAAAACTGTTTTTTCATGATAACCACCCCACCCCCCTTATCTGCTGGCCGTATAATTACGTCCTTCCTATCCTCTAGATGTTTCATACCCTGTATAATGCATTGGGAATTAATGTGTTTGCGTGGTTCAACATCTTCCAGATCTTTCAACACTAATGTCTTAAATACCTCAAGTTGATGGTTACCGTTATTCTGGGGATTAAATAGTGATCTATTTTTTAAACCACTATCTATCATAGGATTTGCAGATACCCTGGGTATTGGATACGCTGGGTGAGAGATAAAATACTTTTTCGTATTCATACTACGGATAAATTTATGAGTATTTATATAAACTGAAAATGTATCCAATGGTTTCTTAGGAGCACATTTCAGACCCAAATTCAGGATATTCAGTTCCTTATGATTCAAATCCACACCACTTAAGTCGAAAATACCCTTATTTAGTGATCCCTCCTTCTTTTTTTGGCGTTGCTTTCGTCTCCCCGCCCTACATCCTCTCTTCCGTTGCCCATTAGGGACCCCGTCCATACTCGTGGGGGGTTCCTGCTTCCTCTACAAGGTGTGGTATTCTGTTGGGGGGTCCCGGGGGTCCTCGTCTCCCCCTCCCCCAATGACCTAAAAAAGGACTCCTACCCTGTCCTTGATAGACGCCCTCCTGATTTCTCAAAGGTTGAAATCTATTTTGTACCTGTATGTTATATTGGTAATCATCTTGGTTTCTTATAGGTGTTTTAGGGTTATTATTCCCACAGGGATATCTCCCATTTCTATTTGGTGTTCTTGGGGTTACTCTATAATCTGGCTGTTTTGGGTAGGGGTGATCATTCCCATTTCTATTTGATGTTCTTGGGGATCCTCTATAATCTGGCTGTTTTAAATATGGGTAGGGGTGATCATTCCCCCTCTGCGTATATCCCCATGTACCATTCCTTTCCCTGCTACATATTTCCTCATAACCACCCTCAGGGTGGTAGGGTCTGTTAAACTTATTACCCACATGTTGATTAGGTACTGCCCCCTTATTGTCCACCCGTTCATTCCTTATTAACTGGTTATTGACATTGCCCCCTCTTCCTCTATTGGGATCTTGTGCTCCCTCTTTTTTTGGAAGCTGCCACAAATATAGGCTCCCCGTGTTTAAATCCAATTGATCCCTCTTGCATTTATTCACCTTTTTCCTCCTAGTGTCCCGGTCCACCTTCTCCAGTTTTTTAATCATATAAACATTAAACTCCTTCACCATTTTCGTGTCTTTTACCGGATCTAATTTCGTTTGTAATTCCCTTATACTGGTTTGGATTTTCTCTAATTTTAATTTCTTCCTTTTAAGCACAAGGGACTGTTACTCCCTACCAGCTCTATTAAAAAATTCTATCCACTCATCCATGGATTCTTTGTCATCAAACCCATCCTGTGGGGCAACATCCCATCTCATACTTCTAAACAATAGATGATTATGCAAATAATAATCAAATGTATATATATCCCACCAAGTTTTTACCCTTTTCTCCAGCAGGTGATCTAGTTGTTTTAACAACACTCCACATTCATCCTTATTTTCATCATTTGTGGGAACAGTCACACTCTCATTAAATATCTCATTCGTATCCAGCTGTCTCTTAGTTAAAAAGTCAATCGCCTCCATGGCAGCGGATATAAAACTATAAAAATACCAAAACAAACATAATCCTTTTGTTGTTGCCCTCTACCAAGGAATCACCTTATCCGCGCTCACTCAATGCTGTCCATTCATATTATGTGTACATAGAATATAGTAAATTAGCTGCTACAATAAATCCCGCATAAGCATATAACAAGTGATATCACTAAATTGTCCACTATATTTGTAACATCTTGTAGTGCTCAATCACAGTTCCAATGGTCATTTTTTGAATGTATGTATATAAAATCCTTAAGATCGCATATACAGCTCCCAACGATTCTCCATATCAGCAAACACCATACATCATAAGATCCTCAAAATCGCCCACCAGGAAACGCACTCACCAAATCCTTTGGCCTCACACTCTCGTGTTTGGCAATCTCACGTGTATGATCACAATGATGCTGAACAGCTGCCGATCCCCTCGATTAGCGCTGCCATGATGGTATAGGCAATTTGGACGTTCCTTCACCTGACACTCACCTGATCTTATCGGTCAGTATGATCTCTCAATACTGTTTCTTGGACACTCCATTCAGATTAGTACGAGAAAAGAGAAAAAACAGGGGCTCCACATAGTGCGTTATCACTTAAAAACCACACAATTTTATTGTCCATACATGTCAAGCCCCTATATTAGGGTACTCACAATTAAATAGTAAAAAAGTCGCAGTGGCTCAATGTAGTGCCAGAGATCCGATGGTATCAAGTCACTTCCCCTCTTCACTCCGACTGCTGCTCCCCCCGACCAGCAGGATAGATACAGCTGTCTCTGCTATCTCATGAACAGTTGCCGTGTGGATATGTCAGACGCGTTTCGTCTATGGACTTCTGCTGTGACACTCCACACGGCCGGCAACAATTGATTTAAATACCCTCCCCCATCTGATTTGCACAGGTGAAGAGGTTGAGGCACCACCGGTGTCTCCATACTTAACAGTTATCTTCCTTCCGGCACTTCACCCTCCAACATAACTATACCTTTGATCAGTGTTATCACAATTTCATAATTTAAACACCAAAACATGACTAAAAATACAGATATCACAGTATTTAAGATCAGCCACCACATTTCACAGTCTCTGTGATAGCTATAATAGCCGCAATACACTTGTGGATACTGCTGTAGCTAAAAGAACCAAACATTAAGGCAGACTACCATAGCAGCCACAATGACCACAATATCTTGTGGGCACTCCGGCAACTCATATTAACCCTACACTCTCCCAGATGGTTAAACACCCATCCATTGTTTGCCTTGGGTACAACCGGCATGTTGGACTTTTATAGTCTATAGTCTTAAGCCGGGTACACACTACAAGTTTTTTTCGTACAAAAATAACAGTAAAAAAACTGTCGGAGACACTGTACTAACGATCCAACATTAGTACAGCAAAGTGCCCCCCACCAGAACATTCCGATCAGTGCTCTCTGCCATTGGCTGAGAGCGCTGATTGGGAGTCAGTCGGTTGCTGGTCTTCCAGCATGCACGGCCAGCTTCAGTACACACGGACCAAATGTCTCCCGACATTCGGCCCGTGTGTACCTTGTTTTAGTCTATAAGTGGCTATAGTCGCTGTGTCCCCAACAGGGACAGCTCCCCGCGCCACCCAAACCCCCCTCCCCGTCGGGAAAAAACAATAGCTCCACAGGAGGGATTCCACCATCAACACTGACTGTGTTGATGTAGGAATCAAACAATTTTATTTCCTGAAACCAAGAAAATCATATTGTCTATGGGCGGTAGTAGAGTTTTCAGTAAGCCAACAAAAAGTGGAATAACTTCCTTGCAGGATGTCTCCAACTTACAAGCCGACCTCAATGCACTGTCTAATTGGGCAACTATGTGGCAAATGAGGTTTAATGTTGATAAATGTAAAGTTACGGGTTAATCTGTCACGTAACTCCAGCCGAACATTCAACCTCTGTAGGACGTTCCTTCAATAAGGTGAAAAACAACCGAATGACTTTTGAGATGATGGCGGGTATCTGTTATACTAAAAGAACCAAAGTCCTTTATTTTAACAAACTAAGGATGTAGTTGTGTCAGTCACAACTACCACCTTAGGGAGGACACCTCGATAACAAAAAAGGGCTGCCCCTCCCCCCAAACCCACCGCGCCCCTCGACAGGGACAACCCCTGTGTCGCTGATATCGGTGAATATCTGATTTTGTTCCATGTGTGCCCGGCTTACAGCCCTCTGTAAACCAGGCACACATGACTTCGAC
>BLSH010351679.1:377719-392658 GCA_018402905.1 Glandirana rugosa
CTATCTGTCCTCAGAGCAACAGCACAGACAGCAGTAGTAAAGTAATCTATCTCAGGATGCAGGATCAGGTCTTAAAATGGCTAAAATCTGTCCCTCACGCCGTCAGCTACCTTTCCCTATACTAACCCAAGGAGCATGTGACTGCAGCACTGTGACTCCAGCTTATAAAGAGGCTGGGTCACATGATGCACCGGCCAATCACAGCCATGCCATTAGTAGGCATGGCTGTGATGGCTTCTAAGGGCAAACCAGTGAAACGCTTGTTGATTGGCTGCCCTGCAGCTTCTCAACACGTGGAGTAAAATAGCAGAACCCCGGACCGAACCCGAACGATTTTTGAAATGTCCGGGTCCGGGTCCGTGCCACAGACACCCTAAAGTTCGGTACGGACCCGAACGTTACAGTCCGGGTTCGCTCAACACTACTTATCTCTCCTAACAGTAGCACCAGGCAAACACCTAACTTCCTTTGACACTTCCACATGATTTCCTATAGCAACACCTCTTACAATTGAATCACCAATAAGAAGATGACTTCTCCTTTTAGGAGCCTTATCCACAACTCTTGCCTGATGAGCAGCCTCAGATAAAACAATTACTTTTGGAATTGCATTTTTTTTGTGCAGAGAAGGGTTGCCAATCTCACAAGCAGCTATGCTTGCAGCCTTTGTATCTGCTTCTAGCTCAGAAAGAACACTATAGGGGTTATGTAGTGTCAAACCAAAAGCTACATGTTTATGGTCCGCAGGCCTTCCTCTTCCAGACCCAACAGTTGTCCACACTGCCCTTCTCCTGCGCAGTCTTTGAGGAAGAGGTGGATTATTACAGGGCAGCTCAACACAACAAACTGGCTTAGACAACCTCCTGATCTCAGACTGCAGAGCACAAATTAAGGAATTTAGACAAGCAATGTCATCACGTAGACTAGAAACCTGCATACAAATGGGACAGCATCCCAGCTTCCACAAAGCACCACGAAAAATAAATTCCAAACAAGTATTGCACTGAACTAAACCAAACATCTTTAAAGAGAGATTTACTTAAATTCAAACACAGGCACTAATCAAATAGAGTTGGCTGTCTCCAAACTTCTGCTGTTTTCAAAACTATGCACTTTTGTCCTACTGCACTTCTGTCCTGCTGCAATTGGAAAGAGCAACTATCAAGAGTAAACTCTACAAGAGAGTTGGCTTCCATCTTGGCTTCCTCCCTGTGGTTTTCAGTCCAAATCCACTTCCCCTACACCAAGCCTCACTTTGGATTACAGCTTCCAGAGTGGATGACGTCACACCTGGGTGGTTTTCCACCTGTTCATCCATGTAGAGGCTTACCCAGCAACGGACCTGCTCCCTGTTTCATCACGGCTGTCTCACCGCTTACCATTGGCTTACTAGCCCAGCAGAAGTTTCTATCCATCTGGTCGTTGAGCCACCCTCTCCTCTTCATAAGGGTGATTGAGTGGCTTATACAGGAGCACGCCATACCATCGCAGCACTGCCTTCCATTGCAGGTCCCTGGGAGTATAGGTACTGTGTAGTGGTTTTTTGGTCATGCAGCATTCCATTTTTGGTAGGATCTCCCAGCTTTTTGGCATTTCAATTTTTATCTATGTTTCACTCAACTTATGTTTTGCTTCAATGTACTGACTTCACCAGAGTTTGTTCTGTGATCATCTAATGACCCACTGCTCCCTACCCACAGGTGTTTCCATTCAGCGCTTTTCATTGTGGCTTTTTGTAGCTGTTGTTACCTATTCCACAACGCTCCTGGTGTGGATACTCCCCATAGCTGCTCTTTGGACTCTCACAGGACACTGCATGTTTATTCCAGACCAACCTTGTGTTCCAGCCCCCTAGCGCCAGACTTTTTGTTTGTTCAGTATGATATAATTAAAAGAACACCTGAACTCTATTGTGAGAATAGTGATCCCACACAAAAGCAAACATGTTTGTTTTATATCTAGGATTAAAGTTAGGTTTATGAATAACCAATTATACCAAGCAGGTGCTCATGATCATCAATTTCATATGTAGTCAATAAAAGATTTAGGGGCATCCCTCATATGCCAAAAGGAGCTGGGCAAGGAAAAGCCAAACTAAAGTAAGGTTGTGGAAAACAGTTTCATGTCACAGGTCATACACCATGACAAGACTGTGCACAGCAAGATCTCTCCCTGGCAAAGATTTCAGGGTCTTTTGAAGAAGCACAAAGTAACAGGCAATGTTGTGGACTGTAATCACAGTGGTCGGTCAAGAAAACTTAACATAGCAGAAGACACATCATGCTTACTTCCCTTCGACAATGGAAAATGCCCAGCATTGCCATCAGCACAGTGGAAACCAGTGGGACCCAGGTACACCCATTCATTGTCCAGAGAAGTCTGACCAGAAGTGGTCTACATGGAAGAATTGTGGCCAAAATGCATACCCCTGACGCGGAAACAGACCTAAGTGACTCAATTGTGCATGAAAACATAGGAACTGAGATGTAGAAAAATAACAGTAGGGCTCTGGACGGATGAGTCAAAATTTGAAATATTTGGCTGTAGCAGGAGGCAGTTTGTTTGCCAAAGGGCAAGAGAGCAGTACAATAATGAGTGTCTGCAGGCAAAAGTGAAGCATGGTGGAGATTCCTTGCAAGTTTGGGGCTGTGTTCCTGCAAATGGAGTTGGAGATTTGGTCAGGATCAATGGTATCCTCAATGCTGAGAAATGCAGGCATATACTTATCGATCATGTCATACCCTCAGAGAGGCGTGTAATTGGCCTCAAATGTATTATGCAGCAGGACAAAGACCCCAAACATATAGCCAATGTCATGAAGAACTATTTTCAGCGTAAAGAAGAACAAGGAGTCCTGGACGTGATGATTTGGCCCCCACAGAGCACTGGTCTTATCATCCAAGCTGTCTGGGATTACATGAAGAGACAGAAGGATTTGAAGTAGCCTACATCCACAGACAATCTGTGGTTAGTTCTCCAAGATGTACACCCTACCTACCGAGTTCCTTCAAAAACTGTGTGCAAATTTACCTAAAAGAATTTATGCTGTTTTGAAGGCAAAGGGTTTTCACATCAAATATTGATTTGATTTGGATTTATTTTCTGTTTACTTACTGTCCATTTTGTTAATTGATAAAAATAAACTATTAACATTCTATTTCTGAAAGCATTCGCAATTTACAGCATTTTTTCACACCTGCCTATAACTATTGCACAGTAGTGTACATTAAAAATAAACAAACCACTTGCCAACCGCCCCATAGCATATTTACTGCTACAGGGTGGCTGCAATGTGCAGAATCACATACAGTATATACAGTATCTCTTCTCACATTTTTGTAAATATTTTATTCTATCTTTTCATGTGACAACACTGAAGAAATGACACTTTGCTACAATGTAAAGTAGTGAGTGTACAGCTTGTATAACAGTGTAAATGTGCTGTCCCCTCAAAATAACTCAACACACAGCCATTAATGTCTAAAAAACAAAAGTGGGTACACCCCTAAGTGAGAATGTCCAAAATTGACCCAAAGTGTTAATATTTTGTGTGGCCACCATTATTTTCCAGCACTGCCTTAACCCTCTTGGACATGGAGTTCACCAGAGCTTCACAGGTTGCCACTGGAGTCCTCTTCCACTCCACCATGACAAAATCACAGAGCTGGTGGATATTAAAGACCTTGCACTCCTCCACCTTCTGTTTGAGGATGCCCCACAGATGCTCAATATGGTTTAGACCTGGAGACATGCTTGGCCAGTCCATCACCTTTACCCTCACCTTCTTTAGGAAGGCAGTGGTCATCTTGGAGGTGTGTTTGGGGTCGTTATCATGTTGGAATACTGCCCTATGGCCCAGTCTTCAAAGGGAGGGGATCATGCTAGATTTCAGTATGTCACAGTACATGTTGGCATTCATGGTTCCCTCACTGAACAGTAGCTCCCTAGTGCCCGCAGCACTCATGCAGCCCCAGGCCATGATACTTCCACCACCATGCTTGACTGTAGGCAAGACACACTTGTCTTTGTACTTCTCACCTGGTTGCCGCCACACACGCTTGACACCGAACGACGAGAACGATGTAAACACAGCGGTTCCCCGCACTGTCAGTGCGGGCATAGGAGATCTACTGATCCCTGTCACTGGGATCAGTTTGATCTCTTATGCCCATGGTGACCCAGTCCCCCCACAGTTAGAACACGCCCAGGGAACACAGTTAACCCCTAGATCTCCCCCTGCAGGTTAACCCCTTCACTGCCAATGACATTTATACAGTAATCTGTGGACATTTAAATTTCTGATCGCTGTATAAATGTCATTAGTCCCAAAAAAGTGTCAAAATGGTCCGACATGTCCGCTGCAATATCGCAGTACCGCTAAAAATTGCAGATCGCGGCCATTACTAGTAAAAAATTAAAAAAAATAAAAACCCCAGAAATGAATTCTCATCATCCGTAAACGCGGCCACTTTTGCGCAAACCAATCAATAAATGCTGATTGCGATTTTTTTTTACCAAAAATATGAGGAAGAATATAAATCGGCCAAACCCGATGAAAAAAAATGTTTTTTTATTATTTTTTTTTTATTTGTATTTTAGCATAAAGTAAGAACTTTGGGTTTTTTGCAAAATTGTCGCTCTTCTTTTGTTTATAGTGGTGATCAGAAATGACGCAGAGGTGATCAAATACCACCAAAAGAAAGCTCTATTTGTGGGAAAAAAAGGACGCAAATTTCGCACGACCGCGCAATTGTCAGTTAAAGTGACGCAGTGCTGAATCGCAAAAGGTGCTCTGGTCCTAACCTGGGAAATTCTTCCGGGGCTGAAGTGGTTAATTATACACATCTCTTACATGCCCCACAGCGCTCCAAATACATGCATATCAAATTTAAAACAAGTGCCACCACCCTCCCTTCCATTGTCTTGGGGAAAGGTACCAAAGGCATGAAAACGGTGCCATTCTACATTTTCGTGATTGCAAATCTGTAAAAAAAAAAAAGTCATTGTTGTGTTAATTGTGTTAATTTGTGCCCTTGTGAACCCAACTTGATCTTATCTTAGTGCTACTCTAACAATTTACTGTACGTTAAATATTTTTACTCCTATGTGCTATATGTACATGTACAAAACATACTCTCTTTTTCTTTACTAATTTAATTGAAGCAAAGAAAATTTTGCCCAGGCTGTTCAATAAGTAAAAGTGAAAGTCTTGATTTCAATGAAATCTCACAGATAGCAAAATCAATTTCACAAACATTTTTACTCACCCGTACCTAGGACACATATACTGTACATGCCACCGGGAGGACACTTTTGCGGTACATTAATACTTTTTTTTTCCCTAGCAATTCTGCAGTACATGAATGTATAAATGGTGAGTTCTGTTTTAGAAAGTAGGATGCATCCCAATGTAATTACAAAACCATACATCTCATACTGTATTCTGTTGCACGATTATAATTTTACAGAAATGTCTGGTAACTGAAGTGCAGTCTTGCTTTGCTATACAAAGGATTGATTTGTTAAATCTGGTGCAGCTGTGCATGGTAGCCAATCAGCTTTTAACATCATCTTCTTCAATTAAGCTTTGACAAAAAAAAAAAACTGGAAGCTGTTTGGTTTCTATGCAGAGCTGCACCAGATTTTGCACTCTCCAAGTTTTAGTAAATCAACCCCAAAGTCCACATTTACATGTAAGAGTAGTTCCCTAAAAAGGACTAACCAAGGTAGGAATATGGGCTCTGCCATTGCTGATTTTTTTTTCTTGAAGGAATTGTGTGACTGTCATCCTTATCCATCCTCCTCTACATTAAGAGTCATTAACCACTTCAGCCCCGGAAGGATTTCCAGCTTTAGGACCGGAGCCCTTTTTGCGATTCGGCGCTGCGTCGCTTTAACTGACAATTGCGCGGTCGTGCGACGTTGTACCCAAACGAAATTTGCGTCCTTTTTTTCCCACAAACAGAGCTTTCTTTTGGTGGTATTTGATCACCGCTGCGTCATTTCTGATCACTGCTATAAACAAAAGAAGAGCGACAATTTTGCAAAAAAACCCAAATTTCTTACTTATTCCTAAAATACAAATCCAAAAAAAAATTATAAAAAAACATTTTTTTTCACCGTTTTTGGCCGATTTATATTCTTCCTCATATTTGCGATAAAAAAAATCGCAATCGGCGTTTATTGATTGGTTTGCGCAAAAGTGGTCGCGTTTACGGATGATGAGAATTCATTTTTGGGGTTTTTAATTTTTTTTTATTTTTTACTAAAAATATTGGCGATCTGCAATTTTTAGCGGTACTGCAATATTTCAGCGGACATGGCGGAACATTTTGACACTTTTTTGGGACCATTGGCATTTATACAGCGATCAGTGCTATAAAAATGCACTGATTACTGTGTAAATGTCATTGGCAGTGAAGGGGTTAACCTGCAGGGGGCGCGCTAAGGGTTAACTATGTTCCCTGGGCGTGTTCTAACTGTATGGGGGATGCCCTAACAGGGGAAGGGAAGTTATCACAGCCTTCACGTAAAGGAAGGCTGTGATCACAGCCCTTCCCCCTCACACAGAGCGGAGGTCCGTGTTTACATACACGGACCTCTGCTCACTCGCTCCGGGGGGGGCATCGCGGGTGGCCGGCGGCAATCGAAGCCGCCGCACCCGCTCCCTGGCCCCCCCTGGACACAGTGAGCGCGTGGGCGCGCCTCCTGTGGCGCGTGCGCGCTCACTATACACGTTCCTGCAGCCGCAGTCGTATGACGGCGATTTGCGGGAACGAGCCACTTTGCCGCCGTCAATTGCCGATCGGCGGTCGGCAAGTGGTTAACCAAGAACAAGTATCTGCATATTTGTTGCTCCAATACTTTACTGGCTGTATATTTTTCTCAGGTCTGTGATGCGGTAAGTAGTAAAGCCAGAAAACCTTCCCTTTGAAGTGACCCAGTTTTATAAAGGAATATGTTTTATACTTACCTTAATTTGTTACTAAACCCAGTAATATGAAAATAGTTCCTCTGCCCCCCCCCCCCCCCAATGCCCACAGCTTATAATTTTTTTTTTTAACATTAAAATACTGCTACTATATACCTTTTGGGATGATCTGTATACCACGATCACATGATAAAATGCATAGTTTGTCCATAGCTGTGTGTTCAGGTAGGAGGAGATTTACACTACAGCCTGTATACACGCCCACATGTGTGATGTCAATATCATGTGACCTGAACAGTGCAACTAACAAAAAGCAAAAACTGGGTCCTTGAGTGAGGCACGTGGTGAGCAGTTGGGCAAATATAAACAATAGACATAGATGTCAAATATATATTTATTCTCCCATATGGATACATAATAGAGCATTTTTCAAAAAAGTACAATATACATAAAAGTCAAAAACATGTTTGTTCTCCCATATAGGTACATAGTAGAGCATTAATCAGAAAAATACATAGTATGTTGTTTTTGGGAAGAATATATATCCATGGCCCAATACAGGTCATATAAATAATATTGTCATAACTAATGCATAAAAGACCACTTTCCATAATAAATTCATACAAGGATAAAATGCTGTAAAGAATACCGCACACTGATATTGAGGCAGGGAATTTACCTTTACCTGTATATGGAGGATGGTCTTATCATTGGACCAATGTTGGGACACATCATGCCCTGCCTCAATATCAGTGTGTGGTATTCTTTACAGCATTTTATCCTTGTATGAATTTATTATGGAAAGTGGTCTTTTATGCATTAGTTATGACAATATTATTTATATGGCCTGTATTGGGCCATGGATATATATTCTTCCCAAAAACAGGATACTATATATTTTTCTGATTAATGTACTACTATGTACCTATATGGGAGAACAAACATATTTTTGACTTTTATGTATATTGTACTTTTTTGAAAAATGCTCTATTATGTATCCATATGGGAGAATAAATATATATTTGACATCTATGTCTATTGTTTATAGTTGTTCAACTGCTCACCACGTGCTTCACTCAAAGTCCCAGTTTTTGCTTTTTGTTACTGCACCGGGGATGGAGACGTTTCCACGTCTCATTTAAAGTCCTAGACCCTTCTTGCTCTGAACAGTGCAAATGAAGCAGGAAATGTTCTCTCCAGCAATAGAGACTAACCTGAGCATGTGCAGGACTGCTACTCTCACTGTATTATCTGGCCTTGCCAAGATAGACAGTGCAGGAGGGGAAGGATCTGTCCATATAGTGTCAAAGAGCCTTTTTACACAATGCAGAGGATTCCGCAGTGAGTATAACAAGCATGGTATTCTGCATATATAGACAGATTTTACTGCTGTGGGTTTAGTAACACTTTAATGGTGGGCAGTGTGTTAAATCGTTATTCTCTTAAAGAGCTCTTGGTACCTCTGCTATACAACACTTATGGGTGTCCAGACAGAGAAGAAGAAGCTGCACACCAATGATGTCTCTCAGCTTTGTAAATGTATTCAGCCATAAAAGCAACACAGCTCATTCTTGCCTCTATGACTAAAGCCTGGTACACACTACAGCTCCAGTCAGAACTGCTGTACTAACAATCCGAAGTTAGTACAGTGATCTCCCCCGTTGAGCTATTGTGCCCTGATGGGGGGGCGGCCCCCCACCAGAGCACTCTGGTCAACGATCTCAGGCATTGGTCTGGAGCTGGTCATCAGAACTCTTTAGGTCATGACCCTTCGACAGAATCTGCCCAAATATCTGCTGTACACACGGGCCGAATGTCGGCCGGTTGCTATTGAACTGGCAGATGTTGCCCGACATTCGTCCCATGTGTACTAGGCATTAGCCTGCAAGGGTGAAACATGTCAGAGAGTCTCTAACAGAGGTGAAGGCTCGCATGACCAAATTATAGGTTTAGTCGGGATATCAGACCCCCCTGGGCTCTGTGGCTCCTCTCACTGGTATGTTCTGTAAAGATGATGTCGTTTGCAGAAGAAACTCCAGTGACCATTAGCGGGACGTTTTATATGACACACCCAGAAGTTTAGATGGCAGCGGTGCTCAAAATGCATTAAAAAAAAAAGAAAGATTTAACACATCGCCCTCTGGAAAGTTAAAGGGTAACTCCACTTTTATGGGGATAAAAATAGCAAATAAAGAAAAATAATATAGCATATACAATTGCAACACAAGTCATATTGTAATTGAATGTTATTAAAAATTACCTTTCCTTTTCAATCTGCATCCACTTTAATTTTCTGAAAATCAAATGCAATATGGCTACCTGGAGTTGTTCTATACACAGAATGTGTGCAGAATGCCCCCCAGAAACATCATTTCCTGCTTGTGTGATTGGCCCACCGATTTTCCCAGAAGTCTGCACTAAGGTACAAGTCAGATTTCAGGCATCCCCTGCAACAAAAGTGTCATTTTGGTGAGATACTCCCAATAGGACATCTAAAGGAATGCAGGCCCAGAATCTTTCCTCATTAGAGCCCTGCAGGTGCACAGCTTATTGATAATTATGAAACCACTCCCATTAGACTCACTTTACCACAGACAAACACACAGGGAATTCTTCAGACTAACAAAAGGTGGGAATCTGCAATGTATTTTTCTCAACAAAAGAGGACGCTTTAAGTATAAAATGCATTTTAACAGGGTTTTGCTGTTTTATTTGTTTTTATTTGTTGGTTTTTTTTTTGTTTTGTTTCATTTTTGTTTTTTTGCTTGGTGGCAGGGTCACTTTCAGATGCATTCATGGGTTTAGCTGTCATATTGCTTCCACAATGAGATTATCTAAATGCGTACAGAATCTATTTAACATGCAATGCCTTCGGTAAACGGTCTAATTCTTATTTTATTATCCATTAGGCCGGTTTAATTTACTTAAATCTGGTCATTTACGAGCATATAATTTCAGCCACTTATATTAGGAGAAATAGGCATGAATTATGGCAAAACATTACAATAAATCTCGGAGCAGTAAGCAGAATGTTTCAGAACATTTTACACTAATCTGCTCTTTGGCTATTTTAATGGTGGAGAATCAAGGCCAAAAGCAATCAAAGAATAATTATTAGTAATTATCAATGCTACATTAGATTACAAGTGCTAAGAAAATGTTAACCCTATTAGGCCAAAATAGAGAATCATTAGCACTGCTAATTACATTAAGGTATATCACTTTCGCGCCAGTTTCCAACATGCAGCAAAAAAATGTGGCATATGCATCCAATGGTATGTAAGCTTTAGGTTGAAAATAACATTTTTCTATATAGACCCTTTGACGGAGGGAGGCTCTGTCACTGTAAGAATATAGGAAAATGTGACACAGGATTCACATTAAGGGTTAATGAGAGGGTCAGAACTATCATTTCTGAGTGGAGAAAGCGGTGTTTTTGGCTTTCTCCAGATTCTGTAGTTCTGAATCAGAGCATTCAATCCTGTGTCCGGGTTTTGCATTATGTACTCAGGTCTGAGAATTGCTCAGAGCTCCCATTTTGGAGACAGCTTCCAGTTTGGAGAGCGCTACCCAGTGTGGGAGACAGAAGGTCTTACCTGGGGTCAGGGGGCCCCAGCCAGAAGCAACAAGACAAAGGTCTCATCGAGGGGTCAGAAAGCTCAGCCAGAAGCCATGAGACAGCAGTCAGAGAAACAAGCCAGGAGACAGCAGGTCTTGGTTCCAGGAGTCAGGTCAGCTCATATCAGGGGTGTCAGGAGACCCCAATCCATAGGCCAGAGGTAGGCCAGGCAGCAGGGCACTGTGACTGAAGGCTAGAGAGCCAAGTGTTCCAGGAGCGCTAGATGACACCGTCAAAAGGACCGGTAAGAGGAACAGCAGTGCTACCAATAGCTGAGCCAGGTGGCTTGGTATTTTCATTCATGCATGTTACGTGGAAGAAACCCCTGCATGGACAACTGATGTACAAGTGAACTTTTCATTTATGCAATAAAAGTGGTCTGCCATGCCACAAAATTACAGTTTGGTTAGGCGCAACTCATTGTAAATGCGCCTGCTGCTTGAATTTAATCACCTCAATCTCACAACCCTTAGACCCCTTTCACACTGAGGCAGTTTTCAGACGCTTTAGCATTAAAAATAGTGCCTGTAAAGCGCCTCTCAATCCTCCCCAGTGTATATACCGCTCCCAAACCGCCCAGCCCATTGGAATGAATGAATGGGCACCTCTTCCGAAGCACCTGAACAGTGCTTCAGAAGCGCTGCAACACCAGCGCTTTTAACCCCTTCTTGGGGGTTAAAAGCGTCCCACTACCGCCCAAAAAGCGGTGCCAAAGCTATAACGAGTGGCGCTTTACCGCTAGCTCCGGCACCACCCCAGTGTGAAAGTAGCCTTAATGTAAACCATTCAGTCTAAACAAAATTCCAAAGGGAGGTCCATTTTGACTTCCCTACCTTTGTCAGTCTCTTTAGCATTTGACACTTTCAGTAGTCAATACAGAACATCGCAGTGACATAGGGGTCAAAAGAAGAGATCATGGCACATAGCGGGGAGGCACAGGCATGCACAACTCCAAGGTGTCGAATACGGAAGAGGAGGCTGCAATAAGGAAATAAAGCAAAGGTAGGAGACATGGGCCAGTAGAGAGGTAAATATATGCATATATACAGTATGGCGTTATATATACATACAGTATATATATGGCATTTTAGCATTTTATTCAGTTATATTGGCCCAGCTTGCATATACTACATGTGTGGGATCCCTCTAGAATCTGGAGATTACTGTAGTAGTGTGTATCCTGTGATCTCCACTAGCTTCTGGTTCCTGTGCTGAGAGGCTGCCCTGCTGCATTTAGAACCCAAAGGTTGGCCACTCGGTGTGGGTGCCATTCAGAGACTTTGTAGTTTCTCTCTGAACAGCATTCCCTGATTGGATGAGAGACGAGGAGGTGGTCTCATGCTCTATCTAAAACAAAATAAAATGTTCGGGTGATCTCCTGTGATCTACGAGTTTTCTTTCAATATTTTTTGCTATCTTTTTTATTTTTTTTTTATGGATTCTAACTAATTCTTATTGCTTTATTTACTGTGAGACATTTAAATACATTTTTACTTACTGTATTCTCATCACTGATTTCCTTTGTTTTCTTATGTATTAACAATAGAATGGCAGCCATTAAGGGAGGTTGTGGATGAGATAGAACACCCTAGGCTGAATTTACAAAGCTAAAACACCAAAATAAGGATCTTTATTTTTCTTAAAAAGTGACAGTTATTTTCAGTTCCCTGAGATTTGAAAATTAGCATCACATGGCTGAAATAAATACCTATCATGTAAAGCTTTGTGAATTGTGCCACTTGTGTGTCTGTGCTTTGTCTCACAAGTGGGGGCCAGACCTACATAGCCACTTACAGCTCTGGGTGCCATAAATAGCATTTGATAAGTTTGTAAAATGCATAGAAAGAAAGGTTCATATTTGGAGAGACCTATAGTCCCCAAACAAATTAGATACTGTCATAAAATACATAACTCTTATGCACACTGCTAAAATCTCATTTTCAGTAAGAAAACTGTAAGTAAACATTCTGATTACAGTAGACGCTGGGGAGGCAAAACAGAAAGCACAATTTCACATAACTATGCAAACACCGTCTTTGCTCACTTAACATATTATAACTTGTCACATATAATTAGACTATAGCAATATATAAAAAAAAAAAAAGCAGATTTACTAAACAACTTTGCTTTCCACATAGACATTAGCTTTGATCACATATTAAAAATGTAGCATTATATAAACAACAAAATGTTCTGTTAACCTACCAATGGGGGAAAAACATTTAACCCTTTCTGTTTTCATTTTATTTTAGACTCCAGCACACTTGTAAGCATATGTGGGCAGTTAACATACTTTTAGATTTTGGGAATTTAAAGTTTTTAGTCAAAGTGGCATATGAATGTATCTGATTAGTAAAGTGTGATTCTGAAATAACCCAGCCCCAGTGTCCTCATCATTTCACACATTACATTTTCACAAGCTAGGGTCATGGATAGGCTTTCAACTAATTACAGAAAGCAGATATTGACAAGGCAATATAGTGACAAAGTGGTACCAGCATTTCTGGGCAAGGGTAAATGTGCACAGTGGACTGGTTGCATAATTACCCACCTGGGAGGTAAGTTTATTCACTATGGTTGTACATATTTCTTTTTCGGAATCCAAGATCTGGATCTAAATACAAAATTTAAATACAGGCGGTCCCTGGGTTACAAACAAGATAGGGACTGTAGGTTGTTTTTAAGTTGAATTTGTTTGTAAGTCGGAACAGGTATATTTTTTAAGTGTAGCTCCAGCCAAAAAAACGATTTTTAAGCTTTTTCAATAGCATAGGGAAGGGTTAACACCCCTGTAATGTTTTTTTTTGCTGTCTATGTTTCTGTTCATTAGATTTCACCTCACTTCCTGTCCCAATGATAATTGGATTTTGAAAAATTTGGGTTTTTATGGAAACAAGGATTGGTGATAAAGCTTCAATGGAGGCACCCTTTTCCCATAATAACTCTTACAGGAGTGAATTTCCCTTCCTAGGGGGAGATTTCCTCTCACTTCCTGTTGTCTCCCTCCATTTGTAAGTAGGAGTCATTCGTAAGTCGGATGTTTGTAACTAGGGGACCGCTTGTAATCTGGAAAACCAGGCTTAGATATAAAAATTGGAGGCAAGAAAAATATCTATTTTACCAACAGCAGTCATAACATTTTCATAAAGCTTTTACATGTGTTATAAATTTGAGAGGCTGCTATGGCCAACATATTTTTCTATTCTCAACTTTTTAAAATCAGTCCCATTATCACAGCAGCGGATGAAAAGTACTTTTCTCTGAATGACCAATATTTATGTGAATGGAACCTGTTGGCTACATCTCTTTTAGATTATGACTCATTTTAGCGCTTTGCTATTGCACTTTTGCTGGTATTTAAGGTACCATATCGAAATTAGTTCCAGTAACGTGTGCACTGAAATGGTATTAAAACTGCGAACCTCCTACACACAATTTTCATCATCATGACTCATCTGTTCAAAGAATGAACTTTGTCAGCAATCCCCTATCAAAAGCCTACTTTTTTCTTTGACAAAGTAATATCTACTTGAAGACCGTTTTGTAGCCAATTTAGTTCCAAGTCATTTGATTTTGTTGCACTTGGCAAATTCCAAAAAAAGATATGATAGATAGTAATGCTGCTTTCTATCTTCTGTCACACAGACTTATCTTTCTTTCTTTCTATTCACAAACCTTTTTGCTGTGTCCTTCTGACCCCATCGGCTTTGCCAAAAATTGATAGGGAAGAGCAAATCAGTCTGCATATTGAGGTTTTATCCAGATTAGACTAGTTAGCGTGTATTTTTTGATACAAAGGTTTTTAAAGTTGGTGTAAACCCCAAACTTGATGACATTTAGTTTGCTAAAGCACTGTGTATCCTAAACAATTGTAATTTGGTAAATAAAATAATGTTTTCACTTTTTCATATTTTTTTTTTTTTGCATGTAATGCTGCTGATCTCTTTAAAGTGGTAGTAAACCCATGCATTTAACAGGTTAAAAACCAGTCACATTTCCGGCATGTGCCGGAAATGTAACACTCCCATTGGTTGTGCTCTAAACCATACTGTCAAACCATCCAATGGCTGGTGTCATAGCTGATCACATGTGCAGCATCATGGCAGTTGTAGGTTAAACAGAGGCCAAGATGGCAGCTTCCTTGGCTGAAAATGATAGGAGGGTTTACTACCACTTTAAGCCTCTTTCAACCACTTGTGTCACTGGCTACATAACTGCCCCACCTGTGTCACTGGCTGCATAACTGCCCCCACTTGTGTCACTGACTGCAAACTGCCCCACCTGTGTCTCTGGCTACATAATACCCTCACAATGTAAAGGCCGTGTACGGCCTTTACACTGACCAAAAATTGGACAATTTACGTACCCAAATGATGGTGAAATTTCTCT
>BLSH010351679.1:427706-456902 GCA_018402905.1 Glandirana rugosa
TTAGGTTCCCAAGTGTAGGAAGAACACACCATGTAAACATTCACAGTGCAGGTGGAAAAAGGATGTGAACCCTTGGATTTAATAACTGGTTGAACCTCCTTTGGCAGCAATAACTTCAACCAAACGTTTCCTGTAGTTGCAGATCAGACGTGCACAACGGTCAGGAGTAATTCTTGACCATTCCTCTTTACAGAACTGTTTCAGTTCAGCAATATTCTTGGGATGTCTGGTGTGAATCACTTTCTTGAGGTCATGCCACAGCATCTCAATCGGGTTGAGGTCAGGACTCTGCCTGGGCCACTCCAGGAGCCGTATTTTCTTCTGTTTAAGCCATTCTGTTGTTGATTTACTTCTATGCTTTGGGTCGTTGTCCTGTTGCAACACCCATCTTCTGTTGAGCTTTAGCTGCTGGACAGATGGCCTTAAGTTCTCCTGCAAAATGTCTTGATAAAATTGGGAATTCAATGTAAGTCTTTAGCTGACACTCTAGGATTCTTCTTCACCTCATTGAGCAGTCTGCGCTGTGCTCTTGCAGTCATCTTTACAGGACGGCCACTCCTAGGGAGAGTAGCAGCAGTGCTGAACTTTCTCCATTTATAGACAATTTGTCTTACCATGGACTGATGAACAGCAAGGCTTTTGGAGATACTTTTATAACCCTTTCCAGCTTAATGAAAGTCAACAATTCTTAATTGTAGGTCTTCTGAGAGCTCTTTTGTGTGAGGCATCATTCACATCAGGCAATGCTTCTTGTGAAAAGCAAACCCAGAACTGGTGTGTGTTTTTTATAGGGCAGGGCAGCTTTAACCAACACCTTCAATCTCATCTCATTGATTGGACTCCAGTTGGCTGACACCTTACTCCAATTAGCTCTTGGAGATGTCATTAGTCTAGGGGTTCACATGCTTTTTCCACCTGCACTGTGAATGTTTACATGGTGTGTTCAATAAAAACATGGTAACATTTAATTCTTTGTGTGTTATTAGTTTAAGCAGACTGTGATTGTCTGTTGCTGTGACTTAGATGAAGATCAGATCACATTTTATGACCAATTTGTGCAGAAATCCATATCATTCCAAAGGGTTCGCATACTTTTTCTGTATTTTGTTTTAATAATTAATAAACCATTAAACATGGTTAAATAGATAAAAAATGGCGCTAATACCCTCAGTTTGGAGGGCAGGATTCAACCCATCACCACAAATAATAAAATGTGTTGAAGATGTGTCTACCTTCAAAGAGACATGTATATCCACAAAAAAAGCAAACAGTGAAGAAAAGAATATATATAAATACGTGTTTCAAAGATCCTCTAGAACATAACAATAGTGATACTGTAATATTGAATTATAATGAAATTAGTGGTAGTGAGGGACTAGATGTTAAGTCATTGATAAAGGCTTGTTAGGAGTCCTAAGGGGCTATGCTCCACAGTAGGTGCAAATAATTTCAAATTGTCCAATCAGTGTAAATACATAAAGATGCAGTCCAATATCCAAATGAAAAATCCAAATAAAATTAAAATTAAAATATTGTTGTGACAGTGCTTAAAAGCCGATGGTGATTTTCAACGTAGTGAACCGTGGTGAACAGTATGTGAACATCCGGTCAATCCAACAACAGGAGAAATCAAGGCTTACCAGATAGTGGATATATTCCCGCCTGAATATATAAAAGGGGTAGGAGGGTCATCCTTCTCCGAACTGGTCTCGTCACACAATCGTAGGGTGGAGGTACGTCACACAATCCGATATGACAATAAGTCTGACACGGCTATATTCTCCTCCCGACACACATGCACCAAGGAATGCGGCTCCGAGATCCAATATATATAAAAGAGGAGGGGGGACTCTCCGTAGTGTAAATACCCTGTAGTATAACTTTATTGGTAATTACAAAGTATAAAAGTCCACAGAAAAATAAAGAATCCACAAGCTTATGGTAAAATCGGTAAAACAACGCAGCAATTTGGGGTCAGCAGTGCCCGACGCGTTTCGTCCTAATAGACGTCGTCCAGGGGCTGCCGACCCCGCAAAGAGCTGCGCTTATATACCCTTAACACACCATGCTGAAAACGAGCACTTCCGGTCATGGCGGACCGGCGTGCGTTTCACCATGATACTTCCGGTTGTGTGTAAAAAAATTAGGGAGAGATAAAATACAATAAAACCAAGCTGCCATCCTTACTGGTAATCTTTTTATATTGTGTAGGATGTGATGGCGTGTTTTAAAATTATGTCAAAAGACCATCCTTCGCATCACCATGAACGGCGTGCGTTTCAAGGACAGTTTCCGCCGGAAGTGACACGGCGGAAATGACGCGCCGGATGTGACCTAACCGGAAACTGCGTCAAAATGTCGTGTTTGCGTTCCAATTGAGGCGGAACAGGAAGTTAGGATTCAAATGGGTCTAGTTTGCGTTCCAAGGGGGTGGCTATAACCTAAAATAATATATCTCATGTATGCTCTAAGCCGTCCACGAGGGTTTGAAGGAAAGGGACGTGTGGCAAGCCGTTCTATTTGGAAAACCCTTGGCGATGGCAAAAATAGAAATTTAGAGAAAAATAAAAAATTAAAAAGGGGCCAGTAGTGAACTTAGCCAGAGTATTGGTCAATCGCTTAAAGGTCAAACATAAACAATAAACAATATCTAAAAAATATATACATAAAAAATATATATACATAAAGAATATATATATATAAAGAATATATACATAAAAAAGGGAAGGGCGTACCCAAAATATTCCTATGCCGGGTATACAGATGTAAAACAGGATATAATAGTCAGGCTAAATAATAGGTCCAAATAAAAATGCATACATGTAAAAATACAATAGCAACGGCATAGGTAATACTGAATAGTGTTATCTAAGATCATCCTTATACTAAAAGAAATGAGATTGGAGGACAAAAATATCCGGTGGGTGCATGTATTATGAGATAAATGCGAGATCTGAAGATAGGGTCAGTGTCTCTGATGTGGGCGGGGGCCCAAATGATTAAAGATCAGGCTTTATTAATGAATGAGTTGATATCCCAATCTATGTTGAGGCCAAAAGCATAGAAGCTCTTCAATTTGTAAATCCAAAAGACTTCCTGTTGGGATACCCCCCTAATGTGATCACCTCCCCTCCATGGAGGGACATATCGGTCAATGACTGAAAATGTGGTACCTTCAGGGTTTCTATTGTGAGCTCTCAAATAGTGCTTGGGAACGCTGTGATTCGTTTTACCCTTAATGATGTTGGTGATGTGTTCACTGACACGTATAGAGAAAGTCCTGATAGTCCTTCCAACATATTGTTTGCCACTGGGGCATGTAAGCAGATACACCACATACCTAGTCTCACAGGTGCAAAAACACTTAATGGGGTAAGACGTACTGGTTGAGGAGAATTCAACGATTTTCCTGCTCCTGTATTGGTTCAGCCTACAAACCCGGCACCTGCGACGGGGTAAAAATCCTTAAGATCTTGAAAGAAGCTCAACTTCTTGGGGGGTTCTACAACATTGGGAGCAATTCTATGCCGCAGAGCTTGTGCTCCCCTGTATATCACTTTAGCCATTGAAGGCAACACAGGCCCCAACACCCTGTCACTTTGGAGTACGCCCCAATGTTTTTTAACAATATTAATAATCTGTCTGTGCTGAAGTGAGAATGTGGTAAAGAAGGACCATTTAAAATGGTTATCTTCCATAGGCTGGGTCTTAGGTTTTTCCTCCAATAGTGACATCCTGTTAGTTCCAAGGGCTTTGTTGAGTTCATATTTAACTGAATCTTCTTCATAGCCTCTATCGATAAATCTTCCTTGTAAAACCTTTGCTTGATCAGCGTAATCCTTGGTATCCGAGCAGTTACGTCTTAGCCTCAGAAATTGGCTCTGGGGGACTGATTTAAGCCATGATTCATGGTGGCAGCTGTCCTTTGGAATAAATCCATTTCTGTCAGTGGGTTTGAAGTAAGTTTTGGTGTCAATCTTGCCATCCTTGATCATAATTTCTAGGTCTAAGAAATGTATGTTGGTCTTGCTCCACTCATGGGAAAGGGAGATACCTCTGTTGTTGGAGTTCAGCACGTCAAAGAAATTGTCCAACTCTTGTTCCGTGCCTTCCCATAGGAGGAGAACGTCATCAATATACCGAGCCCACAACCGCAGCTGTGGTTGCTGGAGGGCATAGACGACGTCCTCCTCCCATTTTGCCATAAAGAGGTTTGCCAGGCTGGGGGCAAATTTAGCCCCCATGGCAACACCTCTTGTTTGATGGTAGAATTCATGATCAAACCAAATGTAATTGTGTAATGCTGCAAACTCTAAAAGTTCAATGATGTACTTCTTCTGTGCAGCAGGGAGGGTATCGTCCTTAGATAAGAAATGTGTGACTGCTTCTATACCTTTTTCGTGTGGTATGCAGGTGTACAGGGATGCTACGTCCGCAGTAGCGATCAGCATCTGGGTGTGTACCTGTGTTCGATTCAGGAGGTTAATGACGTCCTTTGTGTCTTGTAGGAAAGAAGGCGTCTTTCTGACCAGAGGCTGCAAGAAATGATCTACAGATTTACCCACCCGGGACATGACGGAGTCTATGCCCCTCACTATAGTTCTCCCGGGTTTTGGGGGTCTTTGTGGATCTTAGGTAGGTAATAAAGGATAAGGATCCGGGGAGCCTTTGGTACCAAGAACGCCCTCTCCTTTTTGTTTAAGATACCTTTGGAGAAACCTTTATCCACCAAAGCCTTTAATTCTCTCTTATAGGTCAGCGTCGGGTCCTTAATAAGTGGTTTGTTTGTAGATCGATCACTCAAGATGTGTCTCATTTCAGTCATGTAGTCTTGTTTATCAAGGACCACAATCCCTCCTCCTTTGTCCGCAGGTCGGATGATGAGGTCCTTCCTTTCACATAGAGATTCCAGCCCTTGTTTCAGAGCGTTGTCTGATCTGATTCTCCTAATATGTAGTTTGTCCAAATCTTGTAGGATGAGATCCTTAGGTTTTCACGGCCGGTGCTACCTGGCCCGGGGGATTAAATAATGAAGGGTTCGCTAGGTTAGTGTGGACACTAATATTGGTGGCAAGACTCTGAGGTCTGGTAATTGGGTTGGAAATTAGACAGCGTTGTACATTTATCTTCCTGATAAATTTTTAAATGTCTATAAAGGTCTGAAATGTATCCAAGGGGAAACATGCTTTCCTATGGAACATATTCACATCTATGCTTTTTTCAGCTGCTGCATTTTGGGTGCTTTTCTTTGCTTTTTTGGTTCAGAAGACAATGGAGAAGCTGCAGAAAAGCATGTAGTGCGTTTTTGCCACGATTTGCATTTTGCATTTTTTAATCTACCCAACAAAAAATTGCCCAAAAAAAAAAAATCAAAAGCAAACTGCATTGGTGTGAAGTTAGTTGCAGTGAGTAGTCAGTACAAGTGGTGGCAGGACCATCATGAAAGATATTAATTGTTCTGGGCTATCATACTTTAAAAATTACCAAGGTCTCAAGATCTCTTTTGCCAAAGTTTAGGTTCACATTGAATGCAGCTTTGAAATTGTGCGAGTTCACTTGAAATCGCACAATTTCAAAGCCGTATGTCAGTGCGATTTCAGGTGCAATTTGGCTGACATCTGTGTGACTTCATGCACAGATGTCTATGCAAGTCACACCTGAAATTGCCAATAGAAGTGCAGGAACTACTTTTTCAAATCGGTGCGGCACCGCAAAGTCAGTGTTGCACCGATTTAAGTAGTTCCATTGCCGACAATAGGGTATGACTTGTCATGCGATTTGACCTGTCAAATCGCATAACAAGTCGCACTGGTGTGAACAGTGGTTAAAAGACAGAATCTGATTGGTGGCTATGGGGTAGCCATACCTTTATGACCACTGACAGGTTAAGTGAATAACATTGATTATCTCGTTACAATGGCATCTGAAATTTGGTGGGAAATATTAGGCAGCAAGTGAAAATGTTGTCTCTGAAGATGATGGGTTGAAAGCAGAAAAAATAGGCATTGCAATTTGTTGGGTATGAGGTTGCGCAGTCGTGGACTGGTCAGGGTGCCTATGTTGAACTATGTCTACAAGCAAACGTGCCTACAATGGGCATGTGAGCATCAGAACTTGACGGAGTGATGGAAGAAGATGGGCTCATCTGATGAATCACGTTTTCTTTTACATCATGGCTGGGTGTGTGTGCATCTCTTACTTGGGGAAGAGATGGCACGGGGATGCACTATGGGAAGAAAGCAAACCGGCCGAGGCAGTGTGATGCTTTGGGCCATGTTCTGCTAGGAAACCTTGGGTCCTGTCATTCATGTGGATGTTCCATTACGCGTACCACCTACCTAAACATTGTTAGTGACACCCCTTCATGAAAATGGTATTCCCTGATGGAAGTGGACTTTCTACAGGATAATTTACCCTGCCACGCTGCAAAAATGGTTCAAGAATGGATTGAGCAACACAGCAACAAGTTTGAGGTATTGATTTGCCTCCAAATTCTCCAGATTTCAATGCAATACAGCATCTGTGTCACGGTCAGCGGTCAGGCTGTAAGACCAGTAGCTATAACAGTAGAGAGCTTTGCACCTACCACCAAGATACGTACACACGCCGGTCACCCTGGCAGATGATGTGGGCTCTTCCGAGGCTATGGGTCTAAGCACTAACCAGTCGTCACCAGAGCTCCTGATGTTGGAGAGTTTCACTGCATGCTAGTGCCAGGTCGCAGTCCTCAGGATCGCCCCATCAGCAGGTGAGCAAGCCGAGGACCGGTAACAGATATAGTAGGTAGAGATCAAGCAGAAGCATAGTCAGTAGACAAGCCAAAGGTCAGTAACAGGTGGTTGCAGATTGGGGCAAACAGAAAGTGCAGAGACATGCCTTAAATCAGGAAGTTCATGGGAGGAACAAAGAGTTGAAGGTTTACCATAAACAAGATACAAGGCAAGATTGTCCAAGGGAGGCTGTCCATTATCTTAGGTGGCCCAGTGAGAAGAGCTATAGCCAGACACAACAGAGGTCCCAGTTTCAGATCCGAACCCTGAGAGTCCATGGAATGTGCTGGAAAAACAAGTCTGATCCTTGGAGGCCCTACCTCATAACTTAGAGGATTTGAAGGGTCTGCTAATGATGGCTTGGTGCCAAATACCACAGTATAACTTCAGTGGTCTAGTGGAGTCCATGCCTTGATGGGTTAGGGCTGTTTTGGCAGAAAAAAGTGGACCCACTAAATATCAGGTGGGTGGTCATAACAGGTCTTTGCAGAAAATACATTGAAAACATATGCCCAAAATGTGTGCAGAATTTTCATTGACAGCAAGGGGATTCTTTCAATACCTCCAATTCAGACATGCTATTTAGACACAGGCCCAGACGCTCACCTTGGAGGTATCTGACTCTCGGATGCTGATAGAAGTACTGAGAGCCACAGACCGAAAGGGGCTGATCTCTAAAAACTATGCAGGGTTGTTATCTGCTATACAGGATCATGCCTCCCTAAAATGTAGGGCTAAAGGGATCCCCGACATTGGGGACATTGATGGAGAGCAGTGGGACTTGGCATTGGAAACGATTTCTGACGTTTCTATTTCGGCCTCACATAGGCTTTCTACACTTTTTATTGTCCATAGAGCCTATAGGACGCCTGAGCAACTACATAAATGGGGCCTTAGAGTCTCCCCTCGATGTCCTAAATGTAAAGCACAACCTGGAGATTTCATACACATGATATGGAGGTGTCTGAAACTTTAGCGTTACTGGGCGGAGATCTCTAAATGTATTAGCGACCTGACACAAATATCTATCACATGGACACCTGCTATATGCCTACTGTGCACAACTGATATAGAGATGTTCTTGAGAGGGACCTATTTTATGATCACCAGACTGCTATATTTGGTCAGAAAATTAATAGCTCAGCACTGGATGGCAGTTACAGTACCATCTAAAGCACAATGGATTACATATATAAACACTCTCTTAATGAGGGAGCAGCTATCGTCCTGCCACAGGAACGCATCACGTAAATTTGACCTTATCTGGCAGCCCTGGCTTGAGGAGCCGAGTTTGGCGCCGCCTGGGCTGGTCCTTGACAGACCATTGCAGATGTAATTGATTGGGGGGGGGGGGGAGCAAGAGATTGCGCTCTTAAAGGTTGGGTTAGGATAACCCTGTAGTTTTTTATTTAAGTTTTCTTTACTTCTTTATGTGCTAAATTGCATAGACTTGCTGAATACTAGGAGTCCTTAAAGGATGGATGCAAATGAAAAACTCTGTATGCTATGGAATGTATTATAATGTGATTGGTCAAGATATTTACTGTAAGACAATTCTGATTGCGCTCTATGTCTGATGTAAAATTTTTCATATGTGAACAATAAAAAAAGTTTTGATTAAAAAAAAAAAAAAAATAGTGCTTAGCATTGTGATGGACATGTAACTTTTAATTGGGACTAATATAGAGTGTTCGACATTCCAAGGATGTGTGCCACTGTATGAAACCTAAACACTGTTATATAGCAATCAAGAGCCAACTGTGAGCACCACCCATCTGCACAGCAAACTGAGGACATCTAGGGTTGAGCAGTAGATTTGAGCGAACACCTGGACGTTCGGGTTCGGAGGGTCCAAACGAACTTTGGAAAAAAGTCCGGGTTCGGCACCGAACGTTGCCTGAACGTTATCTCGGATCCCGAACCCCATTGAAGTCAATGGGGACCCGAACTTTTAGGCACAAAAATGGCTGTAACAAAGTCCTGGCAAGTGCTAGAGGGCTGAAACAGGAAGTAAAATGGGGGTAAGAGTAGGGCAAGTGCCCTACAGAAAAATGGGGATAGGGAAAATAAATGAAAATCAAATTAAAAAAATGGGAAGGGGGGGTGGATGTGGAGTAGGAGCCTAGAGGTTGACTAGGCCGTGACCATGGCAGTGTAGGTGGAAGTGGCGGTGGTCGAGGAGGAGGAGGAGGTAGCCAACACTGTATTTTTTCTTTGTTTGTTTATAATTGGGGTAGCCCCCAAAATATTGAGGCCTATTCAAAAAAACAAGTATAAGAATGGCTGTGTGAGTCCGGTCTAAATGTTTATTCTGCACAAGGTACAGACAAGTCTTGTGGGATCCATGCCTGGTTCATTTTAATAAAGGTTAGCTTGTCCACGTTGGCTGTGGACAAACGGCTGCGCTTGTCTGTGATAACACCTCCTGCTGTGCTAAACACACGTTCACACAATACACTGGCTGCAGGGCAGGCCAGCACCTCCAAGGCATAAACGGCAAGCTCAGGCCATGTGGCCAATTTGGAGACCCAGAAGTTGAATGGGGCAGACCCATCAGTCAGTACATGTATGCGTGTGCACACATACTCTTGCACCATGTTGCTGAAATGCTGCCTCCTGCTAAGACGTTGTCTATCGGCTGGTGGTGCTGTTTTTTGTGGTGGGCTGCTGACAAAGCTTTGCCACATTTCAGCCATGCTAACCCTGCCTTTGAGGTGTTGGCGGTGGCACAGCTGCGTTGGTGGCCTCTTCTTCCTCTTCCTCCTCTGCCTTCGCCTTGTGCTTCCGCTGAGCCCCGGGTGTCATTTGGGAATGCCCTCAGCAGCGCCTCTACCAGTGTGCGCTTGTAGTTGCGCATCTTCCTCTCACGCTCCAGTGAGAGAATTAAGGATGGCGCGTTGTCCTTGTAACGGAGATTCAGCAGGGTGGCCACCCAGTAATCAGAACAAGTTACAATGTGGGCAACTCGGCTGTCATTGCGCAGGCACTGCAACATGTAGTCGGCCATGTGTGCCAGGCTGCCCAGAGGCAAAGACAAGCTGTCCTCTGTGGGAGGTATATCATCTGTGTCCTCTGTATCCCCCCAGCCACCAGTATCCAGTGATGCCCACGAGCTACGTTGGGTGCCACCCTGCTGCAATTCCTCCTCCTCCTCATCTTCCTCGTCCTCCAGTACTGTGCCCTGGCTTGAATATTTTTGACCTGGCCTATGCTGGTGCAGTAACCCACCCTCCGAGCCACTTGTGAATGACTGGCCTGATAACCGTGGAAATGACCCCTCTGCCTCCTCCTCATCCTCCTGTGCCACATCCTCTTCCATCATGGCCCGAAGTGTTTTTTCAAGGAGACATAGAAGTGGTATAGTAACGCTGAGAACAGCATCATCGGCACTGGCCATGTTGGTGGAGTACTCAAAACACCGCAATACACTACACAGGTCTCGCATGGAGGCCCACTCGTTGGTGGTGAAGTGTTGCTGTTCCGCAGAGCGACTGACCCGTGCGTGCTGCAGCTGAAACTCCACTATTGCCTGCTGCTGCTCGCACAGTCTCTTCAGCATGTGCAAGGTGGAGTTCCACCTTGTGGGCACGTCGCATATGAGGCGGTGAGCGGGAAGGCCGAAGTTCTGCTGCAACGCAGACAGGCGAGCAGCAGCAGGGTGAGAACGCCGAAAGTGTGCACAGACGGCCCGCACTTTACGCAGCAGCTCTGACATATCCGGGTAGTTTTTTAGAAAATTCTGTACCACCAAATTCAGCACATGCGCCAGGCAAGGGATGTGCGTCAAATCGGCTAGGCCCGGAGATTTCGGCCATTGTCGCACACCACCAGGCCGGGCTTGAGGCTCAATGGCAACAACCACTCATTGGTCTGTTGTTCAATGCCCGTCCACAGCTCCTGCGCAGTGTGGGGTTTATCCCCCAAACATATCAGTTTTAAAACAGCCTGCTGTCGTTTCCCCCTGGATGTGCTGATGTTGGTGGTGAAGGTGTTACGCTGAGCGGATGAGTGGGTGGTCGAGGAGGAGGAAGCGCAGTAGGAGGAGGAGGCAACAGGAGGCAAAGAGAAATGCCCTGCAATCCTCGGTGGTGGAAGGACATGCGCCAAATGGCTAGCCGGCTCAGGCCCACTCGCCACTACATTTGCCCAGTGTGCAGTTAGCGAGATATAGCGTCCTTGCCACCGATGGCGTTGCGCAGTGCACACTTGATCTTGTCCCCGACTTGTTCGTGCAGGGAAGGGATGGCTCACCTGGAAAAGTAGTGGCGGCTGGAAACCACATACTGTGGGACAGCCACCGCCATCAGGTTTTTGAAACTGTCCGTGTCCACCAGACGGAATGACAGCATTTCAAAGGCCACGATTTTTGAAATGCTGGCATTCAGGGCCAGGGATCGCGGGTGGGTAGGGGGGTACTTCCTCTTTCTCTCCAGTGTTAGGGAGATGGACAGCTGTAAGCTTTCATGGGACCATGTGGAAATGCTTGGGGACGGTGACAGACATGGTGGCTTTGCTGTCATATCGTCTGTTTGCTGGGTGGCAGGTGACACTGTCGTTGTAGAGGTGGAGGAAGAGGCCGAGGCAGCAGCAGAAGAGGAAGCAGGAGGAGGCAGAGACCTTTCTTGGATTTTGAGGTAATTATTCCAATGCAGCTTGTGCCTTGAATTTAGATGCCTGGTCATGGGGGTTGTGCTCAGGTTGAGAACATTTATGCCCCGGCTCAGGCTATCATTGCACAGCTTGCAAACCACTTGTGCCTTGTCGTCAGCACATTGTCTGAAAAACTGCCACTGCAACTGGAACGCCTTTGAGCTGCCTTTGGTGTGCTAGGTCCCTGGGTGCGGTGGGTAGTAGCAGGCATACTGTCTAAGGGATGCTCGCTCTGCTTTTGCAACCTGCTTCCTCTTTTGCTGTGCTGGTGCCTCTGTGCGACCACCACCTCTTCCTCCAAACTTCACACGTCACTCACATGACCCTCATTCCATGTGGGGTCTAGGACCTCATCATCCTCCACATCATCTTCCACCCACCCTTTACCACTGCCCTCCTTGTCAGTCTGCACACTGAGGCAAGCTGCAGCAGTTGGCACCTGTGTTTCATCATCATCAGAAATGTGCTGCGCTGGTGTTTCCATGTCCTCATCCTGCAACAGAAGTGGTTGGGCATCGGTGCACTCAATGTCTTCCACTTCTGGGGCAGCACTATGTGGATGGCCCACGGAAAGCACACCAGGAGAGTCATCAAAAAGCATAAGAGTCTCTTGCAGGACTTGGGGCTCAGACTGCTTGGCTAATTTACAAGGGGCTGAGGTGAAAGACAGATGGCCATGGGGTTCAGGTGCCAACTCTGAGCTTTCATCAAGGGACCGGGAGGGTGACAATGTGAAGGAACTGGATGCATTGTCAGCCACCCAATCTACTATCGCCTGTACTTGTTCTGGCCTCACCAATCGTTGAGGGGCATTCTGGCCTACCATATACCGGTGAAGGTTCTGTTGGCTACCTGAGGAAGGTGTTTCCCTCTCCTTCCAACAGGAGGTTCACCAACACCAGCATCACCAGCAGCACCATGACCACGTCCCTTATTTGCTCTCCTCATTGGGACGGAAAATGTACTATGTAGCCCTATGTAAGTATTTATTAATACCAATTAATACCTTTTTTTTGGAAAACATCAACGTAGCCGGACTATTTTGGTGCAAGAAATGCACTGCTCACACCAACAGCTGGAAGCTCTCCCTTTAGAACTAGGAGATGATTTTTGAACAATAATGTGTCACTTACAGCAACAGCTGTAACCTGGCCCTATAGGAGTAGGCAATGATTTTTGAACAAGAATCTGTCCCTCTAAGCAACAGCTGGAAACTCTCCCTTTAGAACTAGGAGATGATTTTTGAACAATAATGTGTCACTTACAGCAACAGCTGTAACCTGGCCCTATAGGAGTAGGAATGATTTTTGAACAATAATCTGTCCCTCTAAGCAACAGCTGGAAACTCTCCATTTAGAACTAGGAGATGATTTTTGAACAATAATGTGTCACTTACTGTAACAGCTGGCCCTATAGGAGTAGGCAATGATTTTTGAACAATAATCTGTCCCTCTAAGCAGAAGCCTCTACCTAGTGCAGTCAGATCGCTCAAAGCAGCAGTATGTGAAATCTCAAATTACTCCCACAATCTGATCGTTGTGTACGATCGCAAAATCTGATCTTTGTGTACGATCGTAGCGATCGTTGTGTTAGGCAGGGTTTGATCTGCAATGTGTCACTCAAAGCAGCAGTATGTGAAATCTCAAATTTCTGCAATCTGTCCCTCAGAGCAACAGCAGTAGTAATCTCCGGATGCAGGATCAGATGTTAAAATGTCTGCAATCTCTCCCTCACAAAAACGCCGGCAGCTTCCTCTCCCTACACTAACCCAGGAGCATGTGACATGCAGCACTGTGACTCCAGCTTATAAAGAGGCTGGGTCACATGATGCACTGGCCAATCACAGCCATGCCATTAGTAGGCATGGCTGTGATGGCTTCTAAGGGCAAACCAGTGAAACGCTTGTTGATTGGCTGCCCTTCAGCTATTCAACATGCGTGATCAACTACCAGAACCCGAACGTCTTTTGAAATGTCCGTGTTCGGGTCCGGGTCACGGACACCCGAAAGTCCGGGTTCGCTCAACACTATTGAGCAGCAGTTAGTCTCTTGGAATTAATTTAAATGCATAAGTCTTAAAGAACATTTCCTAAATCGTTAGCAGCGCTCCCCCAGTGTAAGAACACTGTGTGTATTGCTACAATATCTGAGTTCAATATCTACAAATCAGGCTGAGTTTATAAAGTTCACCACTGTGAGTGCAGCAAACAGTCTTTAGATGGACATATTCTATGGGATTGTGCTCCTGTATCCGTTACACCTTCATCACACCTTGTGGGTCTCACTCCCTCCACACTGTGCGTTCACCAGATCTCTAAAGATAACCAATCCTCTTATTAAATCCTCCAACAGTAGATATCACTCATATCTGGATCCCAGTGTTGCACCTATCAAAAAAGCACAAACAACAAAAAAACATCCCCCATAAAAACTTAAAAGCATTCAAAATGTTTTGTCAGCACTTAAATCACTGCCTGCTGTGCATGTCTGCCTCTCACCACTCACTGGTACCGATACACTCGAGATGGTCGGGCTCCGGAGGCGTGCTGATGCCACTCTGGGTCACAGTATGGTTCTACCCTGGTGCGTTTCATCATCATGACTTTGTCTGAAAGAAGTCTCTTGGAATTGTCACAACTTCAGGTCCGAGGGAAAAACTTGTCATCATACAGGCACTTTCAACCACCCTGCCTGAGGTAGGGTTTGTTGACCAAGGACTGGGCTTTATAGCCCTCTTCAGTATCAGTTATAGCAGCTCTGCCTTAGGGGAACATTGTTAACAACAAATGTTACTTCATCCACAAAATCCGCCGAGCATTTAAGCTCACCAATAGCATTAATAACCTGCTCTTTCAGCAATTCATGGGTGATGGTGACTTCGAGATTCTGGGTCCCAACTGTACTGCGCTTGCCACAAAGTCCTGCAATCATTGGCTTATAAGCCTCTCGACATGAATCTCTCAGATATCCATCCATTTGTCATTTGAGGACACAGCCAATGGAAATTGAATCTTTCCTAGGAAGAATAACACTCCTGACAAATTGCATAATGGTAGCGTTTACACCTTTGCAGTAGGGTGCAGTGCTGTAAAGTGTGTGTTACTGCAACGTATGTTAAGTGCGTTAGCATGTTGCAGTGTAATTTTTTTTACCGGAAAAGCGGCGTTTCTCTCCAGGGCAGGGTATAATTTTGCCACTGCTTACTTATATAAAACTTCATATCACTACTGCCCCTCCTCTTGAAACAACCTTTCCATTCGTTGGGGAGTATAGAAGGCCATGCCTTGAAGATGTGAAGTATGTTCTGACTTCGAAGGCGGTCATCTGGATCATCCTATTCCAGGCTTGCCCAACCAGTTGCCGACCGCCCGCCGTGGATTGACGGCGGCGACTTGGCTCGATATCAGTTGACGGTGGTTGCGAGATCACAGATTGTGAGTGTGCGCTGCTGGAGGCACACCTGCACGCTCACTGTGTTTTGCGGGGGAGCCAGGAAGCGGGTAGGGCGGACTCGATGTAAACACATGGATCTCCGTTCTGACAGGGGGTAAGGAGTGTAATCGTAGGCTTCCTGTATATGGGAGCCGCGATCACTCTCTTCCCCCAGTCAGCTTAGCCCCCACACACTTAGTAACACATACAGGGAACACAGTTAACCCTTTGATCGCCCCCTAGTGTTAACCCCTTCCCTGCCAGTGACATTTACACAGTAATCAGTGCATTATCATAACACTGATCCCTGTATAAATGTCAATGGTCCCAAAAAAGTGTCAAAAGTGTCCAACATGTCCGCTGCAATATCGCAGTCCCGCTAAAAATCGCAGATCGCCGCCATTACTAGTAAAAAATAAATAAAAACCTCATAAATTAATTATCTTCATTCAAAAACGTGGCAACGCTTGCGCAAAACAATCAATATACGCCAATTGCGATTTTTTTTTTTTTTTACCAAAAATATGAGGAAGAATATATATAGGCCAAAACTGATGAATACATTTTTTTTTATATATTTTTTGGATATGTATGATATGTATGACGCAGAGGTGATCAAATACTACCAAAAGAAAGCTCTATTTGTGGAAAAAAAGATGTCAGTTTTGTTTGGGTACATCGCACGACCGAGCAATTGTCGGTTAAAGCGACGCAGTGCCGAATCGCAAAAAGTGCTCTGGTCCTAACGTGGGAAATCCTTCCGGGGCTGAAGTGGTTAACTGCCCTAATGAATGACTGGACCCAAGAGACACTCCAAACCTGCTTAGCCTCTTCAAGGAGGATGATCAACCTTCTTCTACCTCTAGTGAAGCCAGGTGTAAGGCAGAGGTGAATGGCTTGGATAAAGGTGCCCTCGGAGCAGGGAATAAAGATGACTGTGATGGGCTTGGGGCTTCCTTGATTAGGAGGGCTAATGAACTCATCTGCAGGGCTTCCTCCTTGATGTTGTACCCGGAATCTGCTGGCATTAGTGGCTGGAGAACTCAATAACTATTTGCCCATGAAGGGCCATGGCTTGCTGGTTTACAGCGTCCTTTGCTCTTAGAGAGGTGTCTGCGCCTCCATATCTGTCCACAGATATGTTAGTTTGGTAATAGGTTCGCTCTGCAGGCCCAGAACTGCTTACCGTTTTGTCACTGTCAGGGGAGGAGAAATGCCTACACTCACTGGTAACTTTCTGCGCCTCCTGGCCAAGACTTGTAGGGCTGGATGAGCCACTATCCACACTGGACTTGTCATGACATGGTGATGCTCTTTTAGCTTTAAGCAAGAGCAAGAGTAGGCTAAGTTGCACCAGAAGACAAAGGCCATGCTCATGGAAAGGCACTCTTTTTCTTACTTACTTACCACACTGATGGTCCCTACCATCAGTGGAGGTTTTGGTTATGTGACAGAAAGTTCATTTTGGATCAAGGTTGTCCGCACTCTGCAGAAAGTAAAATGAAACTCAGAGAATGAAGCAAATAGATCGTAGAAATGTGCCAAAATCACATTTCTCCTCCCCCTGTTCACCTACAGCATAAGCAAGGGAAAACAGAAGATGTATCCAGTGCAGAACCCACCTAACGTATGTGTGAGCCTGGACATTCCATAACAAAGATGGCCACCACACAAGGCCCTCTTCACAGTGCATGTGTGGATGCCATAGCTGGCGCTGAGACTGGAAACAGCCACAAAACCAGGACTGAATCATGCACGCACGTCGGTCACAGGAAAAAGCCACAGATGAAAGGAAAAATCTGCAGACAAAAGAAAAAAACAAAACAAAACGCTCCCACAAAGGGAAAATGACAAAGCCTAGTAAAGGTAGATGCAAGGGAGGAAAAACAAAAATAGATCGCACAAACCTGTGGGAGAAATGAATAGGCAGCACTAACTCTAATAATAAAAAAGTAATGCAGCACTAGTTCATATATAAAAGTTCATTAATTATAGTCCAAAGTGCATATTCATGGCAGCAGAGAGAGAAGTGAAGAAACCGACACCATCTAGAGTGGAGAGGATGAAGGAGCAACTCATCACCTTGGTGCACAAAAAGGGGCAATCCTGCTTACCAGAGAGTATGGGCTCTAAGATTATAAAGAGCCAAAAATGCCAGCAAGCAGCCAAAAGGTATACTATCCGTTCCAGTCAGAGAACAAACGATCTTCTCCTCCCACAGGAATATGATCAGCTCCAGGAGTCAGACTCAGACAGCAGAATGGCCCATACAAGCCGGCACAGTGTGACCTCAGAGAAATGAAAGAGCGTGCCGCAATGGTGTAATACATTCACACATAAAAAGGTTTATTGAATAAAAAGTTACACTCACACGTCCAAGGAGTAAATGCGCATGAATCAAATTAAAAGCCGCGGTAGTAAAGCGTGCCTGGGTCATCCAGAACCGCCTAACATGTTTCATCAAAGAGTGACATCGTCGGAGGCACTAACTCTAGCACTAGGATTCAGCTCAGGTGTGCAGAGAAACACATGCAGCATGGACTCCAGCAACCAAACACCAGCTCAGGTGCACCACACCACACTGACGTCTCTAGTTAGAGAACCCCTCAGCCCAAAAGATGTGTCCAGTTATTCCAACCCAGGAGCATGTTATTAACTGAATGTTCTGTTTGTAGTGCATTCACAACATACAGTATTCCTAAAGAAAATCCACTAGGGAACGAAGAACACCACCAGCTTCTGTTCAATCCTCCAAAGAAGTACTTGGAGAATGCACAGTGGATTTTGCGATACAGGAATTATTATGGTGTACTCTTAGTGCATTTAACAATGTACATTTATACTACTTAAAAACAACTTTATTTTCTTACAAAAATACTCAAGGTCCTTAGCAATGTATCCCATGCTGTGCTGGAAATTATCATAAGCCCTCATGGTAATCCTGCTGACGTTTATAAAATCATATGGTTTTTAAAATGGCATCTTCTACCAGTGCAATCGCTATGTGAACTAATTTTCCCATCTGATAACTTTTCCTCCAGCACCACAAGCAGTGCTGGCTATCAATAATATGATTTTCTCTTTTATTTTAACTCAGTGTGCCGCCTGACATTTTGAGCTCAGCGAAGCATGTTCAGAAATAAAAGCAGAATGAATATATAATTAATAAATAGTGATAGTTTTCTAAAGAACTCTTTCATCAACAACATATAACAGCAGCAACAGAGGGAAGCAAAAAAGGGTTGCCTATAACTCATGTGATACTGGGACCACAAATGTCTATGTAGGGAAGCGAGTTCTCTGCAAACTCAGAATTGGAAAATCATTTGTATCAAAGACTTCATGAATAAATGTAAACAGAGAAAAGCAACTCAGCGTTTTTAGGTGTTAAACCACAGGCATTGTTTAATCTCAGCTTGTGAACGCTAGTCTGAGGAGTAATATTGTAGATTCATAAAGCATGTTAATATTTAGGGCCTGTGTTGAAAGGCCTTTGTTCACTTCAAGCAGGTTTTGCATTCCTATACAAGTCTATGTGAATGCAAAACCCACTTAACCACTTGCCGACCAGCCGCCGTCATTTTACTGCGGCAGGTCGGCTCGTTCCTGCAAATCGCCGTAGTTGTACGTCGGTCGCAAGAACGATGTCCGCCAGATATCTGCGATCGTTCCCCGCAGAAACAGAACAGGGGATCTGCCTGTGTAAACAAGGCAGATCTCCGTTCTGACAGGGGAGATCACACAGATCCTGTCTTTCAACCCATCCTCCATACAGTTAGAACACACAAACAGGGAATGCATTTAACCCCTTGATCATCCCTAGTGTTAACCCCTTCCCTGCCATTGTCATTTATACAGTAATCATTTGTATAGCACTGATTGCTGTATAAATGTCACTGGTCCCAAAAAAGTGTCAAAGGTGTCCAATCTGTCCGACGTAATGTCACAGTCCCCCTAAAAATCGCTGATCGCCGCCATTACTAGTAAAAAAGATGAATAAATAAAAATGCCATAAATCTATCTCCTATTTTGTAGACGTGATAACTTTTGCGCAAACCAATCAATATATGCTCATTGCAATTTTCTTTTTACCAAAATTATGTAGAATACATATCGGCCTAAACTGATGAAGAAATTTATTTTTTTTTACATTTTTTTTTAATATGTATTATAGCAAAAAGTAAAAAATAAATTGTTTTTTTTGTTCAAAATTTTTTTTTTTGTTTATAGCGCAAAAAATAAAAACCTCAGAGGCAATCAAATACCAACAAAAGAAAGATCTATTTGTGGGAAAAAATGGGCATAATTTTCGTTTGGGTACAACGTCACACGACCACGCATTTGTCAGTTCAAGCAACGCAGTGCCGAATCGCAAAAAATGGCCTGGTCATTAAGGGGGAAATCCTTTCGGTCCTTAAGTGGTTAAATCAGGTCAAATGCAGGTCAGAAGGAGATCGACTGCACTCCTCAATAAATGATCTCAGAAGCATCTCAACCTGATGTCTAGAGTCTAGGAGTACTGATTGCAGATTTGAACAAGTTATTTTACTAGCTTTGAAAGAGTTGACTTCTTGTTGGTTCTAATGTGGAGATTAAAGCATATACAGTTTTTCCACTGCCAGCGATATAATTGCATCATATAAGTGGTATACATACTGTACATATACAGTACTGTGCAAAAGTTTTAAGCAGGTATGAAAAAATGCTGTATAATAAGAATATTTTAAGAAATAGAAATGTTAATAGTTCACCTTAATCAATTTAAAAAATGGAACGTAAATGAACTGAAAAGCAGCATCAAATTTCTAGATACACTTGCACACAGTTTTTGAAAAAAATCAGCAGGTAGGCTGTTCCAAACATCCTGGAGAACTAACCACAGATCGTCTGTGGATGTAGGCTTCCTCAAATCCTTCTGTCTCTTCATGTAATCCCAGACAGACACAATGATGTTGAGATCAGGGTTCTTTGGGGGGGCCAAACCAGCACTTCCAGGACTCCTTGTTCTTCTTTACACTTGTAGCGCCCCCATAGTGTAGGTGCATTTTTTATAGCAGGGTTTTGCTAGGAGAGGCAAACTTTAGTCAGGCCTGACTGTATGTGCAGGCCTGAATGTTTTGATCTGGGCTTGGGGGAGTGTCTCAGGGTGGATTGAGTTGATTCAGCAGATAAGGTCAGAAGAACTTCCAACTTCTTTCTAGAAACCTGGAGGAGGGTTTCTGGTCAGAGAGCTGGGAGATAGATGGAGGCATCTGGAGAGTTCTAAGGAGCCCCGACCAATCCCCAAGCAGGATTGGCAGGGGGCAGGCCTTCTTAAATACTCTGAGTCAGCCCAATCTGAAGGAGAAGTTGGGTGGAAGTCTGAGATGTAGCAGGAGGTGCTGTGGAGGCCTCTTCCCGGGAGGTCGCCCCTATCTGGGGGGGTGACCTTGAGGCCTGGAGGTTCAGGTGCAGCCAGGAGTGGAGGTGATTCCTGGAGTCGTACAAGGGAACAGAAGAATAGCGGAGATGCTACAGAGAGAGAGACTTTAAAGTGACCCACCGGTGTCGGTGAGTGACAGACCCTGGAGCTGGGAGAGAAAGTGCTAGAACAGGCTGGGAGAGGAATAGTGGACAGTCTGTGGAAGCCTTGGGAGCCAGTCAGGTGAGGGAGTGTCACTGAGGAAAAGTAGGTTGGTGGGACCTGGAAGAGGAATGGGCTGGGAGTTGTACTCCATCAAAGGCCCGGCTAGCACTCAAGTATTTTGATACATATTCAGGGGCTCGTGATCCCTGGCCTGTAATGGGTGGTCCTGAGTAAGGATGGCTCAGGCTTGTTCAGAACCGAACATGCCCGAGCCCGCCAGGAAGTGAAGCCTGCACTGCACTAATCACAGGCAGTGAGACATTCCCCGATCGCTGAAGCCACGCATCAGGGAAATATCTCACTGCCTGTGATTAGTGCAGTGCAGGGTTCACTTCCTGATGGGCTCGGGCACGTTCAGTTCTGAACAAGCCCGAGCCCATCCTTAGTCCTAAGGTCCTGCTGACACAGTGTAGGCCTCACCATGTGCTAGTCTTGGTGAAGAGAAAAGAGTAGAGAAGCTTTATAATTTTCCTTTCGAGCTGGAAACTAAGTGAAGTGCTGGAGAGAAGTGAAGGAGTGATAGTCTGCAAGTTCAGTACTGGAGAGAGAACTGCAGGAGAAATGGTCAGAAAGGGATGTGCTGGAGAGTTGCGAGGAGTAACAGTCTGCAGAAGGATAGTCTGCAGTGTCAGTGTGCATATACAGGACTGTATACGGAGTTCATGTACCATAATTCTTGGGGCATCCCACAGTCACCCCTTTTCCCATCCAAGTTATTTCCCCTAAATAAAACAACAAAAACAAGTGCCGGCCTGGTCAGCGTCTACAGATGTGGGAGATATGGTGGGATTGAGGGCAGCTACAAGGTCAATCACTACTACCAGCTACTCCCAAGGGAGCACCTGGCTACACACTGAAGATAGTTCTTAATGACATTGGCTGTATGTTTCGGGTCCTGCTGCAGAGTAAATTTGGGGCCAATTGCACACCTCTCTGATGGTATGGTATGATGGATAAGTATCTATCTGTATTTCTCAGCAATGAGGACACCAATGATCCTGACTAAATCTCCAACTCCATTTGCAGAAATGCATCCCCAAACTTTCAAGGAACCTCCACCATGCATGACTCCAGATCAACATTCTTTGCAAACATTCTGCAAGTCTGCTGCAAGTTCTGGTCCAGTTATGTTGTGCAATAGTCATCCCACCACAGGGGTCACTGTGACTTAGACTTGCCACTGCAAATTTGCTCTTCCTAGAGACTTGTCAACTAGAACTTGCACTTCAAGTGCTCTGCAAGTGTACAACTTGTCAGTGAAAATGTGCAGCAAGTTAACAAGACTTACAATTCAACACTGCCACACATTTGTGGCAAGTTATCTTTGCAATCTGGGCTGTTGCCATTTTTCTGCTCCCCAGTTTCTAATGTTTTCATGCATAGTTAAGTTGCTTAGCCTTGTTTCCACATTGGAGGTATGGATTTTTGGCTACAATTCTTCCATTAAGACCATTTCTGTCCAGATTTTTCCAGACAGTAGATGGGTGTACTTGGATCCCACTGGTTTCCACCAGTTCTGTGCTAATGACTCTGCTGGACATCTTCCGATGTCAAAGAGAAGTAAGCATGATGTGTCTTTCATAAGCTGCATTATATTTCCTTGGCTGACCACTGCGTCTATGGTCCCCAACCTTGCCTGTTTCTTTTGTGCTTCTTCAAAAGAGCTTGAGCATCACATCTTGAAACCCCAGTCTGCATTGAAAACTTTGCCTTGGAAAGACCTTGCTGATGCAGTATAACTACCTTGTGGCTTGTTGCTGTGCTCAGTTGTGTATGACTTGTGACATGAAACTGTCTTTCACAACCTCTTTGACTGTTCCTCAAGCAATTTTAAGACTCCCTCCCAGGCATATCAACTGAAATGTAGATGGGAGCCGGACTTAGGTAATATTGCAGATGATGACTGGGAGGAGGCGCTAGCCATTTGCAAACTAGTATCCCCCAGACTTTCTGATTGTCTCACCCATCTCTAAATCCTGCATAGATCCTATATCACACCTCATCACATTATTAAATACAACCCAAACTACAGCCCCCTGTGTCCAAGGTGTGATGACCCCAAAAGCTCCTTCTTTCACCTCTTGTGGTCCTGCCATCCATACAAGGGTATTGGTCACAAATTGTCAAATTTCTGCATGACAAGATGGGCTCCCCCCTGACCTTCTGTCCGCACCAGTGCATAATAGGGATCTTCTCCCTAACTGATGAAGATATATATTTAAATACTTTTTTGCAAGAAACACTATTCCTTGCCAGGATGTAGATAGCTAGAATGTGGCTGAGGGACTCATCCACCCCCCCACCCCACCGTAAAGCAGTGGATAAGAGCCGTTCTTCCTTATAAAAAGGTCCTTTACACTCATAGGGGCTGCCCTAAAAAAGTATCACAAGATCTGGGATAGATGGCTGAAGGACTCTTCCACCTGCAAAGATGTGAACGATCCATGACTTTAGACTTCCTTAACACACTGCTCCATTATTTTGACTGTTTGACATTTATCCATGGTAACCACTGATATACCTGTCGATTTGTATCCGTAACCACGTTACTTACAACACTCATGTCAAAAATCGGTATCCTTATTGTAGTGCCTGTTGCACTTTTTACTTGTATACCTCTTTGGGTTGTTTTTTACACTCAATAAAACCTTTTCTTATGATTAAAAAAAAAAAAAAAGAATTGATGCTGGTTTGACAGTTTGCACACAGGACAACAGCAGCTGAAAAACCCTTGTACCAAATGTAAGGTGGATGGGAATAAAAGCAGAGAGTAGTGGTGAGATGGTCTTGCCAATGAAGTCCTCAAAAGATACAAAAAGTTCTTGCTCCACAAAGCAAATGTGAGTGTTTTGTACTGTTTTAAAGAAAATCTGTGCAGAAGGAAATACAGAGACTGCCATTACTGACCTACTGAAAATACTCAGGGCTTGGTTGTCTCTGGTTTCAGCACTTTCTGGAACAGGTCCGGGATGTAAATTACCATAGGTGTGCACAGCCTATCGCATTAGGGTGTGCACCCCAAACCTCAAACACACATGCATGTGTGTCTCTTTGTATATGGCCCTGGCACATTATTTCTTTCACTGCACCAGCAGAGAGATCAGAGTAAGCACTTCTCTTATGGCAGAGTCAGTGAAAGGGATATCTTTATATTCTTCCCACTGCTACACAGAGTGCTAATGTGCACTAGGTGATTAGGGTGTGATTAATCACTCCTCCTGGTCTGTATACTTGTTCCAGGGAGAGCTAAAGCCATTGATTTTGTATGTTTTTTTTGGTTTTAGTAATCAGCATTTCACCTTCAGAAGTTTCTTCTTTTCCTGTACGGATTTTGTTATCTTGCCAGAAGGAATCAGTAGAGGTGTATTGGATTTGTTACATATCAACAGGAGATAGTACAATTGTATGCACAGCTGAACATTTTAGTTTTGGATTGAGTAGGGAAGATTTAAATTCCCTGTTGGTTTATTTTTTGTCATCTGTGTCCCATCAGGGAGATTTACCTTCCTGAACCAGAGATGCAACAGAAAGTGATAGGAAATATCTAAAAAGTAAGAGGAAATCCTCTCTAAGGCTGGATTCACACCTATGCATTTTTAGTACTTTTTGCATTTTGCAAATTTACACTGCAGTCAATTTAACATGGTTTCCTATGGAACACATTCTGCAATGCAAATCTACAAAATGCATAAAGCACTATATATGCATAGGTGTGAATCCAGCCTTAGACAACTATCGTTGTAATAGTTGTCCCCATTGTGAGCTTTTCTCTCTGTTGCATTTGCCATTGCTTTCTGTCTTGTTAACAATAGTCATCAAAACAAAAGAGGGTGAACCTAGCTATTGGGACACACACAGCAATACAAACTTGAAGTTCAAATCTTCCCTACTTTATCCCCTTAAGCTGCTGTGGAACTCGGGGGGAAATTTTAATGTCAGATTCACACTATTGTAATTCGGTAATGTCTAATGTAACTTATATTATGTGTGTTTGTGTACTCTGGTACCATTTGCTACTGTGTGTTGTGATGTGCTTTTTTATGTGTTCTGAGGGGTAAAGCAGTGGTCTACCTTTAATATAGGTTTGCACTAATCCGGAATGTGTAAATAGCACATGTTCCTGCATCTGCAGCATAATGCTCTTCAGCAGATGTGCAGGAGTGACATTAACCCTTAATGTCACTCACCCCCCACACATCAGAAAACGAAGCATGTTTTCAGATGCGTAAAACTGCATGGTGCTTCCATTTGAAAAAAATATTTGGGGACCTTTCCCTGCATTTCCTTTCTTTTTTTATCCAGAAAAATGTTTTTTAAAGATATAACAGAGCTTTACAAGTTGCCAGTATTGCATTCAATTGTGACAATATCACATAAGCCATCAATATTGCATAGAAACATTTCCATAAAACATGTTCTATAATCGTGATGCCAGTACAATCCTTTACACCTGTATCATCAGCATTTAGCCCATATTGATTCCAAGCAGTCTGTCCATGACCACATCTGCTGGAGCTAAGCCCAGCACACCCAGCCATGGTGCCCAATTTTTTTCAAATTTAGCCAAGCTCCCCCTGTGTTGATAAATTAGCTTTTCCATTCTCAGTGACTGACCAACGTTCTTAACTGATTCCCGCAGTGTAGGCAAGTCTTCGGATTTCCAGTGTACCATGATTAACTACCTAGCCTGAAAAAGTACCCTATGGACTGTTTCTCTGGTGTGTGGTTCCCATTCATATTCCTCCATCACACCTAGTAAACATGACCTAGGCTTCAATGGAAGAGTAATATTAAAGACTGTTTATTTTGTCTACGACCTTTTTCCAATATGCGTGGAGTTTTGGACATCTCTGCAGCATATGGATAATGTCCCTATGATCCCTCTTGCATCTCGTACAGGTAGGTTATGTTAATAGTCTCATCTGTTGGAGCCTGTGGGAGGTAAAGTATACTCTATAGAGGATATACAGTTGGGTAAGACACAGCATAACATTTAAGGAGCACACACCAATCGCCTGAAAGATTTCCTCCCACTGGTCACCATCCATCTGACCAACATGCTGTTCCCCTTTTTCTATTATTTTCATAGGGTGGTGCCTCAAGTTGGCCTGTAGTAGTATAGCGTAGCATTGCGATATGAGACCCTTGGAGGTGTCTGCCCTCCTAATGAGGTCAAAAATGGGAGTTAGAGATAGATGCCACTCCGAGGAGCCACTCTGTGCCCTAACCGCATGTTTCAACTGGAGGTGTAAAAAGTGCATGGATACAGGAACTCCCATATTGTTGCTGAAAGGCCTCAAACGTCAGCAGTTTCCCATTTGAAAATATGTGACTAAGATGGGTCACCCCATATGCCCTCCATTTCGCCCCATGTTGCAGTTTGGCTAGTTCCAAATAGGTGTTATTATTCCATATTGGGCTGAATTCTGTAAAACCGGTTATATTTTGCATATATTTAGCCTTTTTCCAAATTTTTTGGAGAAGGATATAGGTAGGGTACTTTTTATGCGGCAGGCTAAATGTTTGGGCTTCTAAAGCCTGAAAAATGAGACCCCCTCCTGACAGTGTGTTCCAACACGACCTGGGTGGAACTATGTTTCCCCCCACCCGTATCCGCCGATCGAGGGAGAGTACCAAGCATGTGCTGTAGCTGTGTGGCTATGTAATATAACCAGCGATTCGGCAATTCCAGGCCCTCTTCATCTCTGGGTCTCTGAAGGTGTTCTAATTTTATTCTAGGAGGTTTATTTTTCCATATCAGGGTACGGTAAAGGAAATGAATGATTCTAAAGAATTTTAAAAGGATAACAACTGGGGAGCTGTGGAGGAAGTAGAGAAGCTGCAGCATGAGAATCATTTTGATCAGGTTAACCTTGCCGGCCACTGAAAGGTAAAGTGCGTTCCATGCTCTTATCCTCTCTAAACCGCTGTATTAGGGGGGCAAGATTTAAAGACCTAAAATCCTGGGGGTCTGCTGTCATCTGAACACCTAACTATTTAAATAAAGTAGTAATCAGTATTGAGCTATAGTTAACTGAGCAAGTTGTCCATCTAGCAACAGAAGAGCCTATTTGGACCAGTTAATAAGCAGCCCAGAGAATCTGCCGAATTCCTTAATAGTGTCCATTGCAGCCCTCAATGATCCATTATTATCCCCCAGGAGGAGCATGGTGTCGTCTGCGTATAACATTACCTTCTAATGTATGCTGCCATACTGAAACCCCTCAATATCATTATTGGACCTAATTCTAATTGCCAAAGGTTCTATGGCCAGCGCGAACATGAGACACCCCTGTCTCGTTCCCCTCTTCAACGCAAAGGCATGAGACAGTTTCCCAAGGACCCTAATGGCCGCCTGTGGCTTACTATATAAAAGACGGACCCATGCTATATAGCTCGGGCCAAACACAAACCTCCTCAACACTTCCCATAGATATGTCCAGTCAATGCTGTCAAATGCCTTAGCGACGTCCAGAGACAACAGTGCCGTTACCCATGTTATCTGCCGGGGATTGAATATTAACAAAAAGCCTTCTTAAATTGATGGCTGTTGACTTATTTGGCATAAAGCCTGTCTGATCGGAGTGCACTAGAGAGGTAATAACTTTGTTTAGTCTGACTGCTAACACCTTTGCCAGATGCTTTACTTCATCCTGCAAGAGCGTTATCGGCCTGTAAGAGCCCGGCTCTACCGGATCTTTGCCCGGTTTAAGCAGTAAGATTATGTTCGCCTTTGACATCGAGGGAGGCAAATTACCTTCACTCTGAGATGCATTGAATACTTTTAGCAAATGTGGCATCAATGTTTCTGAAAACCGTTTATATATTTCCATGGGAATCCCGTCCTCCCCCACGGCTTTACAGTTAGGGAATAAGCCCACTGCCTCCTGGAGTTCCTCTAAACTTAGTGGTGCGTCTAGCTCCTTTTGTTGCTCTGCACTCAGCACCGGGAAAGGGACAGATGGATAATTGTCCAGATCTTCCTTCATGTAAGACAGGGGTAGGCAACCTGCTGCCCTCCAGCTGTTGTAGAACTACATTTCCCATGAGGCATTGCAAAGCTGGCAGTTACAATTACTCCCAGAGGCATGATGGGACTTGTAGTTCTGCAACAGCTGGAGGGCCGCAGGTTGCCTGCCCCTGGTGTAGGAGGTACCCGGAAGGTATAGTCTTGTAAAATTTGGCTAAGACCTGCATTATGCAGTCTAGGGAATGCACTAAGTGACCTGTTTCATCTCTGATAACTCCTATGGTCGGGGAACGTTGCTGGCTATCCTAGCCAACATGCGGCCAGTTTTTTTTCCCCCTCTTCAAAAAATTCCTGCTTAGAAAAGAATCTCTTCTTTTCTTTTTTTTTTTTTTTCCATAAACGATTTATTAGGTTTTCATCGATCATACAATTATCTTGAACATTATACAAATTTGACAGTAGCGGGTATAGAGTCTAGAACAACATTAGCTCTTGTTACATATATATTATATGCAGTGTTACAATCATTACATCTGATTCCTTACAGCTGGGGGCTCTCGTTGTCAAGAGGTAGATGTGAGCTTCAGTCCAGTGAAAGACTGCTATTCTTAAGTCACAATTGCCCCCAGTGACCTTCCGAGGCCGGGGCATTAATCGCAGTTGGATCCGTACGTTTGGAGTTACGAGGGGCGCCAGGTGTGGTGTACCACTGTCTGCACATGGTTCAAAGTCAGGTCGTACCAAGTTGACCCCGGCAGCCCATTAGCTAAGTGTGGGGAAGGGCAGTGGAGTGAGGGTCAGTAGCGAAACTAAGATACGGGTGGGAGGGGGGGCACTGTGAAGGCCAGATCTGGAGTGAATTCAGGAGAGGGGGTGATGGTCTCACCAACAACCCTCCCCGGCATAGTCCCCCTTGAAGGGGCAAGGTGTACCCACTGTCTACGTCTTTGGTTTCTTATAATTTCAGGGAGAGTAGGTCTTGGTAATTTTGAGTATTTTTAAAGGAAGTCCAAGGTTCCCAGATCGCGGCGTATTGAGTGGACTTGTCAAGAGTAATGAAAATCAGCTCCTCCATCTCTGCAATTTTATTGACTCTCCGGAGCCACTCCGCTAACGCTGGAGTGACAGCGGACCTCCAGTGGACCGGGATACACATCCATGCGGCATTGATGAGGTGCATAGTCAATGATTTGTGGTAGTGTCTATTTGGAACTTTTGTCAGGTGGAGTAGGTATTGTCCAGGTGAGAATTCTATCTGGGTGGCGGTCATCTGTGAAATTGTTTAGTGTACCTTCTTCCAGTATGGCTGTAGGGCTCTGCAGTCCCACCACACGTGAAGGAAGGTGCCCTTTTCCTCCCTGCATCTCCAGCATTTTTCAGAGATTGCAGGTGAAAATGTTCACCATGTGGGGTCTCAGTACAATAGAGAAGGGACATGTGGCCTTACAAGTCTCTGGGGTACCGTTATTGTGCCTGTCTTGCTAGGATGACCCTTAGACAAGACCTCTGTCTCTAGCTGCTTCGATCGACCCTGGCCTATTTGGAAATATAGGTGTTCCCCAGAGCCTTGTAAAGGCATGTCCTCTTGCCTATATTTGATTTTTGGGCGACCATGTCTTGGGGACTGTATCACGTATTTAAAAGTGGACGTTAGAGACTTTTTACGACCTCTACGTCCCTCCTTTTCCCGTGGAAGGAAGTGCACACCACCCTGACGTCTCGGGATGTCGGTATGACCTTCTTCCATGT
>BLSH010351679.1:463091-481170 GCA_018402905.1 Glandirana rugosa
CTCGGTTGTCTATATCTTCTAAATGACGGTGCATCTCTAGCAGGTGTTGTGTATGGTGGTCGGCTACAGTTTGTACCTGGTGAATCGCTGCTCCATGCGTTGCTGCGGTTGCCTCTACTTTATCCACTCTGTGGGTTATCCCTCTGATGTCTGCTTGTAAATCTGAGATGGCTGCGGACAGGGTGTTTTTGATGTCCAGGGCCACTGCTTGCAGGTCCGCCAGGCTGGGGAAGGTGGATGCAGCTGATGGCGCTTGTGCTGCTTGTGCGCCGCCGCTGTACAGCTCTGGAGGCGTCCGGCGGCCGTTGCTGAAATCGAGGCCGCGGTCTGATGGCTGCGAGTAGGCCTGAGATCCCGGTGGTTGCGAGCGGAGCAGGGCCGGGACGTTTTGGCTTAGCTGTGTCTGGCCCGCTGGGTCCTGAGCACCTCTCCCTGCCATGGCTGATGTACTGAGGGGTTTGGTCCGCTTATGGTAGCTCTGCAGGGCTGTCTGGGTGACGGAGCTCTCTCACTATGCTGCCGCCATGCTCCGGTGCTAGGCCACGCCCCCCAAGAATCTCTTCTTTTCTGCCAAGGAGGAGAGAACACTCTTGTAGGCAGATTGAGCAGGCTGCCATGCCTCCTTAGCGGAATCCAGGGATCGGCAAGGTGTCCGCTCCCAGACACCAGTGTCCAACAGAGCCGCCTGACTTTTTTTTTACACATCATGTTTCCTTGTGTCCCCGACTACTCCAAGGCTGTAGTAAGACAGCCAGGGAGTGTGGCACTGCCCACTCCTCCTCGTGCAGTCTTACTGACTGCAGAGTGATCTAGGAGGGAGGGGCTGGTCTCCTGGCGCGTGCCTTGGAGTCGGCGGCGGAGAGGAGAGAGTCAGAGTGAGACCTGTCACCTGGCTGTGTGTGGGGCCTGTTGGCAGCGCGGTCAGGGACGGTCACTGTCACACTGGCACTGCAGCCAGACAGAGGAGCGGAGCTGCCCGGAGGACAACAAGGTGCTGCTGACTAAATCTGACCCGAGTCCACTCCTGTCCTGAAGAGACAGGCTGCAGCCAGGTCAGCAGAGTACTTTTTTTCATGGTGACTGCCGCCAGTGAGGCCTGTAAATTTCACAGGGAGCCTGGGAGGGACAGGGACTGGGTGTGGTGGTCTGGCCTGCTTGCCTGGGAGGGACAGGGTTCCTGTCCCTCCCTATAAAATTTACAGGCCTCAGGAGGACTGCCAGCCAGGTACTAGTCAGAGTCAGTGCTACTAACTAGTGACCAGATTGAATCATGATGCTTGTTGTTAAATTGCAGACCGTCCAGGGCCCAGCCAGCTCCAGCCCTCCCAGGCAGGCCAGACCACCACACCCAGTCCCTGTCATGGTCTGCAAGTTAACAATTCTGGGGGTCCCTTCTCAGTGGCACTTCCCCACTGATACCAATGATGGGACACTATTCCTCCCACTGATACCAATGATGGGGCACTATTGATCTTTTATTGAAAAGATTCAAGCAACCATGTTATACAAAAGTAAAAAACAAAACCATATTACATTACTTCAACAGAAATCAATCAGAATTCCTACATAGTTCACTGCCAAAAATTCTTAGAAAACTATTTACATAAAAGAGCGAGCTCTTACTGACAATGCTGGTGGCATTCATTGTCACCACTCTTAAAGGAAGGGGAACTGCCATTTGGGTTATTGGGTGGATTGCTTCTTAGCTCCCCTTCGCTGCTCATCACCAGAAGCCCCTCTCTTTCTTGAGGCCTCCTGCAACTCCATTTCAGAATCTGAACTTGGCTCAGAAGAAGCCCCAGATGAAGAAATGTCTAACTTGGAGGCCCTATGACGGTTGGAGACAGGCACTGGAGCTTTCCGTCCCTGTTCTGTCCTCACCGCCTGCCTCTTCCCTCTCCCAACCTTCCTTCTCTCATCCAGGTACTGCAGGTCTGATTCAGAGATGCTCTCATCTCTTGCTTTTTTCTTTGAAGTCTTCACAGTAGACTTCTTTACAGAAGAAGAAGCGGTACCTTTTTTAGTACTCTCTACCACTCCTGGTGGGGGAGGACCTTCCTTTAAGTCAGACTTAGGAGGGGGAGACTCATGGGGGATAACTGACTCAGGGGGCACAGAGTTGGAAGGTTCTGACACAAGAGGAGTGGATACAGTAGGCTGGAGGGGGGGCACAGAGACAGACACAGAAGGAATACTTACAGACACAGGAGGGGTGGCCACAGGAACTGAGGAGGGATCCTGAACAGGACCAGGGGAGTCGATCACCACAGAGGAGGATGGTACACCAGGGGCCTCACCCTCCATCCCATCCAGCCTCAACAGGTCCTCTATTACCTCCTTCTCCATATTGTGCCAGGCCTCAGGACATCAGCTGTAGGGGTGACCAAGGCGCTGGCAAAGTTTGCACCTTATCATCTCGGTGCAGTCCTTAGCCACATGACCCTGACCCTGACCCCGACACATTGAACATATCAAGGCTGAACTGGAGGAGCTAAAATGCCCCCTTTCTCCACAGCGGTGACACAGCTTCGGCTGACCAGAGTAGAAAATAGTCATCCTATCCCTCCCTATAAAAGCTGAAGAGGGCAGGTGACGGACAACATTCCCATCCATGGCCAACCTGACTGTTACTGACCAACCACCAGTCCAAATGCTATGCTCATCAAGGATTTTATCTGGCTTCGTCAAAAACTCACCATAATTCCTTAGCCAGACCTCTAAATCTTGAGCAGGAACACTCTCATTAGTGAGTATGATGGTTATTTTTTTTATTGTTGACCTTTGTGAGACTGCAACAGGTGCCAGACTTTCCCATTTGGGTCTTGTCCTGCACCGAGCTTCATATCGCTCCCAGAACAGCTCAAGACCCTCTGGTCTGGTGAAGCTAATTGTATATTCTCGTCTCCCAGCTACATGTATTAGGGCATACAAGTCATTTGCCCCAAAACCCATCTCCAAAATGATGCCTACCACCGCATGTCGTGCTGGAGGGATTGCACCACCTTCCCATTTAAGAATTACTACATTTCTCCTCGGACCTCCAGCAGAAGCCAGAGACCCAAGACCAGATCCTGGGGTGCTCACAGTGGTAGCCTACAGGGGGAAAACCCGCTTGGAAGTGGAGTTACCAGGCGCATAGCGCACCACCTGAGCAAATGTAGGCTTATCAGGGCCAAGGCTCCACACTGACGTAACATTAGTCTGTACATTACTATTATCAACTGCTTGAACTGGGTTGGCAGAATTGTTCATCAGACATTTAGTGGTAGGGTTGTCCACAACACCTGTATTGGGATGATTGTTCACATCACCTGTATTGGGATGATTGTTCACGTCACCTGTACTGGGATGATTGTTATCAGTCACACACACATTCAATATCCCATCAAGTAAAGTCACAGTTTCAGCTGAAATACCGGTGGTCACCTGATGCTGCGCTGTAGAGTCAACAGCTGTGACAGGGCAAGTAGCTACAGGAGGGTAAATAGGCTCTGCTGAGACTTGCAGTCCCTCTGCAGGAATGACATTTTTTAAATGTAACTTTTACTAAGCAGCATCATCAGCAGGCATAGCATTACTGCACACAGGATTGGCAGCCTGATTGTCACTGGGCATACTGTCAGCATTACTCCCTGTGTTAAATGGCACAAAAGCTGTTTTATCCACCACATGCGATTTGACAGTCTTTACCTTGTCAGACGCTTCAACATCGAAGGTAAGCGATTCTTCTGCACATAATACTCATTCAAACACTTCACACAGTGCATCTAAGGATCTTAAAATGGCACCCATTTTTTTAGGGAAACAACTAGATGCAACTCCGCATCCTATTCCCCCTTTGATTCTGTTACCAAGTCCAGCACTAAAGTAAAACGCAACAGAAATCATGATACCAGAGATCTAGAAGTTGTTAACTTATCCTCTTATCCCCTTTCTTCAAGTGAAATTGAAGTTTTGAAGTTAGGATTGTCATTTTGTCCAAATCAAAACACTGATAAATTTACTGCAATCAAGGATATACATCTCTTTGCTCGCAGACTGATGTATAAAACCTTATACGGTAAAAAACCTCAGGAACAATTGATAGGCAATTACACCCCCATACCTTACAACTTAGATTCGTTGCAATTGGATTCTAATTTGGAATCACAAACAATTCAGGATTTGATGGACCTCTGGGAGGAGTCCAACCTGACCCAAAACACCAATGATATTCTGCTTAATATCACCAGCGGTATCCGGGTGCAAGGGTCCGGTTTCCTGCCCCCATTTCTTACAAGCCCAAATCCCGTGCCTTTCCCCAATTAAGTTCTAATCCAAACATTTGGGCATTTGTCCAACAAACCTCGAGTGAAATTGACAAACTAATCTGTAAACCTTCCAATCATTCCAATTAATCTCGTACTCAAAAAGAGGCCACTACATCTCTTCAATCTAATCAAGACATTGTTATAAAACCTTCCGACAAGGGCGGTAATCTAGTAGTCATGGATTATGACCAATACCTCTCTATGTGTAATGATGTTTTGGCTAATAGAGAATGGTACAGACCTATAACTAAAACGGTGGTCAATAACTTTATTGCGTCCTATCGGAGCATTATTTTTAATGCATATCACAGCGGTGTTATAGACAAAAACACCTGGCAATTTCTAAATGTCAAAGATCCGGTTATCCCAACGTTTTACGCCCTACCGAAAATTCATAAGTCCTTAAATGCTCCTCCCGGTAGACCTATCATTTCTGGTTGTGGAAACATAGCTGAAAATGCTAGTCAATTAGTGGATCTCTATCTCCAACCCCATGTCACAGCTCTGTCATCTTACGTAAAGGATACCATCCACCTGCTCCGCATCATTGAGGGACTACAAGTCCCCGGTGATACGTGGCTGGTGGCTCTAGACATTGAAAGTCTCTACAACTCCATCCCCCCTTCCAAGGGGGTGGAAGTTATTACCAAATTCCTATTGGACAGAGGTACACATTCGGCTACTTACAACAACTTTGTTATTGACCTTCTCACCTATATTCTTACTTCTAATTGTTTTATCTTTAACTCTTCCCACTACCTCCAGGTACAGGGCGTGGCAATGGGCACCAGATGTGCCCCTGCATACGGCAATCTGTACCTGGGGGGGTGGGAACAGGAACTATTTTCAGATGATTGTGTGTCGTCTCTACTTGGCCATGTAATTTCATGGCATAGATATATAGATGATGTGTTATTCCTCTGGACAGGAACCTGTGAGGGCCTCTCCCAATTCATGGATTTAATCTCCAATAACAATTTAAATTTGAAATTCACCATGGATTGTAGCCAAAATAAAATCACTTTTTTAGACATTGAAATCTATATTGACTCTAATGGGATGCTGGGGTCAGCGCTATACAGGAAGTCCACAGCAGGAAATACTATTCTCAGCGCAAGTAGCTTCCACCCCAAACCATTAATTAACAGTATACCGTATAGTCAGTATTTGAGGATAAGACGCAATTGCTCCTCGGATTCTGACTATCAAATGGCAGCCAAGGAACTACGCACTAGGTTACGTGCCCGTGGCTATAGTCAGTCATGTCTCAAGAGAGCATACAAGAAATGCAATCTATACAATAGAGAATCCCTAATCTATTCCCAGAAAACCAAAACTAATTCAGAATCTGTGAGATTTATCACACAGTACTCGAATCAACATAAACAGCTCAGATCAATTTTGGAGAAGCATTGGCCTCTCCTATTAGCAGATTCACAAATTGCTCAACACATTCAATCTTATCCTCAGATAACATTTAAGCGCGCCCGCTCCCTTAAAGACAAATTGGTAAAAAGTCACCTTTTAGGTCCTAAAATTGCTGAGAGGGTGGGAACTGGCACCTACGCTTGTGGTGCATGCCAGTTCTGCCCGTTCATGATCAACTCTGATCAAATCCTTTTACCCAATGGTCAATTACATACAATTGGCTATCGTGTCACCTGCCAAACAGCAGGAGTTGTCTACCTAGCATCTTGTGTCTGCGGCACTTTTTATGTAGGTAAAACGAAACGACCATTCATCAAACGTATTAAGGATCATATTTTACCACTTTTTAAAAAACAAACTACTACTGCTTTAAATTTATACGTTGCTAAATTTCACCGTTTTGATCCCAAAGTGGTGTAATTTGCAGCTCTCAATCATGTGCTTCTTGGCACTCGTGGAGGAAGCGTAGACCAAGCTCTCCTCCAGATAGAGGCGAGATGGATTCATCTCTTACGAGCCACAGTAAACCCAGGACTAAACGAAAACATAAGTTTTGCTTCATTTCTCTAGTCCAATTATATAGGTATACCCGGAAGTATTCATTATCTTTGTATGATGTTTTGCGCTGTGGACCTTTTTTGCCCTTCGACTCAAATAACTAGGCACAGCATTCAATAGAACATAAAAATAAATAAAAACATTAAAAATGGGCATAATGTCAGACCTTTTGCTCTCCAGATTCCACTGATGAGCGACATATACATATATGCATTTTCTGAATGTCTTCTTCCCTATCAACTGAATGCCTTATTAATTCACGAATTATAATTATATGTAGGCATATGTGTGTTTTGGTTCACTATTTGCTGTGTACCACAATTAAAGATTCCATCATGTCAATTATTCTTTATGCATATTTATTTATGAAGAGATTTGCTATGATTTGTATGATGCCATTGTATCTTGTTATCTTTATCCATAACACTTGTGTGTCAGGCTATGTTTGAGATTTTACATGCGACTAGAGGTTTTGTATTCCAAGTAATGTTTTCTATAATTTGTCTATTATTCACAGATATCCTCCCGGGTTTGTCTAGTGCCTGGGGTATATGTCCAAGCTGTGCCCTGGCTTTTCCTCCCCCCCTGTTGTCCGGGTGTGAGTTGGCGTTTGAGTATCCACTCGGATAGATGCTGCAGATCGCTTAGCGGCATCTAGGCGTCCCCATCACTGCCCTGTTTCCTCCTTGGGTCGGATCCTTGCTTTCCGTATTGCACTGTGCGGCCTCTCCCGCCAGTGAGCACTATGGGAATTGCAGTTTCCGTCCGGGAGTTACAATGGGTCAGGTGGGGTGACGTCGTCCTATCCGAGCGCGCGCACGTGACGTCACACGCGGCGCGCGCTTACTACCTATATCAGGCCGCCCTCAAGCTCATACGGTCCCAGTCCACGGACCGTTTACACACAACTATGTGCATCTCAGGTATGTTCCTTACGGTACCCACCGCTCGTATGCCTATGAGCGAAATGGGCTCTCATTACTGAGCTATCTTTTTCTGATTGGACTGTTTGGCCCTCTCTTTGTGGTTGAATTTTCTAAACTTTACAGATGAATGCATCGGTAGTTACACTGCATACTGTATGTATGTTTTGGCTGGCCTATTCTTGGCCACCCTATAATGTGCAGTCTAGCCTAGTGTGTTTGGACCAAATAATGCAATTGGACTTTTGAAACCAATATTTTGCATTTAAAGACTCCTTTTTTCTGCGTTCGTATTTACTTATTTTTTCATTTCCATTTTTTTTATTATTATTATTTTTATATTTATATTTTTCATATATTCTTTTATTATTTCAGCTGCTTCTGCAATTCATACTCCGCCACCAACTATAAATGGGGTGTTCGGATTCTTAATTTATCTATATTAACCAACATCTACAAAAGGATTGCTCCAAGGTATTGCGTTTTTTTCTTTAAAATCTTTTTTTGTCTTCATTTTAGGAGGCATTTCTCTCTTTTTCTCTTTTTTTTCTTTTAGATATTATCTTCTCTACTTCTCTACTTTTTTCTTTTTTTCTCTCTCTCTCAAGTTTATTGGCCCTGTTTAAAGGTAGTTGGTGGATGCACATCGCCCTCCCCCTCAGTGTGGCACCGGTGGGGGGCGGACGGCCTGGAATTTCTTGGCACAATTCTGGACAGTGGGAGGTGATGCATGACTAAAATTTTTTTACTTGTATAGCATATATCAAAGTTTATGAAATGATCTAGTTTAACTATTGAATTTCTGTACATATATATTTTGCATTGTTTGTTATGTGACTCTTATATCTACTCCTTCTTTCTGAAATTAGATTTGTACAAGGTATGTGTCTGTTTTAGTCCCTGAGGAAGCCTTCATATACGAAACATGTTGGACTCCAATACAGACTTCAAACTGCCGTAAACATTACATTGTATCCTACTGTAAACCTGCTTGAACCAATCATATTGTGTAATGGTTTTAAATATTCAACACTTCAATAGTACGATTGTGTACTATTTTTTAAGCCTATGTTAAAATAAAATGTATTATATTTTAAGAAAACTGCCAATACTTAACTTTTTCTTTTTTCTGATTGGTCTGAATTTTGATTATTTGCACCATTATAGTCCCACCATCAGCCCCTACCTCTCTTTCCGGGTATTTCCCTTTCCCCTCTGTTCCCCCTTTCCCCTTCCCTTAACCTTCCCTTTTCCCTCCCACTCCAATTTACATTTTGGGATGAGGTGCTCGTTTGATAAGTGCCACCATACTTTTCCAATCCAGACCCAGAAGCCTCTCTCTTTCTTGAGGCCTCCTGCAACTCCATTTCAGAATCTGAACTTGACTCCAAAGAAGCCCCAGATGAGGAAATATCTAACTTGGAGGCCCTAGAATGGTTGGAGACAGGCAATGGAGCTTCCCGTCCCTGTTCTGTCCTCACCGCCTGCTTCTTCCCTCTCCCAACCTTCCTTCTCTCCTCCAGGTACTGCAAGTCTGATTCAGAGATGCTCTCATCTCTTGCTTTTTTCTTTGAAGTCTTCACAGTAGACTTCTTTACAGAGGAAGAAGCTGTACCCTTTTTGGTACCAAACCTGGTGGGGGAGGACCTTCCTCAGACTTAGGAGGGGAGACTCATGGGGGATAACTGACTCAAGGGGCACAGACTTGGAAGGTTCTGACACCAGAGGAGTGGATACAGTAGGCTGGGGGGGGACACAGAGACAGACACAGAAGGAATACTTACAGACACAGGAGGGGTGGCCACATGAACTGAGGAGGGATCCTGAACAGGACCAGGGGAGCGGGTCACCACAGAGGAGGATGGTACACCAGGGGCCTCACCCTCCATCCCATCTAGCCTCAACAGGTCCTCTATTACCTCCTTCTCCATATTGTGCCAGGCCTCAGGACATCGGCTGTAGGGGTGACCAAGGGACTGGCAAAGGTTGCACCTTATCATCTCAGTGCAGTCCTTAGCCACATGACCCCGACACACTAAACATATCAAGGCTGAACAGGAGGAGCTAAAATGTCCCTTTTCTCCACAGCGGTGACACAGCTTTGGCTGACAAGGGTAAAAAATAGTCATCCTATCCCTCCCTATAAAAGCTGAAGAGGGCAGGTGACGGACAACATTCCCATCCATGGCCAACCTGACTGTTACTGACCAACCACCAGTCCGGATACTACGCTCATCAAGGATTTTATCTGGCTTTGTCAAAACCTCACCATTCCTTAGCCAGACCTCTAAATCTCGAGCAGGAACACTCTCATTAGTGAGTATGATGGTTATTTTTTTTTAACTGTTGACCTTTGTGAGACTGCAACAGGTGCCAGACTTTCCCATTCGGGTCTTGTCATGCACCAAGCCTCATATCGTTCCCAGAACAGGTCAAGACCCTCTGGCCTGGTGACGCTAATAGTATATTCTCGGCTCCCAGCTACATGTATTAGGGCATACAGGTCATTTGCCCCAAAACCCATCTCTAAAATCATGTCTACCACCGCACGCCGTGCTGGAGGGATTGCACCACCTTCCCATTTAAGAATAACTACATTTCTCCTTAGACCTCCAGCAGAAGCCAGAGACCCAAGACCAGATCCTGGGGTGCTCACAGTGGTAGCCTGCAGGGGGAAAACCCGCTTGGAAGCGGAGTTACCAGGCGCATAGCGCACCACCTGAGCAAATGTAGGCTTATCAGGGCCAAGGCTCCACACTGACGTAACATTAGTCTGTACATTACTATTATCAACTGCTTGAACTGGGTTGGCAGAATTGTTCATCAGACATTTAGTGGTAGGGTTGTCCACAACACCTGTATTGGGATGATTGTTCACATCACCTGTATTGGGATGATTGTTCACATCACCTGTATTGGGATGATTGTCCACATCACCTGTACTGGGATGATTGTTATCAGTCACACACACATTCAATATCCCATTAGGTAAAGTCACAGTTTCAGTTGCAATACCGGTGGTCACCTGATGCTGTGCTGTAGAGTCAACAGCTGTGACAGGGCAAGTAGCTACAGGAGGGTTAATAGGCTCTGCTGAGACTTGCAGTCCCTCTGCAGGAATGACATTTTTTAAATGCAACTTTTACTAAGCAGCATCATCAGCAGGCATAGCATTGCTGCACACAAGATTGGCAGCCTGATTGTCACTGGGCATACTGTCAGCATTACTCCCTGTGTTAAATGGCACAAAAACTGTTTTATCCACCACATGCGATTTGACAGTCTTTACCTTGTCAGACACTTCATCCATAATGTCCTCATCATTAAACGCCAGCTGATCCCCCCGTATAGGAGACTCCATTGTCTGGATGACCCTTAGCATGCCTCCTGAGTCCTGGGATGGCATAGGGCTGCTTACCTCTCCTTGAGAGGGCAGGGGGTCAGAACTGGGGATCTCCTCCTCCACCTCCATCTTTGCTACTCTTGCAAACCTACGGTCATTGGAAAACTTCTCCTTGAAGGGCCCATCTCTGTTTTCCATTATGGACACAATGGGGGTCATTTACTATAGAGCTGCCGCAAAATAGCGGTAAAATTACCGTGAATCGCGGTAAATAACGCTAAAACGGTATTCACAATAGCGCTGGGTGGTGAATAACAGCCAAAATGGAATTCACTAAAGCTCCCAGCTCACAGATAACGGCCAACTCCTTACTCCAGCCCAGACCTGGAGTTGTGCAAATAGAAATAATGTTTGGAGCGTAATCTGATCCCCTAAATTGCGCTAAAATATGCGGTATATTGTTTAAAGATAATCTGCTTTTAAACTGTGTGAAAAAGTGATTTCTACACTGAAATATCTTAAAAAGTCTGAGAAGAGATAAAAAACCTGTCTTTTTACTCCAAGGCACAGAGCACAGCTGAGCACAACTGGGCATGCTCAGACACAAAAAACAACTCTCAAAATAACTCTCATGCAGTAATTCCTTGAGTAGTTAGTAAATACCAAAATCAGTGTTATTTTACACTGTGTGAAGTGTAAAATAATACTGTGAAGAGTAGAGTTATTTTGCCAAGTGTAAGTTTCTGCCATTCATTCTGATGGTACAATTGTTACTTTATCAAATTAATCCATTCCATGTTGAAAATAAATGTATCTTTCTCTCAAAGAAATTCTCCTGGCAAAAATGTTGCACATTTGAGAATCTATTTTGTTTTTAGTAATGCTAGAATGTGAAATAGCTTCATCTTTTGTAAATATATATTTTTTTTCTTGGTCAATTTCACTTTGCTGCTGTCCATGTCACAAAAATATTTCCCTAAACTCACACAGATGTCTTTACAAACCACAAACAATACCATTTCTTATGGAAATTTAAAATTAGTGCCATTTTTTTTTTATTCTGTTCAAATGATCCTAAATTGAGCCCCAAAAATGTGATATATGTACCAACATCAGAAATAAAAATGTCATTACCAAAAATCTGAGGATAACTTTAATATAATCATATTTTTTTTATTATATAATAATTTATTATATAATAATTAATATATTCTATGCTCACGCAGCAAGAACCACCAAAAATCTCAGATTACATTTAGAAGATTAACTCCTGACTAATGTAAGTCCTATATATTCCTAGACATGCAGTATCTGTGTATTATGTGTAGGAGGACTTGCGGTGTGTAAGCACTGTGGTTTAAAAGGTAACAACTCTGCCAACCATTGGAGGGGTCCTGAGTTTGATTCCCAAGCACTTTGCTTTATGTAGAGATGTTGTTTGTGCTCTCTATGTTGTTAACATGACTCAGGGCCTTACCTAAATTATGTCTAAATGTAGTATTTATGTGTAGGAGGGTTCCAACACCATTGCAAATCTTGCCAGATATACAAGCTAGGCAATGGGAATGCCTGCCTTTACACGCGCATGATCTTAAATGTTGGCCCATCCTTTGCAGCCATAACATCTTCAACTCTTCTGGGAAGGCTGTCCATAAGGTTTAGGATGTTTGTCTATGGGAGTATTTGGTCATTCTTCCAGCAGTGCAGTTATGAAGTCAGGCACTGATGTTGGGTGAGAAGGCCTGGCTCACAATATCCGCTCTAATTCAGCCAAAAGGTGTCCTATCTGGTTGAGGTCAGGACTCTGTGCAGGCCAGTCAAGTTCCTTCACCCCAAACTCACTCAGCCATGTCTTTATGGATCTTGCTTTGTGCACTGGTCCAAATCATTTGGTGGAGGGGGGATTATGGTGTGGGGTTGTTTTTCAGGGGTTGGTTTGGTCCCTTAGTTCCAGTGAAGGGAGCTCTTAAGGCATCAGCAAGACATTTTGGGCAATTTCATGCACCCAACTTTGTGGGAACAGTTTGGGGATGGCCCCTTCCTGTTCCAACATGACTGCGCACCAGTGCACAAAGCAAGGTCCATAAAGACATGGACGAGGGAGGTTGGTATGGAGGAACATGACTGGCCTGCACAGAGTCCTGACCTCAACCTGATAGAACACCTTTTGGCTGAATTAGAGCAGAGACTGCAAGCCAGGCCTTCTCATCCAACATCAGTGCCTGACCTCACAAATGCACTTCTGGAAAAATGAACAAACATTCAAATAGACACTCCTAAACCTTATGGACAGCCTTCCCAGAAGAGTTGAAGCTGTTATAGCTGCAAATGGTGGCCCAACTCTATACTGAACTCTGGGCTGCCGTTATAGTTCATGTGTGTGTAAAGGCACATTTCCCACTACTTAGGACAATCTATTGTATATTACTCGTGATACTGAGCATGGCTCTGGACTTAGGGCTGGTTTACACCACAGTGATGGACAACACTTGTGCTCACTGCTCAATAGCTTAGTGGCTAGCAAAACCACCTGGCACCCAAAAGGTTGCAGGTTCACATCCCGGATAAGCTAATGCTTGTGTTGAAGTTTATAATAAACCCCTGGTTGGGTTTCTCACCACAATCCAAAGACAGGCTGGCATTTTACTCGTCTCCTGTCCAAATAGTCTGTAATGTAAGCAAGTTATTTTGGGACTTTAAATTGGAAGCCCATTGCAGCCAGGGACTTGGACATTTCAAATTGTAGGGTTTACACTGCACAGGTTCATCTGGTTAGAAAACTGTTGGTTGCATCAAGTGCTTCTCAATTCCAGTCCTCAAGGCATCCCAACAGGTCATGCTTTCAGGATTTCCCTCAGATGAAACAGCTGTGGTAATTACCAAGGCAGTGAAACTGATCAAATCACTTGTGCAAAATAATAGAAAGCCTGAAAACATGACCTGTTGGGGGTACTTGAGGACATGGTTGATAACCACTGACTTAAGCCCGGTACACACAGTACAATGGTTGTACAACCAGCTTGTTGTACGATCATCTGACTGTAAAGCCTAGTACACCCGATTCGACGGTCGTATACAACAAGTTGTACGAATGATCGTTGTATGCGAAATCGATCGTAAGTACGCGCGATTAGAACAGCCTACGTACGACGGTCATACAACAGGAGATGTATGAGCAGACTAGAAAACTTGGTAGTACCAACAAGCGGTTGTACGACCGTTGTATTGTGTGTGCAGAGAAGTTGGTCCAACAAGTTGTACTCTGCAAAACACGCATGCTCAGAAGTCAGGAACGGCCGGACACTAATTACATGCACCTGAACTTTCTCTTTTTAAGTTCATTACACGTCACTACGTTCGGCTTGGTCGCATGTTGGTTGTACAATCGTTTAGTGCATGTCAGTATGCAAGTTACATTATCCAAAATGCGATTTGGTCCGTTTGGTCGTATGACTGTCGAACTGTGTGTACGAGGCTTTAGTACGCGTGATTAGAACAGCTGTCATACAACGGTTGTACAACTGAAGTTGGATGAGCAGACTAGAAAACTTTGGTTGTACAACAAGCGGTTGTATAACCGTTGTACCGTGTGTACAGAGAATTGATCCAACAAAGTTGTACATGCAAAACAGGCATGTTCAGAAGTGAGGAACGCACAGAAGTGTCCGTTCTGGGAAACCTACGTTCCTAATTCACAAATCACATTTACCTGAACTTCCTCATTATACGCTCGTAACACGTCACTACGTTAGGCTTGGTTGTACAATCGCTTAGTGCATGTCAGTACGCTAGACACAACAGCCAACATCCAACTTGGTCCAAAGTTGGACGTTTGGTTGTACAACCGTTGTACCATGTGTACGGTGCTTTAAGCCTCGTACACGCGGTTCGACGGTCATACGACCAAACGGACCAAATCGCATGTTGGATAATGTAACTTGCATACTGACATGCACTAAACGATCGTACAACCAACATGCGACCAAGCTGAACATAGAGATGTGTTCTGAATGTATAAAGAGAAAGTTCAGGGGCATGTAATTAGCATCCGGCCGTTTTTGACTTCTGAGCATGCGTGTTTTGCACAATACAACTTGTTGGACCAACTTCTCTGTACACACGATACAACAGTCGTACAACTGCTTGTTGGTACTACCAAGTTTTGTAGTCTGCTCACACAACTCCTGTTGTATGACCGTCGTTCGTACGACTTGTTGTATACGACCGTCGAACCGTGTGTGCGAGGCTTTAGAATTTTTTCCTGGACTTATACTGATCTGAAGAACATAGCCAAGGGTTAACACAGCAAATAGTATTGGTATGGCAGCCTCTCAGGTGAAATAAATTAGAAAAGACAGATTGAAAGCTACTGGTGGGCGTTTACTTCTATTGGGCGTGTGCCAGTACTAGCTTATATAAGGAACTTCAGTAGAATGTGCTGGTTTGGCCTGATGAGAGGTCAGGTTTGGTGCTGTGGTTTTTGTGGAAGAAGCAATGATATTTTGCTAATGACAAATGGTTTACTAGAGCTGTTTGTGTGCTGAAATGATTGTGCATTTTGACCATCACAAGTGGCTTGATTTTACCATGCTGTCTGATTGGGGTGTGTATTGTTTGTCTTATACGCAATGTTCTTGGTTTAATCTGTGCCTTTTTTAATATTATATTGTAATGCTTTGTTAGAATGACTGTTAATTATCTTTCTGTAATTTTGCAGCTAATAATGTCATGTGGGTGTTTAGTCATTTTATGAAATGTGTGGGCAGTTATGGCCGGTGAAACTAAAATTGTCCACTGTAAGGTTTAGTCCAATTTTAGATTGTAAGCTCCTATGAGCAGGACCCTTTGAACCCAATTGCTGTTTTGCTAAATGTATATATACTGCAAATACTTTAATGCCAGTAAATATGTACATTCATGTGTTTCTGTTGGCAAAATAAAATGAAATTGATTTTGCTTGTTCTCTTTTGTAACTTCAATTACTTTTGGGGGGTGGTGGTTTTGGGAAAAGTGGATTACCTCCTCAGGGCCGGTTCACACTGCTGCGGTGTCCGAGATCGCATGTGATTTGCACTGCAGTGCAAATCGCATGCAATCTGTGGTATGCAAATTCAGCCATACAGATAGTATGGCTGAATTCGCATCGCATCCTGACCAAATTTGCACGGGACCTTTTTTTTTTTGTTTTGTTAGGGAGCAGAATCCGATCACATGGGGGTTCACATCCATGCAATCTGATTCCTGTCTGAATTTGCAGTTTGCAGTGCGATTTGGGAATCTCATCTTTCTATTGACACAGCTAGCAGTTTGCACATGGCAGTGGGAACTATTTAAGTTGCGTGAGATGTGGGAACCCGCAGCGGATTCGCAGGGTTCCCTTATCACACTAGTGTGAACTAGCATTGAGAAGTCAGCTTCTCATTTATATTTGCATAGTCCTTACAGATATACATCAGCAGGAAGTATAATGTGGCTGGAAACAGGAAGTGCTGTGTGCACATGGGCTGCAAGCAATTGTGTGGTGACGCCAAATAATTCAATGAACCCCACCCATACCACATATAGCTCCCACATCCTCCCCTACATTGATCAAAAATGTAATTTTAACTTGCTTGTGGCTATAATGTATTGTCCTCCCAATCCATACCAAGCCCTTTAGCTCAGGGGCAGATTTTAAGGGGAAGCCCACTCCAAATTGTATTACAAAACGCTGGGGGATTGCCCCAAAACTCCAGACCCTTTCTATGCATGCAGCCTGGAGGTCAGGATGGATGAGGGGGGAAAGTGAGGGCCTGCCCCCCCCTCCTGGAACAAACCAGGCCACATGCCTTTAACATGATGTGGTGGGGGGGGGACTCTGTTTCTCCCCACCCCCCTCAAAGCCTCTTGTACCTATGTTGATGTGGACAAGGGCCTCTTCCTGACAACCGTGGTGGTTGGGGGGCTGATTGAAATGTGGAAGCCCCCTGTTAACAAGGGGGGCACCAGATCCTGGCCCCCTATGTGAATGGGTATTGGGTACATCATACCCATTCACCTAAAAAGTGTAAAAATGTATTTAAAAATGGAGACATTTTTGGTCCCATCTTTTATGTTAAAAAAAAGTGTGTCTCAATGTACATCCATGGCCAATAGGGATGGTCCCCTGGTTCGACTCAAAAGTATGTTCGAATCGAACAGTGGGGGGGGTTGCCGAATCCTGAACATTTGAATGGCCCATAATGCAGTGAAATTGTGGGGGAATGCTGCCTGCTGATTTTCCAAAGAATGCACATGATCTACGTGCTTTGGCCAATCACAGCATGCTCTGCTGTGAGAGCCATGATTGGCCAAAGGAAGGGTGCCTTTGGCCAATCATTGCTCAGCGGGTCTAAGTCCACGCCCACACTATATAAGGCCACTTACGCAGAGGCCGAATATAGTGAAAACATTTGCGGAGATAGCAAAAGGTTAGGCAGTGGCATATATATATGTACAGTATATATATTACACTGCATTTATTTATTTCAGGCACTTATTTAGTGCTGTCGCTTTACATATATATATATTGTACATTCCCTACCCTCAAGGAGCTTACAATCTATGGTCCCTAACTCACATTCATATATTAGGGCCAATTTAAACAGGATCTAATGTACCTACCTGCATGTCTTTGGGAGGAAACTGGAAGATTCCCACACAGACACAGGGAGAGCATGCAAACTCCAGGCAGGTAGTGTTGTGGTTGGAATTTGAACCAGTGACCTATTTGCTCCTAGGCGAAAGTGCTAACCACTACACCACTGTATAGACTATATACAGTGCATGCACGCTCGGATAAGGGTCTGGCATAGATTTTTAGAGGAACTCCACGCCAAAATTAAACAGAAATGTTGGATAGGGGTCCCCCGCAAAGTTCGTACCAGGCCCTTCAGGTCTGGTATGTATTTTAACCACTTGCCGACCGCCATCTGACGGCGGCAAAGTGGCTCGTTCCCGCAAATCGCCATCATACGACGGCGGCTGCGGGAACGAGTTTAGTGAGCGCGCGCGCCGCCGGAGGCGCGCCCGCACGCTCACTGTGTCCAGGGGGACCAGGGAGCGGGTGCGGCGGCTTCGATTGCCGCCGGCTACCCGCGATGGCCCCCCTGGAGCGAGTGAGCGGAGGTCCGTTTATGTAAACACGGACCTCCGCTCTGTGTGAGGGGGAAGGGCTGTGATCACAGCCTTCCTTTACGTGAAGGCTGTGACCACTTCCCTTCTCCAGGCACAAATGTATTTGCCTGGAGGCGAGTGAGCGAGGTCCCCCCGGTAGCGCCCATCGGCCGCCGTTAGCTTCGGCGGCGTGGGCGAGGGACCAGGGGGACCTGTGTCACTCGCACGCCCGCGCGGAGGCCGCCGCGCGCGCGAGTGATTTGAGCAAGGGCGTCGGCGGCAGCATACTACCGCTAAACGCCCTTGCTCGGTGAAACGGCGGCAGTCTACCGCCAGCCGTTCACCAATTTTATGTATGGTCTGGACTTCCCGGACCATGCTTG
>BLSH010351679.1:495506-506771 GCA_018402905.1 Glandirana rugosa
ACACGGGTGGGTCCTGGTGGTCCCTCGACTGGTCCCTGGTGGTCCCTCGGCTAGGAAATAGGGGCTCATTCCCTGGTGGTCTAGGGTGGCATCTGAAGGATCGGCTCCCTGGTGGTCCCTGGTCAGCTCCCTGGTGGTCCTGGGTGGGCACATCCCTGGACAGGCTCCCTGGTGGTCTAGGGTGGCGATCCGAGGGAGGGCTGTGCTGATAAATCATCAGCACAAACCCTCCCTGTCAGGGATGCAGCCGATCGGCTCTCCCCTCATCAGGTCTGCAGACCTGAGTACAGGAAAGCCGATAAACGGCTTTCCTGTATTACACTGTGACCAGCTGTGATTGGTCACGGCTGGTCACATGGTAAAGTGCTTCGGATCGAAGCACTTTACCGAGATCAGCATTGCGGGGGGTCAGACTGACCCCCCACACCACCGATCGCCGCGATGCGCGCCCCCCCGGGCGCGCGGCGGCATGTTATCCTGAGGATGTCATATGACGTCCAGTCAGGATAACTCAGCCACTTCCCGGCCGTCATTCTGCATACGGCGGTCGGGAAGTGGTTAACCACTTCAGCCCCGGAAGGATTTCCAGCTTTAGGACCGGAGCCCTTTTTGCGATTCGGCGCTGCGTCGCTTTAACTGAAAATGCGCGGGCATGTGACGTTGTACCCAAACAATATTTGCGTCCTTTTTTTCCCACAAATAGAGCTTTCTTTTGGTGGTATTTGATCCCCTCTGCGTCATTTCTGATCGCCGCTATAAACAAAAGAAGAGCGACAATTTTGCAAAAAAACCCAAATTTCTTACTTTTTGCTAGAATACAAATCCAAAAAAAAATATATAAAAAAACATTTTTTTTCACCGTTTTTGGCCGATTTATATTCTTCCTCATATTTGCGATAAAAAAATCGCAATCGGCGTTTATTGATTGGTTTGTGCAAAAGTGATCGCGTTTATGGATGATGAGAATTCATTTTTGGGGTTTTTATTTTTTTTTTATTTTTTACTAGTAATGGCGGCGATCTGCGATTTTTAGCGGTACTGCGATATTTCAGCGGACATGTCGGACCATTTTGACACTTTTTTGGGACCATTGGCATTTATACAGCGATCAGTGCTATAAAAATGCACTGATTACTGTGTAAATGCCATTGGCAGTGAAGGGGTTAACCTGCAGGGGGCGCTCTAAGGGTTAAGTATGTTCCCTGGGCGTGTTCTAACTGTGGGGGGACTGTCCTGGCTGAGGAAGGGAAGTGGTCACAGCCTTCGTATACAGGAAGGCTGTGATCACAGCCCTTCCCCCTCACACAGAACGGAGGTCCGTGTTTACATACACGGACCTCCGTTCCTTCGCTCCGGGGGGGGCATCGCGGGTAGCCGGCAGCAATCGAAGCCGCCGCACCCGCTCCCTGGCCCTCCCCGAACACATGAGCGCGCGGGCGCGCCTCCGGCGGCGCGCGCTCACAGTGCACGTTATCGCAGCCGCCGTCGTATCACGCCGATTTGCGATAACGAGCCACTTTGTCGCAGTCAACCTGCGGTTGGCGGTCGGCAAGTGGTTAAATGAGCAGTGATTTGCTGATGCATAAAGTGAAATAATAAACATGAAAAATTCCTTTAAATATAGTGGGGGGTCCCCTTAGTCTGCATTTAAAGTGGCACATCTGCAGAAAAAAAATACATTTATAAAGCCAATAAAATCGCATTTTCTCCAAGCTTTCTTTATTTTATAAAGAACGGCTGTGGGAGCCAGTCTGTATGATGAGGCCACAATTTAGTGCACTGGGAGCAAGATTTTGTGGATAAATTGTGCTGTTTGTTTCGCAGACTTTGGATAGAAGTAAAAGGTGTGGAAAAATTGAGCTTTGGGTGTTGGTGGTCCCTTTACACAATAACCCTATAGAGGTACTCTTGATGAAATCAAGAATTGGCCTTGCTGTCAAAAATTTAAATGGTATGCCCCAGTCAAACAGGTGTGGAAAAATTGGGATTTCGGTGTTGGTGGTGCCTTTACGCCGTAACCCTTGATGAAAGTAAGAATAGGCCTTGCTGTCAAAAATTGAAGTGAAATGCACCTGTCAAACAGGTGCAGAAGAACTGGTCCATGGGTGTTAATTGTGCCCATGAAACCTATACCAAAAAATCTCTTCACAATAAAATCAACACCCACAAAGCTAGGCAGCCTAGACAGTCTTGCACAGATTCCACATCCCAAAAACACTTTTGATTAATTTCGATAAATGTCAGCCAGTCAACGGAGTCTGTGAACAGACGCGCTCTTTTATGACAAAACTTCTGGCAGCACTGAATGTCTGTTCAGAAAACACACTGGATGCAGGAATGCAAAGGCTATATGCTGCACAATGGTAAAGTCAAGATATCCATGAGAAACAAAATTGGAGGATGATGCATAAACAATAAAACTTCCATATAAACCATGAAGTAACATTTATTGTGTGGCCATAGATAAAGCACACAGTCCAGATAAAAACACAGTCATGTGTGAATGACACAGTCTAATTTAAAAGTAAAAACCCAAGTCTCATCCAACCTCAAACACTAAATGGAGAGCCCAGCACTTGTGATGGAAACAAGCTCAAGGTTCACATACCAACTTGAAGGCTCACTGGGATCAACTGTAAGTGTCCCGCAGGAGGAAGACACATTAGTGTGGTGTGTAGTAAGGCTAGAGCCCACCAAGAAGATGGCCACTCACAGGATGGGGACAATGATGCAGCAGGGCAAGGGAGATGATGTGGCCACTCCGGTGTATCAGAGAAAGGGGGGGGGGACCAGGGAGGCTCTCTCTCCAATCAGATCTAATGGGCTCTAGCCTTGCTACACACCATACTCATGTGTGTTTTTCCTGCGGGACACCTACAGCTGATCCCAGTGAGCCTTCCAGCTGGTATGTGAACCTTGAGCCTGTTTCCATCACAAGTACTGGGCCCTCCATTTAGTGTTTTGAGGTCAAATGATACTTGGGTTTTTACCTTTAAATTAGACCGTGTCATTCACACATGACTGTGTTTTTATGCTAACTGTGTTCTTAATCTATGGCACACAATAAATGTTACTTCATGGTTTACATGGAAGCAAGTTTTATTTGTTTATTCATCATCCTCTAATTTTATTTCTCATGGATATCTTGACTTTACCAGTACGTAGCATATAACCTTTGTATTTCTGTTTTGGATCTCTATTCCTCCAGTGGATTGCATGCAGCACAGGACTGGGTCAATAGGATGCATGTTACTACCACATATAACTGCTAGCCCATTCTATGGTTGAGCGCCTTGTGTCTGTTTGTTGCATTTTTACACTGGATGCAGGGCAGCCCAGCAGCTCAATTGCATACTGGGCAAATTCTGGCCAGTGGTCTACTCTCGTGACTCAGTAACCCAGTGGATCGTCAACTGGAAAGCTCTCCATGTCTTTTTTCGCCCCTAAATAATCTCCCACCATATGATGCAGATGCTGCCGATGGGATGTGGAAGCTGACAACTCTGGGCGCCGAAGACTATAAAAATTTTGAAAAGCATCACTGAGACGGCCCCCTTCTCCACCGCTTCTCTCTTGACCAGCCTCAAAAATAGCTTTTCCATAAGACTGTAGAGTCTGGAAAGGTATTACATAAACTCCTCTTTAAGGTGTCCTCAAGATATCTCATCCTCTGCTCCCTCTATGAAGACAGGATGAGTTCTGAGACTTTCCCCTTGTAATAGTGGTCAAGGATGGTTGCCAACCAATAGTGATCCTTCTCCTTGATGCCACAAATTCTCAGGTCCTTTCAGAGGCTCTGAAGAATGAGGGAGTCCATGCACGTTTGTGGAGGCATGAGAAGCAGAGTCCTCGGGGTCACTGAGGATTACAATATCTAGAACTGCCTCCTCCCATCCATGTACCACTCCCAAGGGTTTCCTTGAGAGGAAAGGAAGTACTCACTCCCGCTGCTCTGCCGCAAGTTCCCTGTCCATAATGCCATGCAGAGTCTGCTCCAGTAGGAACACAGCAGGTATTGTGTCACTGATGCATGCATTGTCACCATCACCTCACCATCCTTGTCGCCTCCTCAAATAGTGACAGTACAGTGAATGCATGGCACATGTGTCACCTTTCCCTGTCTAAGGATGGACAAGAGGTTAGTGCCATTATCGCACACCACCATGCCTGGCTCCAGCTGGTAGGGCGTGATCCACTTTTGGGCCTGCCCCTGCAGAGCTAAATGAATCTCTGCTCCAGTGTGGCTCCTGTCCCCTAGACAGACCAGCTGAAGTATGCATGGCATCTTTTAGCCTGACTAATTGAATGGGTCCTTGAATGCTTAGGGGGTACTGGTTCATAGGACAATTCAGCAGAGGAGGGCATGGAGGAGGAGGAGGGGGTGAAGCTGACAAATCTCGCATCATGACCACCAATTGTATGGTGACGTGGTGGAAAAACAAGCTGCATTACTGAGCCCTGTCCTGCATTTTTCCGAGTTGCAAGAAGAGTTACCCAATGTGCTATGAATTAAATATAGTGTCCCTGACCATGCTTGCTGGACCACGTGTCAGCAGTAACGTGGACCTGGCGGCTGTCTGCCTTGCCAAATGATGCCACAACATTGCCTTCCACGTGATGGTACAGAGCTGGAATGGCCTTACATGCAAAGAAATAGTGACTGGGAATCTCCCATTGTGGTACAGCACATTCTGCAAAATCACAGAAGGGGGCAGAATCCACCAGACGAAAAGGCTAGAGTTGTAAAGCCAGCAGCTTTGACATGTTTGAATTTAGACACAGGGCGGCTGTGACTGTATTTTTTTTCTGCAACAGCTGGGACAGAGAAATGTACCTGCTATAGTCTACAGCTGGTGGTGTGCTACTGGCAGACATGCTGCAAGGACCTGTGACACCCTTCACCCCACCATCATCAGTGTCAGTAGAGGCTGCTGAGAGGTCATGAGATATAGTGGGGGTAGACCTGAAAGGTGAGGAAGAGCAGAATTGCGTCCCTTTTGCACGTTGCCACAGTGTGATCGGCTGCACATGTGCTAAAAAAGTCCCAGACAGCTGAGCTGTGGGAAGTGGGCCGGGAGATAACAGCTCCACAATATGATGGAATAAGGTGGCTGTTCTATACTCTTCCATGATGGCTGCCTCGTTGGGGTTGTGCCTCACTCTCACTTTCCTCCTCTGCTCTATTTGGCACCAAAGTCACGTCAGTGACCTCATCATCATTATCATCATCCCTTCCATCCTAATCATCACTGGAGCCAACTTGGAAATACCCTGCGGCTAGGGGAACATGCCTGTCAGTTTGTTGTTTACCAGTGTTCTCCCCTCTCTGTGGGCTCATGTTCATTCCTTCCTCAACTCGGTGTTCAAATAACTCAGCTGACTCCTCCATGCATGATGCTAGAGCTATGGCAAGAATAGCTGTGGACAAGGAGGCAGAATAAGCCGTTCTGTCACCCAAAGCAGAGACTACCGCAGCTGCCAGAGGATGAGGAGGACAGGAGGGTTTAGTAAGCCAGTCCATCACCTCCTCTGCATGCTGTGGCTAGATAGCACAGGCAACATCACTAAAGAGAGCACATACACATTTGCCTGTGGACACAGATGCTGCTGGCCCCCTCACAGTGCCATGGGAACGTCTGTTGTTGGCCTCCCATACATGATGGGGGGGGGGCTTATTACTGAAATGCAATAGAGAAAGGGGAAATGTGTACTTGGATGCACTTTAATCAATGGAAAGTGGTGTTTGGGTCTCACTACACAAACACACTCCACTAAACTGCATTGACGCACTTCAATATACTGCAGTAACAGTGCACTAACGCAATGCAATATACTGCGGTAAAACTGCACTAAAGTACTTCAATATACTGCCCTAAAACTGCACTAAGGCACTTCAATATACTGCAGTAAAAGTGCACTAACGCAATTCAATATACTGCAGTAAAAGTGCACTAACGCAATTCAATATACTGCAGTAAAAGTGCACTAACACACTTCCATATACTGCAGTAAAAGTAAATTAACGCACTTCAATATGCTACCTTAAAAGTGCCCTAAGACACTTCAATATACTGCAGTAAAATGCACTAACGCACTTCAATATACTGCCGTAAAAGTGCAATTAGGCACTTCAATATTCTGCCATAAACGTGCACTAATACGCGTCAATATACTGCAGTAAACATTATCCTCAATGCACTAGGTCCATGCGCCTTCTGTTTCTTTTCACGCCCTAGCGCTTTGGCCAGCGAGAAGTGCATTATCCATTATCGGGTGTCAAAGCAAAGAGCTCACAGTCACATAGAGGCACACTACACAGCGCAGGAGATTTATTTGTGTTATTTTTGACTGCAGTAAACATGCACTAACGCACCTCAATATGCTGCAGTAAACGTGCAATAACGCAGTTCAATATACTGCAGTAAACATGCAGTAAACTTGCCTTGGAACAGTAAACTGACTCTAATGTAATAATGAATAGTCACACTAGACACACACTGCACTATCACTATATTCACGCTAAACTGACACTAAAGTTAAAAATGTATGATCGAACTACATTCACGCTGCACTATCACTATATTTTCACTACACTTCAGTATCACACTGCAAATGGCTGCTCTTGGAAGGATCCTTTTATATTGGGGGGTGGGCAATGAGCCATGATTGGGCACAGTCATCATTACTTTCTCCAATCATGGCTCTGACAGTGTTCTATGCCCTGATAGGGAAAATCCTTCATTGCTTCAGCCAGTCAGGGCTTACAATGCACTGTGCTGGGGTGCTTGTTGGGCCAAACAAATGGTTGAACACCCTGACAATTTGGGTGTTCGCCAAATGGCGAACAGCCAATGTTTGGCTCGAATTCATGCTTGGGCCGAAGTGTTCGCCCATCACTATTAGGTACTAAGTATTAAAGCTCATACACACGGACGTTTCTAAAAAAATAAACAAAACGTCGGGCCCGACGTCAAGGAAAAAAAGTCGGCGTTTTTCGGCGTTATGCATCTGCGTTTTTGAGCGTTAGTGAACGTCGGCGTCAATAGGCGTTTTTTAAAAAAAATCATCCCTCTGCTATTTTTCAACCTAAAAACGTTGGCGTCAAAAAACGCCGGAAAACGCCGGTATAATAATAGGTGGCGTTTGTTGGCATATTGTGGCGTCGGCGTCAAAAAATGCCAAAACGTTACAGCCTCAGAACTCGATGGCTGTGGGTTCTAGTTTCAGCTCACTAACGCCGACGTCATCTACAGCTCAAAAACGCCAACGTTTTTATGGGGCCATTGACTAACATGGAGAGCTGCAAAAAACGCCAGAAAACGTCAGCGTCAAAAAACGTCCGTGTGTATGAGGCCTTACTTTCAGTGAATTCTTGTGATATTGTATGTTTGTACACTTAACTTGTGTGTCAGAGGGGCTGAGGTTCTTGAGATGGTCGAGGCAAAGGACAGAGGACCCATGCTGCCCAGTGGCTCCTACGGGGGTAATACTATATAACTTTTAAAGTGTTACTAAACCCAGGACCCTGCATTGACTATATCTGGTCTCCCACAGTACATGGGAATGCAATCATTTTAGTAAATATAAACTGCTAAATACCTTTTCTCATTAGCAGTATATGGCAGTCTTGTGACTTCTATCAGTTCCCGGTTAAGCTTGTAGGAGGAGTTTACTGCACTGAGCTGTCCTATCAGGATCCAGGACCTCTGACTTGACAGTGCTGATTGGTCCTGTGTTGATCACATGCACTCTCCCAAGAAAAAAAAACAGTAACTCTGTCTTATCCAGACCTGTTCTGGAGTCAGTGGGAGAAGGGGAGGATCTTTGCATACAGGATCAAACAGACTTTTTACAAAATGCAGAGGATTAACCCCTTAGGTACTTAGCTTTACTGCATATACAGACTGATTTTACTGTTGTGGGTTTAGTAACACTTTAGGGGTGATGTTGTTACTGCATATGATTGAGAGCAACACATATGACACTGCATGATTTATGTACTGTTTACACAGGTGTGCTGCTAATCACTTCAGCCCCAGAAGGATTTCCCACATTAGGACCAGAGCACTTTTTGCAATTCAGCACTGCGTCGCTTTAACTGACAATTGCGCAGTCATACAACGTTGTACCGAAAGAAATTTGCGTCCTTTAAATACCACCAAAAGAAAGCTCTTTTTGTGGGAAAAAATCACCTCTGCGTCATTTCTGATCACCGCTATAACCAAAAAAAGAGTGACAATTTTGCAAAAAAAAAAAAAATATTTCTTACTTTTTGCTATAATACATATGAAAAAAAAAAATATAAAAAAACAAATTTGATTCCTGTGGGATCCCTGTGGAAGTTGGAAATCACTGTAGTAGTCACCACTATTACAGTGATTTCAGGACTTCCTGATCATGATGTCTCTTCTCCACTTTGTCCAATCGGAGAACGCCTTACATGCACTGAGAAGAATGCAAGGTCTTCTTTGTATAGTAGCTATGCTGAGTGAACAAGCAGCCCCCTATGGTTACTATGCATGGGACCCAAAAGTCTGTGGTGTTCTCTAATAGTAAGGGCACTTTCACACTGGGGTGGAGAGGGACGGTAGCAGTAAAGCACCACTAATTATCGGCGCTTTTACCGCTATTATAGCGGCGCTATGCAGGCGGGAGCAGGGCGCTTTTAACCCCCAAGAAGGGGTTAACAAGGGCTTAAAAGCACCGCGCGCTCTGTGTTTCTGAGGCGGTGTACAGCCGCTTCGGAAGCAACGTCCATTCATTTCAATGGAGGGGGTGGTGGAGAAGCGCACCGCCCCAAAGATGCTGCTTGCAGGACTTTTTTTCTCGTCTTGCAAGCGCACCGCCCCAGTGTGAAAGCACTCAGCCTTTCACACTGGGGAGAATGGGGAGGGGGGAAGTTTTCAGGCGCCATTTGTAGCACCGCAGCGCCTGAAAAACGACCCAGTGTGAAAAGGGTCTACAGGCAACTACTACAGAGATTTCCAGCTTCCACATTTACGGAATAAGCGTACTTACATTGATCCAGCTGGACCAATATAACAGCAATATAAACCATACCTGGAATCAATAAGAGAAGTACAGGCAATAATGACCTTTTAAAAAATGCTACTTGCCTGGCTTTGCCTGACTTCAGTACTTTTGAATCACAGAACAAGCATGCTGTAAAGTAAATGAATGTCCCTATAATGTCAGAAACCTGGAGGATGGTGGTGTCAAGAGGCAGTCAAATTGTGCATGCATGTCTGATTGCCCCGACTGTCAGTTTGAATTTAAGCTGATTCAGAAAATCATATCTCTTATCTGGAGGTTCTGCTTGAGCAGAAATAACCAAAACAGGAAATTAAGGTTCAGCATAGGATGCATCACCCTTTCAAGGAAAAAATGTAAATTGATCCTACACATTTTATTACTAAATCAAGGTACGTTAGCACATTTTACTAAAAAATATAGGAATGTAAGCAGAATTGTATATGTGTGGCTTTAGTCACCTGACAATCCTAAAAAAGCAGACTTCCACTTCCACTCAATGTCCGCTGGCAACCCACAATCGCTCTGTACAGAGGCAGAATGGGGATCTGCCTTTGTAAACAAAGCAGATCCTGATTACTGGGAACAGCAGATCTCTGCCATGCCCCCTGTCAGAACGGGGAACAGTGATCTCTGTCATGTCCCTGTCAGCCCACCCCTCCTACGGTTAGAGCACGCACAGGGAACACAGTTAACCCCTTGATCGCCCCCTAGTGTTAACCCCTTCCCTACCAGTGCCATTTTTACATTGATCACTGCATTTTGATAGTACTGATCAATGTAATAATGTCACTGGTCCCCAAAAAGTGTCATTTGGGGTCAGATTTGTCACAGTCCTGCTAAAAATCGCAGATCGCTGCCATTCCAGTAAAAACAATAAAAAAAAAAAAAAAAAGTCCCTAAATCTATCCCATAGTTTGTAGACGCGATAACTTTTGCGCAACCCAATCAATATACGCCCATTGCGATTTTTTTTTTACCAAAAATATGTATTAGAATATATATCGGTCTAAACTGATGAATAAATTAGTTTTTTTATATATTTTTTTTGGATATGTATTATAACAAAAAAAAAACATTTTTTTTTTTACTTTATTTCAAAGCTGTCACCCTTGTTTGTTTATAGCAGAAAAAAATAAAAACCGCATAGGTGATCAAATACCGCCAAACGAAAGCGCTAGTTGTGGGGGAAAAAAAGGTCATCAATTTTGTTTGGGTGCAACCTTGCTGCGACAGCACAATTGTCAGTTAAGCGACGCAGTGCTGTATCCCAAAAAATGGCCTGGTCATTTAGGGGGCAAATCCTTTCGGAGCTGAAGTGGTTAAAGCGGATGCTCCATGAAAATGGAAGGTCCTATACTTACAGCCTCCCCCACCTAAAATAAAGTCTTTAACAAGCCACTGAAATGTATTAAAAAGATCCATCTCGGCCCTGGTGATAAATCAATGCCTCGCTGGAGAGCTGGGTGCTCTAAATCCCATGAGAACACACCCCTGTAATAGACTGGAGAACATTCTCATGGATTTTTTTGCACCCAGCTCTCGCAGGAGGCATTGTGACTTCACCTGTGCCTAGTTAGTGCTGAACAGTGGTATTTTTTTTCATATAAACTAATTTTAATGTCGTATTAAAGCTATTATTATTTTGGGAGCTGTAAGTAAAGTGGACTTTCTATTCTCACGGAAGGTCTACTTTAACCACTTCAGCCCTGGAAGGATTTCCCACTGTAGGACCAGAGCACTTTCTGTGATTCGGTACTGCATCGCTTTAACCACAACAGTACCTGGCACGAAAACCCCCTTCCTGTCCAGGCCATTTTTCAGCTTTCAGCGCTATCAACTTTGAATGACAATTACTCAGTCATGCAACACGGTACCCATATGAAATTTGCGTCCTTTTTTTCACACAAATAGAGCTTTCTTTTGGTGGTATTTAATCACTAGGAGGGCATTAACAGTAAGTTTCAACTATCGCGACTTTCGACTTTTTACCGGACCTGTCCTTCCCCCAAAAGCACGGTCCATGACAACACCAATTTCGCTACGTCATGGCTTAGTGTCTTTCACGAGACCAGGATGTCACCCTTTAGGAAGGTCCCGACTTCACCAATTTCATCTGGAAGGCACTCTTATCTTTCAGGTGAAATGAATGTCGAGGGTTTTATTATTATCGAAATTATGCTGTAATTTTAATCAAATATACTTTTTTTTATGGTGACAAGTCGTGATTGATCC
>BLSH010351679.1:508777-523424 GCA_018402905.1 Glandirana rugosa
TGTATGTGATCGGCTGTGAAGTAGATCACAGCCGATCACAAGGTATCAGCTGCCGGCCGGCGGCTGATACTAGTGTCGGTGACAGGCAGTGTTCCCCAGGAACACGCCACCACCGACACGCACGCGCAGCGCGCTCCCGATCGCGCGCATGCGCCGTGCGAACGGCGGGCGTGCCGTTTGTGATCGGCTGTGACGAAGTCACAGCCGATCACATGGTGAACAGCCATAACCAATGGCTGTTCACCCCTGTCGGTGAAGCGGCGTGTCCTGGGGACACGCCGACACCGACAGAGCCGGGATGCGCGCGCCCGATCGCGTGCAATCCCGGCTTAAAGGGAGGACGTCATATGACGTCCACCCGCTGGGAGAGCAGGACCGCTCCGCCGTCATTTGACGGTGGGCGGTCCTGAGGTGGTTAACTGACAATTGTGCGGTCATACGACTCTTTACCAAACAAAATTGACATCCTTTTCTTCTCACAAATAGAGCTCTCTTTTGGTGGTATTTGATCCCCTCTGTGTCACTCCTGATCACTGCAATTAACAAAAAAAAAGCGACAATTTTGAGAAAAAAACAATATTTTTTACTTTTTGCTATAATACATATCCAAAAAAAAATATAAAAGCACATTTATTCATCAGTTTTGGCCAATTTATATTCTTCCTCATATTTGTGGCAAAAAAAATTGCGATCTGCGTTTATTTATTGGTTTACGCAAAGCTGCCGCGTTTACAACCATGAGAATTCATTTATGGCGTTTTTCCTAGTTTCTTTTTTTATCGGGACTGCAGCGGACATGTCGGACATTTTTTACACTTTTTTGGGACCAATGACATTTATACAGCGATCAGAAATTTAAATAGCCACTGATTACTGTATAAATGTCACTGGCAGGGAAGGGGTTAACCTGCAGGGGGCGATCTAGGGGTTAACTGTGTTCCCTAGGCGTGTTCTAACTGTGAGGGGACTAGGCTACGATGGCATCTAAGAGATCTACTGATCCCTGTCACTGGGATCAGTTAGATCTCTTATGCCCCTGGCAAACACGGTGGTTCCCTGCTGTGTCAATCGGCGGTTCCCTGTTTTTCTTCTGTGCCAGGCAATCGCGGCTCGCTGGCGGACATTGAGTCCGCCCGACCTGCGGCCATACTGCTGTAGAGTGCGGCCGGCCACTAGCTGCGCGAGCCGCCGTTTATAAATGGCGATTTGCTGGATCGTGCCACTTTGCAGTAGTAAATGTATGCAAGCTGGTCGTTAACCGGTTAAGATGCCCTCTGCAAGATTCCCTACGGTCTGGTTTATTCCAAGAACGTAACTGCTGTTGGAAGTTTTGATCAAGCAATCATACACCTGCCTAGTCCAAAATGATTTCTATATAAAAATAAGACTTCTGTCGATATTACACGGTATAGCACTAATTTCATCAAATAAAACTAAACATATCTGTATAGTATGAGAATCTTTTAGAAGCGTTGCCCAGTTTGAAGAAATGCGATAGTTCATGTCTCACTTGACAAGATTTATAATTAAATCTTCAGCATCAGCTCAAGCAGTGATGACTATCTACAGCTACACCACATGACGTATTTCATATAAAAAGTACAAGAAAAGCAGAAAAAGTATCAAATGTAATTTTCATCACTTATACAATTAATTTCAGAAGAAAGGGGCTATGAGAACAGCACATACTGCCTGTGTGGCTTGCAGAGATCCATTAACGCTGTTCACAAAAGCAAAGCACAGATGCCCTTTCAAGACTCTATGAAAAGGTTGACTTTTCCATGCTGTTTAACTTATCAATTAGATTTTTTTTCTTTATTACAGATTTAAAAAATGACTCTGCTGGAATCCAAAGAAAAGGCTTTTGGTTCATTGAATTATGCCATGAGTATAATATGGTACAAATCTTTAGTCTCTCATTACACACCCTCCGGTGTAAGCAGTGGAAGAAGCATTTCACACCCTGTAATAATTTTTGGAAATCAATGCTTATGAACAAGAAATGCTCATTACATTTTTAAAAGCCAAACAGTAGGAAGTCTGTTTTTGGGGTTTGATGAGTGTAGAAGTTTTATTCTACTGCTCTGTAATTTGAATATGAGTCAGAGGAACGCGCTTATAAGCCTTATTTTTCAAGAAGACTGTTCCCATAGTCTATTGACCATTCGGGAGTTGTGTTCACTATTCCTACCACAATAACCAAGTAGGTTGTGTATTTAAAATGAAGTGAATGTGTGGCCTTTAAACAGATCCCTATAAAGAGACACTCTAATGAATTGTGTTGTTTTTTATTATTTCTATACAATCTTTAATTTAAACCAGCCTTTCTCAACCTTGTCAACACTGAGGAACCCTTGAAATAATTCTCCGGTCTCAGGGAATCCCTGCTAAAAATCTACAACTCATGATACATTAGTGTGATGGTCAATGGGAAGAATGCTCCTTACACGTGTGGTCATTGGGAAGAATTACCCCCTTTCAGCTAAAAAGATCAATGGTTTCATTGGGAATTTATCTATCTGTGAGGTAGAAATTGACTATTGCTCAAGGAACCCCTAGCAACCTCTGGAGGAACCCTAGGGTTCCACAGAACCCTGGTTGAGAAACCCTGCTTTAAACATTTAATACAGAGTACTTACATGATACTCATTGTGAAAAGCAAACGGCTTTCTAATGATTCTGTTGTCTGCATTTGCTGAGAGAAAATCCAGACAGTTTTGTCTCAAGCAACAAGATGGGGGAATGATTTCCTCTCTGATTCATGCAGATGTGTGTAATCCAATATCCTGCTATTAGATTGTAAGCTCTAATGAGCAGGACCCTCTGATTCCTCTTGTACCAAATTGTGATGTAATTGTACTGTCTGCCTTCATTTTGTAAAGCGCTGCGCAAACTGTTGGCGCTATATAAATCCTGTATAATAATAATATTCAGGTCTATCCACAACATAGAAGTACATCTGTCTGTTGTTTAGGAGGCTCTGCTGCCTTGAACTTGAATCCTGAAAGTGAGTATAGCAATTTCATATTCATCAATCTTTCACTGAAAAGAAAGAAAAATATTTATTTCTTGGTATTGAAGATTTCTATTTAAAAATGTATGGGGTTGATTTACTAAGGATGTAGGCACTGTTCACTTAGGCCCCTTTCACATTGGAGCATTTTTCATACACCCGTGTGAAAGCTTGAGAGCTTTCACACTGGGACGGTGCGCTTGCAGGACGTTACAAAAAGTCCTGAAAGCAGCATCTTTGGGGCGGTGTGCTGAGCGGTGTGTACACCACTTCGGAAGCGCTGGCCATTGATTTAAATGGCAGGGGCGGTGGAGAAGTGGCTGAACAGTGCCTCGGAGGCGCGGCACGCTGGCGCTTTTAACCCCTTTTGGGGTGTTAAAAGCACCACACTGCTGCCCGAATAGCAGCGCAAAAGCGCCCCTATAACAGCGGTAAAGGGCCTCTAAAGTGTTAAAGCCCCACTAATTTTAAAGGCACTTTCACAGTGGGACGATAGCGGTAAAGTACTAAACCCAGGACCCTGCATTTCCTATATCTGGTCTCCCACAGTACACAGAAATTCAATTATTTTAGTAAATATAAACTGCTAAACACCTTTTCTCATCAGCAGTATATAGCAGTCTTGTGACTTATGTCAGTGTCCAGGCAAGCACTGGTTAAAGCTTGTAGAAGTTTTCTGACTGTCCTATGAGACTGCAACACCTCTGACCCGCTGCCTGGACAGTGCTGATTGGCCGTGATGATCACATGCACCCTCCCAAGAGGAAAAAACTCTCTAGCAATAGGCATCAAACTGAGCATGTGCAGTCTGACTCCAAAGACTGTGTTATCAGGAAATTATTAGGGGACAGTGGAAGGATCAGAGAAGACAGGATCAAACAGCCTTTTTACACAATGCAGAGGATTAACCCCTTAGGTTCCACGGGGTGTATAACAAGCATGCTTTACTGCATATACAGACTGATTTAAAGTGTTACTAAATCCACAACAGTAAAAAGTGGATGTTCACTGATCTTAGTAAACATGGGTGGACTGGTCCATTAGAAGAACTTACAGTGGGCCCGGAGTACTGTATGTGGCTGAAAAATGCAATTAAAAGTAACTGGGGGATGGGCACAGCCATAAACTTTAACATGTGAGTGTCAATCTGTCTGTCAATCATTCATTCCTAGCAACAGAGTTGTGCATGGATATTGAAGTTGGATCACCTGACCTCCTCTTTCCAATAGCATCCTCTGCAGCCCGAATAAAAAGCAGACCACCTAGGTATGCCCAGGGAACTCCTAGAGACCATGTTGCTGAGATGGGTGTGTGGAATAGTGTCCAGGAAGGGGTGTGGAACCTGGTGGTCATCTATTCTAAAGCAGGGTATACATGTACGAAATCTGTCAGGTTCTTGCTGAACCAGCTAAATTTTCAATGTATGCGTATACCTCTCCAGAAGCTGGTCTAATGGTCCTGCCAGAAAATCAGCATTCGATGAACACTGCAGCCATTGGCTGCATGCACTGATCAGTGGATTCTGAAGGGAGGGGGGTTCCCCCAATACCAGAATACAATAATGCAATGTGGATACAGGAATCTCCCCCACTGCGCTAAGATAAAAAACCTTCTCTTTACAACCCCTTCAATGTTTTTGACAGTTAATAAGATCATCCACACAAACATTCTATGCATTAAGATAAAAAGCCTTCTGTGTGCAGCAGCCCTCTTAACACTTGGCTGCCGTCAATCAACGTTAGCTAGCCAATCAGAAGAGAGAGGGGGTGGGGCTCCATGTCTGGATGGACACAGGGAGCTGTTACTTGGCTTGGGTGCCCCCATAGCAAGCTGGGGGGGCCAGGAGCACAGACGAGGGACCTGAGAAGAGGAGGATCCAAGCTGCTCTGTGCAAATCCACTTCACAGAGCAGGTAAGCATAACAGAAAACTGACAGCAGAAAAGACTGAGTAGTCCATCGAGTGTGCCTTTTTTTTGTGTTTCCTATTAGCCTTGTTGTCGGACTATAGATTTGTTTATTCCAATCAACAGTAAATGGCTTCAAATATGCTTGGGATAAACTGGCTCACAACCTCTGTTGGTAGTCATCAACCACCCTTTCAGTAAAATAATACTTTCTAAGATTAGTTTTGAACTTCCCCCCAGTTAGTTTGAGGTCATGTCCCCGTGTTCTTCATTTTGGTTTCATATTGAAAAGACTGCCCTCCTGAACCTTATTCACCCCCTTGATGTATTTAAAGGTTTCAATCATGTCTCCCCTCTCCCTTCTTTCCTCCAGACTGTACATATTAAGTTCCTGAAGTCGCTCTTGATATGTTTTATCCCTCAGACCTTTCACCATTTTTGTTACCCGTCTCTGAACTCGTTCTATCTTATCAATATCTTTTTGTAAGTGAGGTCTCCAGAACTGGACACAGTATTCTAAGTGAGGTCTCACTAAAGATCTATATAGAGGAATCAGTACTCTGGGATGCATCAGTAGAGGGATCGCCGGAAGGAGGTTCTATTTGTAAAATGAGCAAACAGTGTGACCACGCAGTGGGAAAAGCAATCATCTGAAATAAGCACCCCCAAATCTTTTTCTGCTGAATAACACTGTACCCCAATGCTGTACTCTCTAAGTGGATTCTTATTGCCTAGGTGCATTATTTTACATTTAGAAATGTTGAACTGCAGTCTCCACTGCTTTGACCAATCTTCCAGCAATGCCAAATCATGTTCCATGTTACAGACACCTCCAGGGATATCAACCCTATTACACACCAGGTTGGTTTTTTTTTTCTTTCCTATAAAAATAACAAAGACTTTAACTGTATTCTGAAGCACAGTAAGAAAACAGATAGTAAAGCTAGCATTATTTGGAGGTCCATTGCTTATTTCTGGATTGTTATTGCTGTTTTTTTTGTGTCCTTTGGCGGAGCAGCCATCTTTTTTGCAAGTGAACCAGCAAAAACAGTAATTTTACCAAATAAGAATTGAAAAACGACAGTGTGGCTAAAGTCCAGTACATACGAAGAATGCTGTTTGCTGCTGCGGGTCATTAGCTCTGGGTTGTTAATGCTGGATTTAGGCGGCCATCTTTTTTTAAATGAGTGAAACAGAAAAGACTAAAGTAAACTCAACTGCTTTAAAAAAAAAAGTGGTCACACTGTCTCTTTAAAATTCCAAAGTGCAATTGTATTCAATATAACTATATCAAACCATATTATCTTATAACAAATGATGAGAGTGCAATCTCAATACACGCAATAACCTAAAAAAAAAAATATAAATTAAATTGAGTGCGACAGTTAAGCAAACTGCACAAACACAATTTTATTTGTGTTTATAATGGTTTTAAATTTTTATATTTGGTTTTCAATTTTTATATATCTTTTTTAGGTTATTGCATGTACTGAGTTTACAATATCATTATTTCCTTAAAAGATATAACTATATCAAACCATATTATTATTGTATGCGCAATTGCACTTTGGAATTATAGAGACAGTGTGCCCACTTTTTTTGAAGTAGTTGTTTTACATTTAGTATCTAGATTGTGTAGTGGATGCAGCAGTCTTTATTTACACTTATGTTAAAAATAATAGGATTTTGAGCTTTATTCACTTTTTGAAACATACTGCTAATAACTTTTATTTCCATACACGCAAATGCATTGGGAACACTGCACAGTCTATTCCAAAAGAAAAATGTTTCCAATATGTTATTTTAAAGAAAAAGGAATATTGGCCTTTTCCAAAATTAGCAGTGTCTGAGTTTGTAAAGAAAAATGCAAACATTTACTGTATAAACTGAAAAATGTTTGAAGATTTAGCTTTGCTGTGAATCACTGAACTAATATTAAGGCTCTATGCACACTAGACGCTCTCTGGGCGTCGGATTATGCGGCAGGAGACGATGCTTAGAAAACGTGCTTTTTGCAGTGTTTATGCATGTTTTTAGGCGTCTGCGTTTTTGAGGTTTTTTTTTTTTTTTTAAACTTCATTAGCTTCCATTCACTACAAAAAGCACTGGACGCTCATAAACGCAGCTAAACAGGCGTTTAACGGTTTTTGTGGTCAGAACTGCTCTTGAACGCCAATTCAGGGCGTTCAGATAACAACCCATAAACGCCACTGCTGTTAAACGACAATTAACCTCCTTGTGTGCATGAATACATAGGCTAATATAGAGGGGCGTTTATGGGCTGTTAAAAAAAAAAAAAAAAAACGGCCAAACACGATCGTTCGTTAGCTACAGTGTGCATGGAGCCTGAGTTGTAGAAGCAGTTTATGAGAACTGCTTCACATCTGTGTTGCATGGAATCAACCAACTTATGTTACCTGTGAACATGTATTCCAGCCCAGGGTAAGTGCATCACATTCCACAATTCCTCTGCATTTCTTCGTTTTACCTCAGAAACAGCCTTTTTGATGTCACCCCACCAGTTTTCTATTGTATTGGAGTTCAGATTGGGCTGGCCACTCCATAACATCAATCTTGTTGGTCTGGAACCAAGATGCTGCTCACTTACTGGTGGGTTTGGAGTTGTTGTCTTGTTGAAACACCCATTTCCAGGGCATTTCCTCTTCGGCATAAGGCAACATGTCTTCTTCAAGTATTTTGATATATTCAATCTAATCTATGATCAGTATGCGATAAATAGGCCCAAAACCATAGTATGAGAAACATCCCCATATCATGATGCTTGCACCACCATGCTTCACAGTGTACTGTGATTTGAGTTCAGTGTTTGGGGGTCATCTGACAAACTGGCTATGGCCCTAGACCTAAAAAGAACAATCTTGCTGTCATCAGTCCACAAAATGTTGCGCCATTTCTCTTTAGGCCAGTCAATATGTTCTTTGCTGAAGAGGTTACAATTTGCCACAGTTTTTCAATAAGCTCAGCTCTGTTGTTCTCCCCCCACAACCTACCAGTATGTCACGGGGGAACTTCCAGGTTTACAGGCACATGTGCGCACCCCCTGCTACTCATGCTGTGGTTATCAGCAGGCTCACAGCCACTGTTTCGTTCTGAGCCTGCTGATGGCTGTGGGCAAACACAGCACAAAACCCAGACCTGGCTGGTTCTGCTTCCTGATCTCACTCAGAGCTGAGATCAGTAAGAAAAGCCAGTCATTCTGTGAGTAAAAACAGCGCACAGTTAACCCCTTGATGACCCTCCTGATCACCCTGTTACCCAGCCAGTGTCATTAGTACAGTGACATACATCAGTGATAATACTGTACACTTAGTGTGGTGGGCAATTGGGGACTGGCGATAACTGACACTGGCTGGGATAGACACTATCACAGTCACACTATAAGTTGCTGACCACCACTACTACTAGTATAGTACATATTCGCCAGCACACCAAGGACCTACAATCACCATCCAAAGGTTTTATTGCAGAGAGATCACAACACAAAGCCAAGTGCCACGTTTCCGAGTTGCTCAGGGCCCCTTTGTCACATGCCTGATGAAGGGGTCCTGTGCGACTCGGAAACGTTGCACTTGTCTTTGTGTTGTGATCTTTGCAATAAAACCTTTGGACGGTGATTGTATATCCTTAGTGTGCTGGCGAATATGTACACTTTCTTGATGTCTCCAGCACCCACCATTGATGAGCCTTATTTTCCAGGACTAGTATACTGTCTGTCCAAATCCGTATCCTAGTCACAACTTATACTAGTTTCCCAAAAAATGCATCATTAGCAAGATCAGCCCCAATCACTGCTGGCACTTGCGTTTAGCCCCTCCCCATAACAAGTGCAATGTCGGTATAATTTTTCTGATTACTGCCACCTGATACACAAGATCATGTCGGATCTTTGATAGCACTAGAAGTTTATTTTATTTCTAGCACGCAAGCAGACCCTGACTGCTAGTCAGGAGCTCTTTTTTTTTTTTTTTTGCCATAGCCACCAATAGGTACCTGTAACGTTAGCTCCAAAAAAGGGTATACTAGTGAGGAGGCGTACAGGATTCTGAGCATCACAGATGAGAGTGAAGGGGAGACCTCACTGTCAGTATCAGGCTCAGAATATAAACCTGTAGAAAGCAGCGGCACCCTGACAGCTAGCTAGGATGATGGTGAAGCGGACCCTGCTAAAATCATGCACACCCAACCCCATGTTGCTGAATTGCTAGATACACATGTGTCCTGCTGCATCTGAGCATAATCAAGTACTATAAATATGAATGAGTGTTGCCCATACCAGGAAAAAAAAAAACCTAATACTGTAAAACAAATAAAGACAGCCAATCCAGTTCCCCTGATGAAGTCAGGTGAGTGATTTAACGCGTAGGGCATCCTTGACTGGAAGTAATGTGTTGGAGAGATTTTATGCTGAGTATTCCATACCAAAGGTGGTTTTACTGCTTTTCTGATGTAAGAGTTACTCCTTTAATAAAATGTTTTTTTACTGACAATACTACACTACGGGAGGTCACTTTGTTTTTACCCTAACATATGAATGAGCGCATGTGAGGGAGTCTTAAAGGGACCAGCACCAGAAGATATCCAAATCAACTGAAGAGGACTATAAGGTAGTGAATATCGATGGAGGAGGATTTCTATATGTAATCAAATGTGTATTTGAGTATTTATTGAGGTGAGAATACTGGGAGCACTGAGGTGTCAAGATTGGGTGGAAGTACACCATTTGTCTGTATGTTGTCACACTGAAGCTGCCTGCATTGAAGAAAGAAAACTAGACACCTTATTTATCATTTGATATGGACTATTATGCACTTTTATAGCACACATGCACTTTACCTTTATAGAACTATTTTAATGCACTGAGTGTGAATTGATTTCATTTGATGATCTGATATATTTTCATCACGTGATTATTTGAGGTTATTTATTTTACAGTATTAGTTTCTTCTTTTTTTTTTTTTCTGGTATGCACAACACTCATTCATATTTATAATATTTCATTGCTGGTGGGAACACAGTACAGTGTTTGCAGCAACCCCACTTGGCTAATATATATATATTGTAATGTGTATAATGGGAAACGCACATCATACACTGTGGTACTATTTCTTAATTTACTGGCACAAGTATTAGCGCTGCACTACTTTTTCGGGACCTGACAAGCACCAGCAGCGTACTACATCCAAGACTTTTAGACACAAGCAGTGCAGTATTTCATGGTGAAGTGGCGAGCACCAACTGTGCAGTACAAGCTGGTGAAATGGTTAATACTAGTAGCATAATGCAACCACAGCCACTCAAATTTGCAGCCCGGCGTTCAGGTGGAAACAGCCAACTTCACAACACCCCTTGACTTTTTTTTTTAATTAGTTTTTCCGGGAAGACCTCTGTAAATTGTTTGAGTTGGCGGCGATGTACTGTAGGGCATAAACATTACTTTCATCCACAAACTCATACCTTGCCAGGCCATTTGAGTGGAAACCTATCAAGCTTTCCAAATGTAAAACTTTTTGGGCCTAATCCTTAACACAGGCATTACAAAAAAAGAATGACTTGTAGTCATATTGGTCCACAGACCCGATTCATTATATGCCCGTGTTATCTGCTGCAATTGCCCAGGAAAAGATACAAGATCATAATGATTTATGTATTTCATTGACAATAACCTGTCATCCCTGGGGTGACCTGGACTATGATAGACTCCACAAAATTCAGCCCCTTGTAAATTATATTCCCCAGATATTTGCAAATGTATACACCCCAACAAAACACTCCATCTGCATAGACGAGTCCTTTGTACATTTTACTGGCAGGCTTGCAATCAAGCAATATATCCCCTGCAAGTATGCCAGATATGGGGTCAAAATGTATAAGCTTTGTGAGAGGGCCACAACCGTACATACTGCTTTAGAATTTGAGAGGGGAAAAAAAAAAAAAAAAAAAGTCAAGTGGAGCCCCCAGTATGCTCAGACTACAGGGGGAGCAGTGGTAGGATAGTGTAGGACGTGTTATACGGAACAAGGGTGAGGTACCATTTGTGCATGGACGACCTTTATATAAACGTGCCACTTTTTAGACATTTATACTCATCCTGTCTTGCATTCACCCAGACACAACAGTCCAAATTCACACAGCCTCTAGTGTCGTTGAAAAGCCTCTCTGCTTCCACAACTATAATCTAACTATGGGAGGTGTAGAAGCCATATTTAGCATCCCACAGAGCTGACACTGGTCCAAAAATGAAGTGTCTATATATTTATTTCATTTGACTATATACAATTTATTTGTTATTTACAGAGCTTTTGGAAGAACTGAATCCTTCCCAAAATTTCAGGAAGTGATAATTGCAGCCCTTTTATATCCAGAAGGCACTGTGGCCCAAAGCCCAAATCCAGATGCAGTTAGCCATCTGCTTGAGAGGCATCCGGGTTTTTTTCATCCCTCCTGTCAACAAGGTCTCTACATTAAGGACTGCTTTGGTTGCTACCACACTGTAGTGAACTTAGTCTAGGGTACGGCACAATACAGTCCACATAATTCTGCACAAGAGGAGCCTTTAAAGATGTTAGGTAGTCAGAATGGAAAGGTTATTCTGAAGTGGAGTTCCGAAAAAAAAAAAAAAAAGGCTATGTGTGGAGTAAAACTAACACTGCACATCACCCTGAACACACCATCCCCACCGTGAAACATGGTGGTCGCATCAGGTTGTGGGGATATTTTTCTTCAACAGGGAAGGTGGTCAGGGTTGATGGGAAGATGGATGGTGCCAAATACAGGGCAATCTTAGAAGAAAACCTGTTCGAATTTGCTAAAGAGACTTGAAAATTGCTGTTCACAGATGCTCTCCATCCAATCTGACAGCTTGAGCTATTTTGCAAAGAAGAATGGGCAAAAATTGCACTCTAGATGGGCAAAGCTGGTAGAGACATCCCCAAAAATACTTGCAGCTCTAATTACAGTGAAAGGCGGTTCTACAAAGTATTGACTCAATGGGGCTGAATACAAATGCATGCCACACTTTTCAGATGGATAAATATTTTGTAAAAAAAAATTTGAAAACCTTTTCCTTCCACTTCACAATTATGTGCCACTTTGTGTTGATCACATAAAATCCCAATAAAAAAGGGATTTTATTAAAACTTACCGTAAAATCCTTTTCTCCGAGTTCACTGACAGACGCAGCTCTTCATGACTTTGTGGGGTTTTATGTTCGTCTTACCAGGAGTTAACTAGGCAGGGAAAAGAATTCAGCGGGCCCCTCCCCTGGGGGCCGTCCTCTTTTCCTACATTAAAACCCCCCTCACAGAATAACTCTCCAGTTTGTACACAAGCCGTACCAAAACAGACTTTGACCTACACTACTTTGCGGCCAAAAGCAGCATCCGAAGATGCAAACACATCAACTTTGTAAAACTTAGTGAAAGTGTGAACCGAGGCCCAAGTGGCCGCCTTGCACACCTGTGACACCGAGGCCTGGTGACTGAAGGCCCAGGAAGTACTAACCGCCCGGGTAGAATGAGCCGTGACCAGAAAAGGGGGAACATTGCCCAGAACAGAATACGCATGGGTCACGGTTTTTCTAATCCACTGAGAAATCGTAGCCGAAGAGGCCGCCGAACCTTTGCGCGGGCCCTCTGGCAGAACAAACAGGGCGTCAGCTTTACGAAAAGAAGCTGTAGCAGCCAAGTACACCCGTAAGGCCCTAACTACGTCCAAGGCATGCAACTCGAATTCCTTCGGGTGCGATGGACGAGGGCACAATGAAGGTAGAACAATATCTTCATTGATATGAATAGAAGAGACTACCTTTTGAAAGAAAAGAAGGAAGGGGTCGCAAGACCGCCTTATCCTCATGTATCACCAAATAAGGAGACTTGCACGATAGGGCAGCCAATTCCGACACTCGTCTGGCAGAAGTGATGGCAACCAAAAAGGCCACCTTCTGCGACAGAAGTTGTAAAGGGATCTCCCTGATCTTCTCATAAGGTGGTTTTTGAAGAACAGAAAGCACCAGATTCAGATCCCATGGGGCCATCGGGGATCTCACCCGAGGCGCCACATGTCGCACACCTTGTACAAAGGTACGAATCAGTGAGTGCGAAGCCAAAGGTCTCTGAAAAAGTATGGCCAAGGCCGAGATCTGGCCCTGAAGAATACTCAAAGCCAACTGCTTAGTCAGACCCTGCTGAAGAAAAGTCAGCACCCTGGATACTACATACGAGCGAGGGTTGTAGCCCTCCGCCTCGCACCAGGCAATATAAGCCTTCCAGGTACGGTGATAAATCTGGCGAGAAGTGCACTTGCGAGCTTTCAACAAGGTGGGGATCACGGAGTCGGCCACTCCTCTATCCCTCAGCACCTGGGACTCAATAGCCAAGCCGTCAAAGCCAGCGAGGGTAAAGCAGGGTGCAAGATGGGTCCTTGAGACAGGAGGTCGTCTCGCATTGGAAGCCTCCAGGGGGCGTCTGCCACCATTTGCATCACGTCGGCGTACCAAGTGCGCCGAGGCCAATCCGGGGCCACCAGAATGGTCGGAATTCCTTCCATCGCTATTCTTCGCACCAATCTCGGAAGCAGGCGCATGGGAGGAAAAGTGTACAGGAGGCGATAACGGCTCCAAGGAGCCACCAGGGCATCCGTGGCCACTGCCAACGGATCCTTCGTCCTGGACACAAAATTTTTCACCTTGTGATTGAACCTGGACGCCATGAGATCCACATCCGGTGTCCCCCACCTGTGGCAAATCTGACTGAACACCTCCGGGTGAAGGGACCACTCCCCCTGGTCCAGCTTCAGGCGACTGAGAAAGTCCGCCTGCCAGTTCTCCACACCTGGGATGTAAACCGCAGAGATTGCCGGAACATGGAGTTCCGCCCAGTGCAGAATCAGGGCTGCCTCCGCAGCCGCCGCTGGACTCCGAGTGCCGCCCTGATGATTCACATACGCCACTGCCGTGGCATTGTCCGACTGAATACGAATCGGGCGGCCTTGCAATCTCCTCGACCAATGAGAAAGACACAGTCTGATCGCTCTCAGCTCCAGCACACTGATTGGTAGACAGGCCTCCTGGGCCGACCAACGACCCTGAGCTGTTAACTGCTCCAGGACTCCGCCCCAACCCGTCAGACTGGCGTCCGTGGTGATCACCGTCCACTGAATGGGAAGGAACGACTTCCCTCGAGTGAGGGCCGAGTCCCGCAAACACCAAGTGAGGGACGCCCTGGTCTGAGGGCCCAGCCGGATCAGAAGATCCAGGGACAGGTGGGACTTGTCCCATTGAACCAGAATTGCTCGTTGGAGCAAGCGAGTGTGACTCTGGGCAAAAGGTATCGCCTCGAACGACGAGACCATGAGCCCCAGCACCCTCATACGTACCAGAGCAGCAAGCTCCGCTATGGAAAACGGGTCTCAGTGTGAGCGAACGAGGTTGCTCGTTAAGACCAAGTTACCCTGTTCAGGGTGGACAGGGACCTAGAAGACTAGGCCGACCCGGGAGTCTGGTCCCGCAGGGAGTGAACCACAAACGCCCTGAGCCGGGAGTGAGCTCCCTTCAGCAAGGAAGGGTAAGTCACCTGCCACTAGTGGTGCCTGCGGTCAGACTGCCCAACCCCGCCTCAGGACCTCGTCAATTGTCGAGTCCCAGCAACCAGCCGGGTCCTCCGGACAGATGGTTAGTCACACGACCTCGACTCTCGCTAGTCTGACACAGAA
>BLSH010351679.1:532385-548386 GCA_018402905.1 Glandirana rugosa
AATAAAAAAAAAAAAAAAAAAAAAAAGAAGGGAGAGTATACTAGGGAATATACGTGACACCTTTTCCTTCACGATGCATCTCAGTTACATATAGTGCTTGCACTTCCTTTTCCACAGTGCATATAAGGGATCATATGAGAGGGAAGAAAAAAAAAAAAAAAAAAAAAAATAACAGAGTAATGGAACCTCACATCACGGGGGAGGAAAAAAAAAACTGCAACCTCAGCTACAGTTCTACAAGTAAAACATTTAAACATCTACAAGTAGAACTGTAGCTGGCGTTACGTGTTTTTTTCCCCTCCCCCATGATGTGAGGTTCCATTGCTCTGGCGGATAGTTTGGTCACAGGACATTTCTCTTTTCTGCCTCCCCATAGCGCAATCAGACATTAAAAACTGATCCTGTATGTATTGGATAATTTAAATGGTGTTTTTTTTTTCCTTCCCTGTCACATGAGCCCTTATATGCCCTGTGGGAAAGGAAGTGCACGCACCATATGTAACTGAGATGAATCTAATACTTGTCTGTATATTGTATTGTATTGTATTTGTAGATTTAGATTAGTGATATCAGACAGAGAACTCTTTAATCCCTGAGGAAGCTGCTGCGACCGTGAAATGTGTAGGAAAAGACCCTGTGGGTCTCTGCTAACTGTCTGATTGTTTTCTGTACTACCATTCAATGGGAATCCATTGTTTTACTATTTGTATATGTTTTAAAATCTGATATTTTTATATTACATATGTGTTTATTGGATATTGATGCACTGCAGGATCATCCTTGAATGCCCATTTTGTTCCTTTTCTTCCTTTCTATGCTTTAAGGTAGCATGTCAGTCAGTCCAACACCCCATAGCCTATTCCATCTACTGCCTTCAGAGTAAAAGGGACATGCACCTAAAATAGGAGGATGGTGGCATGATCACAAGTGGTATATTGGTCTACAACACTCCTGCAGGCATCAACAGTTTTGCCTTTCCAAGTTCACATCTATTCTAGGACCCTAAAGGAAGCCCATCCCCATTAAACCTGGGAACTACTACACCACCATCAAACCTGTAAATGTTGTAGGTTAGGCAGTGCCATTACCAAGATTTAGCTGCACAAACACAAATCCTCTTTATTTATTGATCCATATCAGAGACTCACATAACATAAGAAAAAGTATACATAACCTTTCCTGACATTCATACTCTACACATAAAGTCCAGTTTCCTGAATATGTGTTGCTTCTGGCTATGAACCCAAGCAAACCTGGCTGACTACTGTTGGTGGGGGCAAAGGTCAAATTTTTTCTTTTACATCTTAATGAATTATGATATAAAACATTTCAGTGCCTGTTTCTCCCCCTCCCACAATACTTACCCGAGTCTTGTATTGATCCCACTCTGCTCATCTGCAGGTCTTCTCTCCGCTCTCTCACAGACTTGGCAGAGAGGAGTGAGGGCCATTGGCTCCTGTCGCTGTCAGTCAAATCCAGTGAGGATGAAGCAAGGTTGAGTCGCACTGTGTGTGCCAATAAACTGACACATGCTGATTCAGGAGCAAGCCAACACGTGCCACCATAGGGAGTGGCTTCATATAGTGGCATATGTGGAAGAGGAGCTGCCTAGAGCACTGGCAGGGGGACACCAGAAGAGGAGGTTCGCAGAGCACTCAAATATAGCATGTTTTTGTATTTTTTTTTTGGGGGGGGGCAGACTTTACAACCACTTTAAGATTGCTAAATTATTGTTTTCTAGTTGAAAATACCTGTCATTGAATCCAACATCTATGCCTGGTTTACATGGGTCTCGCCTTGTAACTGATTGTTTTCCAATCTCACTTTTTGTAAATAAAGTACCGCATTCTTTTTTAAGAGACATTGTGATCATATACTTACTGCAGAGGCAGGGATGTCTAGTGGAGCTGAGATTTCAGCAGTGTACAACCTTCTCCTGGACTTCTTGGGTTTACTCTCCTCTTCCTTTTTGGCAGAGATCAAATCAGTCGTCTTCGGAGCCGCAATTGTTCCAAGCAACTTTTTGGCTTTGAAAGTAAATAAACAGTTCAAATAAAGCATGATGCCTCAAAACTGAATGAAAAAATACTTATTCTCAGTAGATTTTAAAATCTCCTGAATAAAGCTGAGCATATCAGGTGGGTTAATACCTTTATGCTGGAAAATTGAAGGAGAGCTCTGTAAGAATTCCCCGAGCCTTTGCAGGGTTCCATCTTTCTTTCGACTAGAGGCAGTGCTGGAAGCAGACGGCTGCTTTGTCAACGTTGGTTTCTGAAATAAGGATATATATCTGGTAATGTCTATGTGGGAATCACAAAAATGTTTAAACATTTAAACAAATTGAGATTATAAATATTTAATACCAAATAACCTCTGACTCAATGCAAATTATGACATTTACTAATAAAGTCAGCTAATACAGTGGGTCCAGAAGCGAAAGTGCAAGCAAATCGTTAGCACTACACTACACTAGCACTACAGTAGAAAGACTAATGTAAACCCATGGCTAAAGCTTCTCACATCCTCTTCAACCTAAAGCATTATGGTTACTCATAAATAACTTTGTAAGAAACATTTACTCTCCTATCCAATTTTATTATGCACTAAAACAGCAGCATTGCTTCCCTTTGCCAGTGCTGTGTTTCCTCGTCTTCTGATGCCTAGCGGAAGGGGTGAGCCACACAAATCAAGTTAACAAAACAGAGGCAATGCATTGGAGAACACTCCCATTCTACAAGGGGCGTTCAAGTGAAACCCGGACTTTTGAGTTTATATAATAAAAGAAAAAATTGAGTACTGCCCATGATACTTTTTTTATTTGCACTAACATGAAATTTTTCAGGACAAGCTTTCGGGGTATCTCCCCTTCTTCAAGGCCCAAGCAGTACTGCTTGAACCTTGAAGAAGGGGAGATACCCCCAAAGCTTGTCCTGAAAAATGTTATGTTAGTGCAAATAAAAAAAGTATCACGGACTGTACTAAATTTTCTCTGTCACAATTGCACTTATACGGCTACAATCACCTCAAGCTATTATAAAAGAACAAATTTCAGGGAATGGAAACTGCATTTATTTTTCAACATACTCCCCTGCTACATTTATCCACTTATCCCAGCGTTCCACTAATGCCTGGAAAGCTTTGTATAGAAAGATTTGTCAGTACGCCTGAACCATCCTAGAACAGCCTGCTTCACTTTGCACAGAAAGAGTCGTCTCTTGTGTAATATCATGGGAAGTTATGCGTCAATTATCCAGGATCAGGTGTTCCACTCCCTGTATGTTCACAGGAATGACTGCTGTGGGCTGGGAACCACCACGGCCCGGCTCATCACTAAAAAACGTAAGGTCATCTTTGAAACGTTTACACCATTCAAATGTCTTACTGCGGCTGAACGTCTCATCACCGCACTGTGCTTGAAGTCTTCTGTAGGTTTTACACCTTTGTTCATCAGAAACTTCATCACCACACGCTGTTCCATGCACGCACTAACACGGTTGTCAGCCATCTTGAATAACGGGCTCTGGGCAGGCCCACAACATGTACACCACCTATCAGTAATAGGACACACTTGCCACTTACTACTGTGTTTTGTACCGCCACGCTAGTATCCCTTTTTATACTTGTAAATTTAAAAGTCCTGGTTTAACTTGAACGCCCCTCGTATGTTAGTAGGATACAGGCCTACTGAAGTTAGCAATAGTGTGTCATCACATTCGTGTGTTTTATCATCAGGAGAAATATGCATAAGCTAAAGAAACTGCAATAGTGTTGCATTATTGTGTCTCAAGCCTTGTATCACTCTTGATGAAAGAAATCTTATTTTTACATGAATTTGCTTGTCCAGGAACAGTTCAATCTGTATTTTCATGAATAGCTGTCATTATTTTAAAATATTTTTAAAAGACCCATTCATTTAACCACTTCCCGACCTGCGCCGTAAATAGGCGGCGGTCGGGTTTGAGCCTCTCCACCGGGACATAGCCTGCACCTGCAGGCTATATCCCGGTATTATTTTTTAGAGCTGGCGGTCGACTATCCAGGGGTAACGACCGATCCGGCTCGGGGGCCGCTCGGTCGTTATCCCAGGGGGCGGGAGGGGACATCCCCCCTCCCGCCGCTCTTCTCCCGTCCCACCGGGAGACCGGAGCAACGATCAGGCGCGTCCGCCGGCTGGAAGGAGACCTGATAGAAGCCGTAATCGGCTCCGATCGGGTCTCCTTCGGCAATTTCCGGAAGCGACGTCACAACGTTTACTCGGCAGCTAACAGCGCCAATTTTAAAAAAATGACAGTATTCAGAATCGCCGATTTTGGCAATCTGAATACTGTGAAGTGCAAAGGAGGGATGGGGTCATTTAGACACCCCCCCGGCCCTCCAAAAAGAGTATCTGTCACCATATATTACTATCACAAGGGATGTTTACATTCCTTGTGATAGCAATAAAAGTGATCAGATTTTTATTTTTTTAAAGGAACATACGTAAGTCGCGCCCACATATGAAAACGGTGTTCAAACCACACATGTGAGGTATCGCGGCAATCACCAGAGTGTGAGCAATAATTCTAGCAAAAGACCTCCTCTGCACCTCTAACCTGGTAACCGATTACATTTTTTAAAGCGTCGCCATTCCGCTTGTGCGCGCAATTTTCAACCGTGTCATGTATGGTATCTATTTAATCGGCATAACATCCTCTTTCACAAAATACAAAAAAATTGGGCTAACTTTATTGTTGTCTTATTTTTTAACTCAAAAAAGTTAAATTTTTCAAAAAAAAAAAAAACGCGCTTGAAAGACCGCTTCGCAAACACCGTGTGACAAAAATTATTGCAACAATTGCCATTTTATTCTCTAGGGTGTTTGAAAAAAAAATATATAATGTTTGGGGGTTCTAAGTAATTTTCTAGCAAAAAACATTTTTTTAGCTTGTGACCACCAAATGTAAAAAAGTGGCCGGGTTGGTAAGTGGTTAATAACCTCAGTGTTAAATGGAAGGATTGTAGCCAACAATGAAGAAGGAAAATCGTAATAAGCTGCCATGAGTTACTGAACATCACTGATATTTATGCACATCCTGATTAAATAATCATGTATTTAGACTGAAACCAAGCTCTCAGTTTAATTCAAGCATACTTCAAAACACAAGCTAATATCTTACAATCATAACTTGCTTTTTCAAGTCATATTGTCAGCACCAATATATTTGATGCTTCCATGCACCTTGGTCAATGCGAAATCAATTGCAGTGTTGCATATAGAGCAGTAAAAATAATGAAAATAATGAAATAAAGAAAGAGAGGCTCACACGAAGTTGTAGAAATTAAGAAAATGCAATATGCCATTTATAATAAGCGTCCACTTATGAAGTATACAGACCTTTGATTGACTGCTATTGACAGCAGGGCTTGCCATGGTGAATGGTGTCATTTTATTTGTTTTTGTATTTTTCCGGTTTTCATTTTTTACAATATCCTACAAGCAAGACACATATTAATACAGGTATAACCCTTACAATATACAGAAGATTTCACAACTCAAAAGAGAGCTCCAGACAATATGAAACATTGCCTATATCAGGGTCAAGTCCTGGGAAAAAAAATGTATGAACTCATCCAAGATCCCCCCCCCCCCACCACTACTACCACATTGTGCATCAAGCCAAACCAGAAAAGTGCAGGAACTCCGTTCCCATGCGTTCCGGCAGGACTTGAGCCCTGGCCTACATGTAAACTGCTAGTTGTAAAGATCATGCAGTGCACACCAGCAACTTGGATCTGCCTCACCTAACCTTCTTATAACAAAAGTTTAGATTTAGTAAGACAAGACCTGTAGCAATAACAATTGTAAATCCCAAAGCATTCATTTCTTTAGTCGTTATTCAACAGAAAGCCTAAACATTCTGTGCAAAGCTTTTGAATGGGATGCTTGAAGGGAATGGTATTAATCTGAGGGTAAAGTTGGAACCCCCATTAAGTGCAAAGTTTAAAGTAAATTTTGTTAAGGGGTGTTGGTTTTTGCAATTTCAACAGATATGGATGCAGGTGGCACTTGTGGGAGACCAAATTACATATTTGTATCCAAGACATACAAGGCTGAATTCACAAAGCTTTAACACAAGCAGAAGGACCTTTTTCTATCCACAACTGAAATCTTTCACATCTTAAAGAATTCATCTGAAATAACCATACCATTTTTTTTAATGAGAATTATTACCCTGGTGTGTTCGCTTTGTGAATTGAATCTATAGGAGTGTATTGTGGGAAAGCTTTGCTCTCTGCTACAGGCTTTAAGATTTCTGGAGCAGAACTCTTTTTTTCACCAAGTAGTGCAACCACAACAGAAAATACTTAAAGTGGATGTAAACCCGATTCATGAAATTTGAGCTGGGCACATAGATCTGCAATGTTTTTGTTATCTCTCCAAAACACTATCTTGCTGCATTCTTCTGTTATCAGCCTGACAAGTATTCCATCACATATGATAAAAGCAGCTAGAGTTTGGTGTTTGGGAGGATGTTATAAATAGATTAGAACAGCTCTGAACTAAACAAAGAGAGCTGAGAGTCTCTACCAATGAGGAAAGGAGTGTGTGCGCCTTACCTTAGCTGTCTTGGCTGTGTGCCCAGGCTTCTCTGCAATGCTAACCAGGAAGAGAAAAGCTGCTAACACGAAGGGCACTTTCTAAACAGTATATATATCTGAACACAGCAGATATACATGTAAAACTTATATATGGAGATTTGTTTCATCTCTGTGTATCATCTGAGGCTGTTCACTTCATTGGGTATATGTGTTTACATCCGCTATAAACATAACAATTTGGCTTGGTAGTGCAAGAATGTTGCGCTTTGCCTGAAACTCTCAAAGGCAACAGTAAAATTAATCTATTATTATGACCAAAATGTATATCTTCAACAAACATTATAGACCTCTAAGTGTCAGTCTGGTTATAATACATTATAAAATGGATTATGCTAAAAGATGAAAACAGCAACTTTGGTTAGTTGGGTAACAACCCCATCAAATCAAGACAACATCATGCACAGGTACCCTGTGACACAGAGGGAGAAATCCCCACTTTTCCTAACAAACATGTGATCACAGAGAGTAATGGTCAATGTATATGATTGAAACACAGCAGGATTTTGCATGGCAACAGCCTCCTGATGCATAGCATCAAACAGCTTTTTTTGTTTATTTTTAGTATATCAGTATTTATGCTCTGCAGCAGCCTCATGCATTTCAGTGATGAAGGCATTGTCTTAGGGAAAGTATTCTAATGGTGACAAAACTGGACCATACCTGTAAAATGTGCTTGCCAACTATGACACTACCTGCACGGAATCTGCATGTACACCATGTGTGCACATAGGTTTCCTCCAGGTACTCTAGTTTCCTCCTACACTCCAAAAACATGCTGGTAGGTAATCGGCCCAAACATGTATGCAGGTGATGTAGAGACCTTAGGATTGTAAACTCCTTGAAGGCACAGACTGATGTGAATATTCAATATATGTACAAAGCTGCGTAAATTGTCAATGCAATAACAATACCGGTAATTAACAATAAAGAAATGTATGGTCACCTGCAGTCTCCATCAGAAGCCTGTGCGACAACACAGAACATAACTGACAGCCAGGGATAAAGTTCTGTTACAATATAACAGCACATGCCCAAACATGGACCTTCCTGGCATAATCACCAGGGTGGTCTTCAGGGACAAGTGCATCACAGCCCTGAACCTGTAGAGCGTTTTGCTGCTAGCTGACGCAGTACTTCGCGTGACCTGGAAAGTGCCCAAGTCCAGAGCCTAAAGGGCACATTACAGTCCAACTCTACGTCTTTCTTACAGCAGGGGCTATGTATCAAATCCAAGGCTCTGCTCATCAAGAAATGGCATCTAAGAGCACCCTTGGCTGCACAGGAAACAAATTTTGCTAGTAGAAAATTCTTTAAAAAAGGAAAGACGTGAAATGGTCAAGCCATTTCCCAGAGGGGAAAAGACGTCCATTCTCTTAAAGCAGTGCATAGACACAGGGATTTTCTTTCCTGCAACCATGGGTTGCAGGAGAAAAAATATCTTGATTCCCCCATCAACAGTCAGTGTTGATTAGGGCATCCCTTCCATGGAGCAGTCTTGTTCGGGAGAACACAGTGATTAATGCTAGAAGCTATGGCAGCTAGCATTAATCGCAAGAAAAATCTGACCAGCTTTTTCCACCCAAGTTGAATGACCGATCAACTTGAGTACAACAGCCTGCCCATACATGGTTTGAAACTCGGAGTGTTCCTGCTGAACCGGCCGAGATTCGAACCATCTATGGCTGGCTTAAGGCACTAGCAAAGGTCATAATGGGAGTGGGAGGGGTCCTCTTGCCTGGTTGACATCTACTATGCAATAAAATCTTCCTGCTTGCAAACTTCTTTAGAATGTACACTAAGCTGCACCTGTGCATGAGTCAGTCCTGGGATAAATTAACTTGGTATGCATGGGAGTTGTCTCAATTCAGGGTGGCCAATCAAGATGGTCAAAGATGCTGAACATGAAAGCAGACCGGACAATGACTATGCTGGTGAGGTAGCTCGCAGAAATGACATTGCTGGTGGTGAGGAGAATATAGGGGACTTTAGTTCCTCTAACGTATATGCCAAACCTACAGTTTGGGTTTAGTGCAGTCACGCACAAATGAATGAATAATACACTTGCAAGCAGTACTTTTAATTTTATACTTGTTAGGATGACATTCAATGAAAGGTATATACGGTATAAGAAACAGGGCCGACATTGCTGAAATTGTCTTTGTTGATTGCAAGTAAAGAAATATGTTACCAATAGATATTTTCTAGGGAAACCACTTGAAAAGAAGGAGCTTCATACTCATCGCAATGCTTAAAACAAGCACTTCAGTTCCAAATATATTTTAGAGTGTGATGTGTTGTCATTGTAAAATGAGCAAAAATAAACAGACATATGCTGTGAATGCAGAAGATAATGGGCAGTAATGGATGTCAAATATATGATGGAACACTGAGTTCTCTCTCATGCTGTAAGATTCAGGCAAATATCAACTGAAGTAAGTAATTTATATACATTTGAAGTACCACTCCATTGCAGAATGTCTGAGTACTACAGCAGACAAGTATGTTCTACAGAAAAAAATGAAAGTACACATGAAAATTACTTAACCCCTTCATATAAGAAAAGGGCAGTAAAACTAGCACATGTTGCAGTGTTAAGGTACATAAATCACAAGCTTTTTAATATGTTTAATTTCAAAAGGCGGTGTCAATGTTTCTAATCTGCAGCTTTTATTAAAATAACGACAGGTAATTCAGCCATGAAGGTTTTTGCTAGGGCACTTCCCTGTTATGACGTGACAACTATCCTGCTTTTATGCTCCTGGGTTATCACCCTGTACCTGTGGGGACTAATGGTGCAGACAAGGTCCCCTGGTGTCACCATCAGGAAGCCAGCCCAGATTACGAACATGTAGCCAAAGCAGGAGGAGGTGCACAGAGACACTAAAGTAACTAAAAAGACTGGAGCTGCTTGCTATGGGGGCACTCATGCGTGACCCTCTCCCAAGTCCTGCTCTGCCCTGCCCCCCCATGTGATCACTATGACTGTATGTGGAAAATACCATGTTTTAATTAAACAGAAGGTTCATGGTAGGCCTAAAGAACAATCACTGCAGACCAATGCACTGCCCTGGATCCTGCATACTTACAAATTCAATTAATATGTCCCAAAAGGAGATTATGGCATGTGTGAAAATGGTATACAAGTATAATAAGCATGCAAATTGATTAAACCCTTGAAGACAAATTCACACTGCTACTTCCCAAAGATAGTGAGTCATTCGGCGAGATCTGTGCTACTGTACAATATGACTCATCAGTCTGACCATAGGAAGACTTTTATGATCTTTAAAATAAATCCAACTCTCTTCTAGCGAGAATCCTGGGAAAATGCCATATTGCAGAAGCTTGTATTGTATGTAATCATATCCATATAAACACTACATGCAGTTGCTGGATAGAATAAATAAACCGGTTATTTAGGACAGCGAGGAGATCCACCATGCTGAGAGACAACTTGTGGATGCCTGCCATTGTATGGAAAAATCCTTCACATGTAGTATAAATGTATATGTACAATATGTATTAGGCTGAAGTAGTATCAACTGGCACATAGCTAGGGTTGTATAGAGCATTTGTGGAGTCCATAATGTAGGTTAGATGAAATACATGAATCACTATTGCTCAGACAAGCCCCTTATGATGTAGTTAAACGGCTTGTAAATAAGCATGAAAATAAGTAATGATGGGTGCTCAGCGTATTGGGTCTGTACTTAAGCCTAGCAACATGCAAGTGTTCATCAAGATATAAACAGACCATGCAAATAAATCAGAATGCACTAATCTGGACAGATGCAAATAAGCATAAAAATTAAAAGTAGTGCACCGCACGCAAAAAGTCTATCTCACAGGTAGCATGCAAATATCAACAGCGGTGTCAAGGAACCATACAGAGCATGCAGCCAATTAGAATGTATCAAATGCAGGTATATTGTATTCTCTATCAAATGAATAATCTTCCCACAGCATGTGGGAATCAGGCATCACTGTGTGGTTATGCAATGTTATATTGTTAAGGAGAGGCAGGTTAATGTAAAGAGCTCACACTGCCGTGGATGCACAGCACAGAAAGTCAACCACTTGTGAGACAATCCAACACTAAAAACCAACCATTGAAGGCATACAAGGTGTTGGCTGAATATTGCATAGCTTAAGGCGAATATCCATGTACTGTAAATACATTTGAAATGTTGATTCAGTAAAAAGATACAGTTTCCACCATTATGGCTATAAGCCAGTTCAAATAAAGATGTGTGCAGTATATATCTCACCAAAATATAGGGTGCAGGCTGTCCATAGAGGCATTGGCTCAAAGAAATCACCATGAGGCTGAGAGAAGAAGACGGAAGCTAGACAACCTCATGCAGACACCACTCGCCCTTCATGCTTCACCCACAGGATTCCACAGAGGGTACACATCGGGGGATAAAGAGGCAGGATCTAGGAAGCATGCTGTTTCCGCCACTCTTCATATCTTCAGTGTGCATACTCCCTAAGGGACAGGCTTCCACCAGATACCATAAGTATCCCACAGTCCTAGACCTGTAAAGCACTCTGCTAAAGTCTCTGTACTTATGTGCAAGGTGCTGCAGAGTCTAGTGCCAAAGGACACATTAAAGTCTGGTCAGGATTATCTGAACCTGAAAGCTGCAACATGAGCCCCTTTATATCTCTGTAACTAATAAAGAAACTTGCTAAAGAAAAAGGAATGTTGATAAGAATTAAGAAAAGGTTTTTCTTCTCTTAGAGGAGAGAAGATGTCTGATATCCTAGGACACTAACAAAAAGCAAGTCGGATTATACTGGGCTGTCCTTACAGCTTTGTTTGCCATTTTCTAATTTATTAAAGGCAACTGCATAACCCAATTTACCTAAATGCTTCTAGAACACATTTTCTAGAAAAGTGAGGAAAGAAGTTGGAACCTCAGCCAGAGGGAAGAGAATAGAAAGACAAATTGCATCCTTTTACTGTAATGCTGTCAGGCTGCATACACAGCACAGTGTGCCCCTTTTTTATGGTTAAAAAAATACTGTGCTGGCAATTACTAGGAATCTCAAACGGCTGCTCCCACACACAAGCAGCAGCCTAGCTCTCCAACACACCTCCTGGTTATTGCTCTGCTCAGGGAATAAGAACTATGTTGGTATTTAGTGGGGCCTGTGGGATTGCAGAGTGAGAGCCACGGGCTGATTCTCCTAGTACAAAAAGTATTTTAAGCTGGTAAAAAAGATGCATATTCATTAAGAGGGTGTTTACTGGGCTCTAAGGCCTCATACACACAGGCGTAATAGCAAAACGTCGGGAACGTCAGGCAAATATCGGCGTTTTCGTCTGCGTTTTGCATCAGCGTTAATGAGCGTTAGTGAGCGTCGGCGTCAATAGGTGTTTTTTAAAAAAAAAAAAAAACATTCCTCTGCTATTTTTTAATTAACGCTGGTTAACCACGCTACTGCGTCAATGCGCGTTAGTGAGCGTTTTGGCGGCTCAGCGTCAAAAATGCCAAAATGCTACAGCCTCGGAACACGCTGGTGCTGCGTTAGATTTACAGCTTAATAACGCAGATGCCATCTACAGCTCAAAAACGTCAGAGTTTTTATGGGGCCATTGAATAATATGAAGAGCTGCAAAAACGTGGCGCTAAAAACATCTGCGTGTATGAGGCCTTACAATAGCATTTAAACCTTCTATATTTTGGCTGGAGTTGGGCTTTAGTGTAGACAACCCATAAGAGATAAAACAAAGTTTTTGTTGTGCTCACATTACCCTTAAAACAGCAGAGTGAACGCAATGCATCTTTTCATATTTTGTTTGATCCTGCTTCTGGACAGAAGTAAAACACAGTAATCCATAGGGGATTTCAGAATAGCACTACAAAGGACCTGTTCTACTTAGTATCTGCAAGCACTTCTCATAATTAACCTTTATGATTAAACAGAACCATGGGTGATCCTTTAAAGATGCATCCAGAATACAGCACATAGGTCTCATAACAGACAGAAACGTCCTTTTATGGTAATCATTAATGCTGAAATCAAGCAGATGTTTTTACAGATTAGTTTCAATGCTGTGATTTATGGATGAAAAGGTGACTTATGATGTAGTTAGTAACAGTATGAAAGTTTACAACAGTTCACAAAGAGCACCCTTCCCAACCAGCACACAGAATGTTTATTAAAGGCTATCATGCAAGGTAAAGTTTGATTTCAGAAATATCTGGTTCATCTGATTATATTTCTGCATTAAACATTTTGAGATACAGTATAATGTCAAGCAGTATACAGAGTCAGGGGTCTACCAACACTGATTGCTGAAATACAGGAGTAAGGCACGTCCTGATCATTTTAACCTGGAGGCGGGAGTGACATCATTCCATGGACAGCTTCTGCTAATCTTTTCTGGGCTTCTTAATCATGGCAAAAAAGTGTAAAAGATACATTGCTTTCTACACAAATAAACCATCCTCGTCCAATATATTTAATACTCTACGATGATGAAAGGTAAAGTGCACTGTGACCAAGGTCATAAAGAACACAGGCATTACATTTTGATATTTTTGCTAACACGCTTACATTATAAATTGTGCAATTTAAATGAAAAGTTACACCTTTTCTATGGGCCATTAGCCAACTCTGAATATGGGAAAATATTGTATTAAAAGGCAGCTTCACACTAAAAGAAAGCTTTCAGGAAGGAAAAATGCCAACTGCCACTGCCAATTCGTTTTATCAAGTGCATGGGTGATCATGATCTCATCGCTGTCATCCTTAAGCCTTCCATTACAATTTCAGGAGTCATTGATTCAGAACAAGTATGTGTGTTATCAGATGTCAGGACACCTGTAGGTTCATGCCTGCTGCAGGCCAGCGAACTCACAAATTGTTATAACAGAACCAGGGTCCACAATGTACAATGGCAGCGCCTATGTTTCTGCCCTGACTGGTGCCATTATAGACTGTTTAGAGAAGTGGATTAAATGGATGGAAGGATGGATTAAATCAGGGGCAGGCAATTAATTTTCCTAAGAGGCCACATGAGGAACTGGGACTGTTTACAGCATGGTAGTGTGGCATTATAGGGTTAAATCAAGCAGTGAGGAAACAATGCAACACCTCCCACTTCAATGTCTGTCAAATGCCCTTTCAAAAGCACTGAGGAAGCGGACAGGCTCAGAGATAAATGCTGACACAAGAGACATTGAGGGCTGGATAGGACATCCAAAAGGTTGGATATGTTTGTCCAGGTCTGAATTAAATTCTTGTCTGTCTTTCTGATTCTTAGACTGAACGTTCAGCAGTTGCCTGCTTCGGAGACTGGCACCTACCTTGGATAGCTTAGCCCTATGTGGGGAAAATCTGCAACTCTCAGGTATATTAAAGAGTAGGCAGCAAGTCTTAACACTGGTCGTGCTAAATCTCTCCAGGGCTGTATCAGGTGCAAAGACAATTTGCATAGACATTTGGAACTATATTATTCTAGCACAGTGTTTTTCTGCCAAGTAGAAAAAGAACTGCAGTCTATGGATGATTACATTGCAACTCTGCTGTCTGGTCACAACAGAATTAATCTCTGGTAGTTTAAGTAAAGTATGAAAATGACAGTTTCATTCAATGTTCAAGTACTATAAAGTTCTGGATATGCTTCCCTCACTGCCAAAACTATAAACACCTCCCAGCGATTTTTAGATATTAATAGTAGCTATAGTCGTAAAAAATAATTGGAAATTGGTAAATGCTAACAATTTCTGCAGCAAAATCACCAGTTTGTCCCAGGTTTTGGGGCATACAAAAAAGGCTGTTGCAAAACACAAACTTTTATGGTGTAATCTTATTTCACACCATGGGAGATCACCATCAATGCTGCAAGGGTTTGGGCAGATTTGAGATTTTCATGAAATGTTCTATTTTTACTTTCTGGTAAAGCAAAGATGAAATGATATAGCATAAAATGTTTGTTGTGTCCTGAAAAAGCACACTCTTACTATGCATGGCTACATAGAATGCAGGTCCATGTGCTCTCTTACACAAGGCAAACGGTGATCATACAAAAGTCTCAAATGCACCCGATTGGCTTTTCCCTTCAAGGGTTGTGTGCCAGGGTTACACATGTGGCCCCTGGTATCAGAGTATTACTAGACCCATAGGTTTATGGCTTAAAATGGAGTTGTCCTTCAAAGCACCTCCAAAAAATGCATCAACCACTGAAAATCCCTCCATATGCATGACTATAAATGCACTCTTTGGTACATGCCAGTAATTCAAAAATTGGTAGCAGCCAATGTGCCACTTGGATCCTCCTGCTGTAATCTGCAACGCATTTCACATATTTATAGGAAAAAAAGCTTGCATTTGGCTTCAGCAATACGCCACCAACTCTAACAGACATAGGAAACATATAATGAAATTATAATGTCCGGGTTAATAATTCACCCACACTAAATAGGGAATTCAATACCTCACAAGTGTTCCTAGGGCACTCTGAATCTTTACATCTAATTTTCCAGCAGCTTGAGAGCATTGTATGCTTAAAAGTAAATCAATCACTTCCGGTTCCGGCGCCACATGGAGTAGCTGTGCTCTCAGCTAGCTCCCTATCTGCCCTCAAATTCTGCCTGAAAAACCGGCCGATTCTGCCCTCTCTACTCCTCACCTCCATCAACGCACACTTCTCCCAACGGGATGGACCGATTCGTGGAAAAAGGTGCGCCCAGATCGCTCCCGGCACGTCGGCTTGAAATCGAGGCCGCGGCTCCGGCCTGCTCGGCCGTGGCTTCGGGAAACGCGCTTCCGATCGTTCAAGCGATCGTTCATCCGCCCGTTCCGAGCCCGAACGATCAGAGCCAGCACGAACACGGTGGACCTGATATTGCATTACAGGGAGACCCAGACATGGATGTCAGCGCTCCATCTCAACATAATCCATCGGGCTCCAAGGATTCCGACACCGAACGCATAGCACGTGCAGTGGCAGCCCTTCTCACCCCAACGATTGAGCAGTCTGTCCAGAGAGCCATCCAAGCCAGCATGGCACTTATCCACAAAGATCTCGACTGTAGGTACAGACCCAGAGGGACATTACGTTATAGTCCAGGTGGCACAAGCACGACCGAGACTAGCAAGCCCGAGCCTTGCCCGCCTACTTGCTAGCGAACTTGCTAGCCTTCGCGCAAAGGGCTTCGGTGCCGGCTCGTCCGGCCTCGGCGCCGGAGCTAAAGTTCGGCTGCACGGCCCTCGCTAGACCCGCGTGGAAAAAGGTGCTTAGCCAGGTAGGGCAACCCTCTTCACACGCAACTACCTCCACTCCTCATCTCTCCCGTCTTAGCCGGCCAAAAAGTCCGTCTTAAACTCCCGTCTATCCCTCGATCGAC
>BLSH010351679.1:553451-563884 GCA_018402905.1 Glandirana rugosa
GCGTGATCCATCTGGTAATGTTGTTAGTAACAACCTGGCCCCAACTATATGTTTCTTGGCGCCTTTTGAGGCAGCCACCTGTTGTTTGCTCACACGTCGTGCTTCACATACTCCTGTATTTGACGAAATGCATTAATCTTTCTTGTACGATGTACCCTCTTTGTATGACGCTTATATCTGTAAATGCTACCTTTTGTTTATCCAATAAAAATCTTTTACAAAAAAAAAAAAAAGTAAATCAATTAGAGAAACAGATAATTATTGGTGCAATATTGTTTGACTTTGTGTCATTTTTTCCCTTCTGAATAGCACAAAAGCATTTCAGCTATGAGTGGTTAAAACTACACTACAGGAAAACTTTAAGCCTAGGTTTTCACATTGATGCGATTTGACATGTCAAATCACATGCCGAATCGGCGGCAATTGCACCATTCGAATCTGTGTGATGCTGCATTTGCGGCGCCGCACCGATTCCCAAAAGTAGTTTCTGCACTACTTTTGGCGACTTCGGGTTGCGATTTGTATAGACATCTGTGCAGCAACCCGCACAGGTGTCTCTGAAATCGTCCCCGAAGTCGAACTGACATGCGGGTATGAACTTGCATGATTTTAATCCAGCAGTCAGTGTGAACCTAGGCTAAAGCAGAATTTCATCCAAAAGGGGAAGTTCCACTTGCCCGCATCCCCACCTCCCTTTAATATTTGGCACTTAACTTTTTATGTGGGAAGCGGGTACCTGGCTTTGACGGGTACCCGCTACCACTTCCAGATGGATCTCTGTGGCCATCCAAGTGGTAGTTTACCCCCCCCCTCCCCGCAGCCTTCTGGAATACGTCACAGGTCCCACAAGGCTGCGGGACCATTCACAAAGTGCAGCGTGAAGCCACAAGCAGTCACAGCCAGCTTCCCGAAGTAAACATGCCATGCTGGATCCCTGACCAGACAAGGGTCCCATTATTAAAAGTCAGCAGCTACAGTATTTATAGCGAATGCCTTTTCATTTTTTGTTTCAGACTGAAGAACTGCTTTAAATACACAATCTAACAGCTGCCTAGAAAGTGCAACTCAAATCCCATTTTGCATCTAAGGAAATCTAGACTGAGAAAATATGCAGACTGCCATTACTGACCTACTTCTGAAAATGTCAACTTCTAGTAAAATAAATGGGACTTCCTGCTCATATTTCATTCAACTCCATGTTGAATTATTTACAATCAATTATGGTTACATCTTTACAGATAAGTATGGTCTTACATTCTCCCTGTGGGTACACACACCTGAAAAAAATGTAACAATAATTGAATTACAACATGGTGTTGAATGAAATATGAGCAGGAAAGTTCACCAAATATTTTTATATGGCGTGATGTATGTTTCTAGGGAAATTAGTGAACATTGTGTTTTATGGAAACACATTTTATATATTTTATTTTTTTTTTAGATTTAATAGAAATACATTTTTGGTGTCTTGAAAATGTCTAATTTATGTTAATACAAGTTGGAATTTTACCATGGTGATGTAAACACCCAATCATGACGATTGGATCTATAAATTTTTGTAGAAAATTAACTACTTCTGAAAATGCTGGTCAGTTGGCGGTGTATAGTTCAATGAACCGGAACAGAGTATGCAGAAAATGGGTATTAGTATGGGTACCATCAGAACACCTAAATAGAATACTTCATATTGAATCCCTTGAATCAGCATGATAGTTAGCATTTTGGAAGGAGAGGCCAACAATGGTGTACTAAGCTTTTCTCTCAATAATGTTTTCCTTTAACACTTGTGCTATTTCGTATGCTATGGGAAAGAAGCTAATACACTGTGTATATATATATACACACACACACACATACATATATATATATATATACACACACATACATACACAGTACTTTACATACTGCAAGACTGTTGCATATCCCTTCTACTCCATCAAGCTGACTGATGGCACAGCTCAGCTCAGAACATTGAAAGCACCTGTCACAAATGTAAAATGTCTGCACCTGTAAGTAACAGGATCACAACCAGTACTTTGCATTTAAGGTAATGCATTGTAGTGTTTCTAAAATTCCATTAGCACTATATAGATGTCATTTTGTCAGTGTAATACAAGTGAACTCCCAGTGGCAGTGACTGGCAACCTTTAAGTTGTTGCACCACAATAAAACAGTGAATCATAGCATTGCACAGAAAAATAATTTGTGCATGTTTTTTTATTTTACAGCAGAGCAAATAATAACCAAACAAAAAGGAGAGCAGATCAACTATTTTTTTGTTTTATATATTTTATCACATTAGATCTAATCATAATCGCGCATGATGTTCTAAAAAAAAAAAAAAGTATAGTTAAAATAGGATTTTTTGTACTCACAATAAAATCTCTTTTTCTGGAGTTCATTGAGGGACAAATTAAGTCTTTAACCTGTCTCTCTCAATAGACTCAAAAAAAGGAATCTTGATTTACTTGTATTTTTAATTTCTTGGAGTACACTACAATACACAAAGTATTCATAAATCCTGGATATAGGTTTGTACCTTCAGGTGACTGGACACTGGCAAAGTTTTTAAATGACACACCCTGCCCTGGACACCCAACTTATAACTCTACTCCAACTCTGTGAGTCCTCTACATTGCTTGCTACAAAACAGAGTAACCAAGGAATGGAAGGGAGAGGGCCCTGTGTCCTGTACTGTACTCCTAGATATGAAATTTACAGGCAAGTCAAAACTCCTTTCAGCTTAACTGCACAGTACAGGACACAGGCAAAGTATTTCATAGACCCTGGGACATCCCCATGCAATGAAAGAGATAGGTGGGCAACAACTAGGCAAACAGAACTGTGTCAACTGTGTCAGAGGACTCAACTTCAGAGTGCCACTGCACGAACCTTGCAGCTGAAAGATGCATCTTCAGAAGAAGATTAAACATCCATGTGGTAGAAATTTTTAAAAATATGAAATGAACACCAGGTGGTAGTCTGAAACAGCTGGGCTACAGATGCTTGGTGCCAAAAAGCCCAGGAAATGGTCTGATTATCCAAGTGGACCAAGCGGTCCAGAGACAGTGGGGATCTGTCCCACCGAGACAGAATCGCTCGCTGAAGTAGCCGAGTGGTGCTCTGAGCGCAAGGTACCGCCTCGAAGGCTGACACCATGAGCCCCAGCACCCGCATACAGAAACGTAATGATGACTGCCGGTGAGACAGTAAGGTTCGCACTGCTGATTGCAGGGACAGCAACTTGGCCGGAGGTAAGAACACCTTCGCCTGCTCCGTGTCCAGAATCAGACCCAGATATTTTAGTCAACAAGACGGGGTCAATGTTGACTTCTGCAGATTGATCAGCCAACCGAAGTCCTTTAACGAGGCCATGGTGATAGCTACGCTCTCCTCCAGGGCTGAGGCAAACTCTGCTCTCAGGAGCAAGTCGTCGAGGTAAGCTACCACCGCAATGCCCCTCTGCCTCAGTAGCGCCAGCACTAGGGTCACCAACTTGGTGAAGACCCGAGGAGCCGAGGCCAGACTGAAGGGCAGTGCCACAAATTGGTAATGGAGATCTCCCACCGCAAAGCGTAGGAAGCGCTGGTGTCGGAGACAAATGGGAACATGGAGATAAGCGTCCCTGATGTCCAGGGACGCCAGGAAGTCCCCCTGATGTAGGGCGGCCACGACCGAGCGGACCGATTCCATCCGGAATTTTCGCGCTCTCACATAAAAGTTTAGCGCCTTCAGGTCCAAAACTGGCCTTACCACCCCACCTTTTTTGGGGACCACAAATAGGTTCGAGTAGAAACCGTGAAACATCTCTGACTGAGGCACCGGCACGATCACCCCCTGGTCTGATAGTGCCTGAATCGCCCCGAAAAGGGCCTCCCGACATTGATGCGGGAGTCTTATGTTCGATGGGAAGAATTGGGTAGAGTGCTGAACTCTATCCTGTACCCGGAGGACACCACTTCCTGCACCCACCGGTCAGAAATGCGGGCAGTCCACCTGTCTGCGGACCACAGAAGACGTCCCCCCACCCGATCTTCGGGTGGGGGCAACCCATCATGCAGAGGAGGGCTTATCCTCTGCTTTTTCATTTTTGCGCTGCCAGGGTCTTTTTCAGGCCCCTGTAACAGCCTTGCCCGCTGCGCCAGGGGCACGAAAAAAACTATTCTGACCCGAAGAGACAGGCCCCTGCTTGCGGCAAAATTCTCGCCGCCTGGGCTCCGGAAGAAATGTACTCTTCCCGCCAGTGAAATCCTTAATGATTTCATCCAACCCAAAGAGACGGCCATCCTGAAAAGGGAGGTCCACTAGACCTTTTTTTGGATGCGTAGTTACCCGACCACGAACGCAACCAGAGGACCCGTCTGATAATGACTGCAAAAGACATTTTGGACAACATAGGAAGCAGGTCTAGAGCAGCATCACACAGGTATTTGATACCGTGAAACACGTGTTCTGCTTTCTGCAATGCCTCAAGCATTCTGCCGCAGTCCAGATCATTCGGCAGCTCCGCCGTACATTCAGACAGATATTGCGCCACCAGGGCCGATCTCAAAAATGAAAAGTGCCTTAGACACCGCCACCGTCCTCCTATCGGCAGGATCCTTAAACGACGGCGACCCCTCCAGGGGAATAGTCGTCGCCTTATTCAGGCGCGCCACCAGGGAGTCCACCGAGGGGGCGCCCACTTCTTTACGAAATTATCCTCAAAAGGATACCGGATAGCAAAACGCTTTGGCATGGCGAAGAAATGCTGCGGACGCTGCCATTCCTGATAGATCAGACGATCAAAAAATGTATCATAAGGGTAAGCTCTGGCTGACCTAGGAGGCCTGGCAGTCCCGCACACATAAGTAGACGTCTGCAACTCGCCATCTTGGTCCAGTCGCAAGACGCACGAATGCCAGATATTATTGCAGCCACCAGCGCCTTTTCGCGCACTGCTTTAGCCCCTTGGTCGTCTTCATCATCCGAGGGGTCAAGTTCACCCTCAGAAAGTTCCACGGGGGTCCCCGTGACCCCCGAAGCCACTTCCGGTTCAGAATCCTCCCCTGAGGAACAAGGGGGGGGGAGGGCGCTTCTTAGGGGCCCCCGGGGCCTTGCTCGGCCCCACCCTGGGAAGAAATTCCCCAAACACCGCCCTCAGCTGTTCTAGGGACACCAGGGACCCCAACGCAGGTTGCACTGTCGCTGATTCCTCTTTAGAGGGCCCTGCAGGGTCATCTGCCATCACTCCACTCAGACTGAACACACACAGTGAGGACAACAACTAGCAGCACCCCCACACGGTAACCACACCACCGCCCCTCAGAACGCCAGGGAGACCCAGGAGGACTGCACCCACCACCACCAGCACCCCCAGGAAGCCAGCTATACTTGCTGTTTTTGCCACAGAAAAACATCCTGAGGACCGCCAGGGAGCTTGCGCTGTCAGCAGCCAGCCACACTGTCCCAGTAAGCACGGTTTCTCAGCATGCAGGGACTCCAATATGGCCGCCGAGGACATCCACTAGAGGTCAAAGGGCTGCTGAGAACCGAAACTCCGGCAAAATGGCCGCCACAGCACTGGAGGGCAAATCCCATATAAAATGGCCGCGATCGCCCGGCGCCCCCCCCCCCAAGAGGAGCAGAGGGGGGCTCACTCGCCACTCTTGACGGGCGCAGCGGGTAGCCACCCGGTCGCAGACTTTTCTCCCCAGCTGGGGAGGGATGCTGCTGGCCACAAGCGCCTGGACAGGATCAAACCCGGACAATGGGCACAAGTGGGGATCACCCACTGGCCGCCCGCAGGAAACGGGCACGATGCGGCGGGACCCACTATAGCCTGGGACTAGCTCGCATCGGTTGGCCGTGCTGGGGAGAGTACAGGATTTTCCAGGAACCCTCTATGCCCCAGCCAGCTTCTTGATAGTAGTCTTCATTAGCTTGATGAAAAATAAAAAAGCAGTAGCAAAAATCTAAACCGCAGGTCCCATAAGGGAGCCAGGTCAACTCCTTGCACTAGGCATGTTAAAACTGATGCACTGAGCAGAGTAGGGGGATTATATGGGAAAGAGAGGACAGCCCCCTGGAAGGGGCTAGCTTGCTTTCTTTCTTTGCCTAGTTAACTCCTAATAGGATCTGCATATAACCCACATGTCAATGGAGAGCTGCGTCTGTCAGTGAATGTAGGAGAAAACAGGACAGCATCCAGGCTTCTGAAAATCCTCAATAGGTTGTGGCTTATCCATGGAAGAAGGACCCATTCCCAGGTGGACAAGTCCCAAGATGTTCTGAATATGGCATTTCTGCAGTAAGTGAAGATTTTAATTTTTACATATTTTGGGCTCTGTTACAAACTTCTGGTGAGCAGCAAGTACTGAATGCACTGATGTAATTTAATGTGGTTGTAAACTCTTACATATACCCAGTGAATCGACCAGCCTCAGGAGATACTCAGAGATTAAACATATTCATCTAAATAAGTTATACCTGTTTATCTGCAGTCATCTCCCCTGTAAATCCGCTCAAAGTGCAGAATTTATACAAAATGTCGGAGAGGGGCGGAGAGCTGAAATCACACCCTGCCGAGCTCAGTGAGGAGAGCTCTGAGAGCTAATTGGATGGAAGGGACACGCTCCACTTAACACAACATACAGGCACAGAGCTGTTTTCTCTTGGTGTCAGGAAAACTTGTCAGATGTGATTCATGCTGATAAAAGAGGAAGGAACCAGCAAAAAGAAATGACACTTAGTGCTCTTAAATGAGACAAGTACACACTATAGAGGGATATGCTTTGTTCATATTTTGTGTCTGAGGTTTACAACCACTTTAACCTCTGAAACATTATAGTAGCCTGACATCCCTGCATTGTCCCCACAAAGGCTTCATTCACAGTGTAGCAAATGAGAGCTGCTTTTCAGGTTTCTTTTTTTAAGGCTCCATTCACATCTCACCTTTCTTCCCGCGATTCGCAATAGTTACAAATCTCGGGACGCCTGGGCGTTCCTGGTGCATTGCCCGACGATTCCAATAGCACCCCAAACATGGTGCGATTTTCTCGTGGGATGCCTGTCAGCCAAAACAAGTACATGACCTTCTTTTGGGCGACGGGCATCCCGCAATTCTATTTGCATGATTTTACCGAGATTGTTGCCCCCATACACCTAGATGTGAACGGAGCCTAAGTGTTTTTGCAGCTTTTTGCAAGCGTTTTAGAAGTGTATTACAAGCATTTTACAGCTTCAGGTGTTTTTGTTTAGCGAATAGAAAGCACTAGGGGGAGGAGAGGGAGAGGAAATTAGGGGTGAAGAGCTGGTGTAAAACGAGCGACAAAACGCTCAAGTCAGGCATTTCTGTTGAAGTCTATGGAGCCAAAAGTGCTTGTAATCTGCCAAAAAGAAGCACATGTACTTTTTTGAGCAACAGGTGTTTTGCTTCAGTCGACAGAATGCTCAGATGTGAGCAGGGGCCATTAAAATGAATGGGATTTGGCCTGTTGAGTGTTTTAGAGCTACAAGCTTCAAGCAGAAAATCGCTCAGGTGTGAACAGGGCCTTAGTGATCCAACTTGCAGCTTGGGAACCTTCTTTCTTTATGATTGCAGAGTATGATGGCTAACAATTTACAACCCTAAGGAAAAAGTGGAGATATTGCATTCTTTCTGGTAGCTTCAAAGCTAAAATAAACACCATTCTGTCAAAAGTCAGAGAAATATGGTGTTCAGTAAAAATGTAAGTCCACACAAAACAGCCACTGGGGTCAGTGACTGGACATTTTTCTTCACAATTGTTTTAAAAACGAATAGTGTATGGAAAACATGTTTGATTGCAGACTCCAATAGTTATTTCACGTGAGTTTCTCAGTGCTCTCACTAACTCACAGTACTGTACATCTTTAACTAGGAAATGACCATTCAGTTTTTTTAAAAATACCATTTGTAGCTGCGCATGCACTATGTTAGAACAGTTTTCGTAACCAGCATTAAGACTAAATGAAATTACCTGCTCCATTTCAGCACTCTTTCTCTTTCTTGATGTTCTAGTAATTCTCACAGTTATTGGTGAGTCATAACCATGATGCTTAACTTCCATTTTGTTTGGCTTTACTGGGCTAAATCTAATCTCCATCTGTGGTTTAGGGAACCTGCTGGTTTTCCCATTTGCAGTTGAAATCATAGAGGAGTCCAAAACTGTTTCTGAACCATCCTGCGACAAGAAAAAAAAATGGAAAATTATGGCATTTTGAAGACTTGCATAATTAACCATCAATGATCAGGGTCACATCACTATACATAGTAGTACTGGCAGGAAGTGTGTGCACGCATGCGTGGGGGCTATTTCTCAGTTGGTATGGGGGGGCAGACAGCTTACAGTGAAGTATAATTTTTACATACATTAGTAGAAAGGTAAGCCTAGAAACAGGCAATGGCAAGTCTGGGAACAGGCCTACCAGGCTCAACTAGTAATCCAGTTCTGTCCGCCTAAAGGGTAATGATAATGATTTTGGAGAAGCCATTTTAAAGTGTATACGTTTTTAATCTTAAAGTGATATTAAATGCAAGTTTTTTTTTTTGTTTTTTTAAACAACATATTATAAGTACCTGCTCTGTGCAAGGGTTTTGCACAAAGCAGACCCGATCCTTCTCGGGTCGCACACAGCACTCCTTGCCCCTCCCTCCGGCCAAGTGCCCCCCCCCCCAGCAATCAGTTTGCCGTGGGCACCCAAGCAGGCTCACACCCGAGCCGCTGCACTGGGTGTCTATAAAGACAGAGCTGCAGCTCGGCCCCAGCCACTCTCACTTCTCATTGGCTCACTGGCTGTGACTGTGTGCAGCAGCAGCCCTCTCCCCCTGTCAAAGTTTTTCTTACCTTTATGCATGACGATAAAAAACCTTGAGCCTTTAAGAATATACATTTATTTTAATAATGTTTTTGAAAACTTTATTTTAGGAATAAACACTTAATACAGGATGCACCCTCATAATACAGGAATTAGAGAACACAGAGAAAAAAAAAAGAGCGCAGCGTAAGAGGTTTACCTTCAGACATTCGCATCCACAATAACAGGGAAAACATACAAGATAGATGGTTTTATAACCTGTTCTACAAAAAAGTTAGTATATCTTTTACAGTGTACCTGTGGGTTACAATATGTAGTAAGAACCAAAAGAACTTTACAAATACGTGTTGGGGAACACCTTGCCAGCATAGTCTATTGAGACATTTTGCCCTTAAACATGGCAGGAATCCGTCATTGGCGGGGGAGCAATGTAGTTCACCATATCTCTAGGCACGAAACCCCCTGGATATATGGAGCTCAAAACCCATTGCCCACAGGAGCTTGATATTGAATGAGACAAATGGTTTCATTAATAATAGCCAGGATCTGGGAGGATTGAAAGGTTCTGTTTTAGTTAGGTGATGTTTCTGAGAGAGAGAGCGAGATATATAGAGATATATATATATATATATATATATATATATATATATATATATGCACATGATGTCCTAAGCCTAGACTAATGACCAGGCAAGAAGTGGGCTGTATAAGGTATTTACTGGCAGAAAAAAAATGTTTTACTATCCAAAGTTAAAACAAGGGCAGAAGATTTAATAGAAAAGGTCGAAAAAATGACTGAAGAGCCGCTTTAAGGAGACAGTCTAAGGGGAGAATGGGAAGAAAGTATTGATTAGAGTAAACTAAGGGTTAATATAAGGTTTAAATAACAAATATTACTAAAAACATTTTTACTTGTATGGTTGCTTTAACTGACATTAGTTGCAAATCTGATCTGCAGATGAAAGAAATAGAATAAATACAAAAGTAACATTACCACCTTGTATTGCTTTATCTCACTGGACAGGGTTTATAAACACGGCAGCAGAAGGTGAGGTTTTTTCCAGCATCTGCTGTAATAGCTGTTGTATTTACACATCGATTCCTGGCTACAACAACTAGGAATTGCCGGAGGAGCAGCAGCAGGGGAGAAGGTAAGCGTGTACTACACATATCCTGTGTTTTTTGGTGCATTCAGTATGCCCAACTTCCATAATAGGTTAAAGCCCAACTTTAGCAAAAATTATGCCAGGACAACCACCCCCCTAACTTCTCTTTCTGTTGATGGTGTCTGCCCCCCTGTGACCATTTGTTTTTATAACATTCGGTTGAGTTATACCGAGGTGAAGATGGTCTGTAGGGAGTCGAAACACCTTTTCGGAATGGATACTGTTTCGTCTTTTGGCTCTTCCTCTCTCCAGTGGAGGAAAGGACAGGAGTATAGTTGTCTTTCTCTTCAATCCCCCCACCAACAGGACCGTATTAAAAACGATTTCAACCCGAAATTGGATAATACCTTCAACCCGTATGACTTACGTGGTTTTTTGTGTCCTATACACATCATGTGCGAATGGAAGAGGGGACGACGACGAGGAGGCCGTTAAGGATCAACAACATCG
>BLSH010351679.1:563894-585284 GCA_018402905.1 Glandirana rugosa
CGTAAGAGGTTTACCTTCAGACATTCGCATCCACAATAACAGGGAAAACATACAAGATAGATGGTTTTATAACCTGTTCTACAAAAAAGTTAGTATATCTTTTACAGTGTACCTGTGGGTTACAATATGTAGTAAGAACCAAAAGAACTTTACAAATACGTGTTGGGGAACACCTTGCCAGCATAGTCTATTGAGACATTTTGCCCTTAAACATGGCAGGAATCCGTCATTGGCGGGGGAGCAATGTAGTTCACCATATCTCTAGGCACGAAACCCCCTGGATATATGGAGCTCAAAACCCATTGCCCACAGGAGCTTGATATTGAATGAGACAAATGGTTTCATTAATAATAGCCAGGATCTGGGAGGATTGAAAGGTTCTGTTTTAGTTAGGTGATGTTTCTGAGAGAGAGAGCGAGATATATATATATATATATATATATATATATATATATATATATATATATATATAGATATTTTTAGCATTTTCTTTTCTTCTTGGCTAAAGTCAACTATTATAGGGTTCTTTCCCATTAATTTGTGATTTTACACATACTGAATCAACAGCTTACATTTAATATTCGTTGACGGCGTTTAAATGTAATGCATTAGCTGGAGATCCTTGTTGGACTACTTAGTCTTGCCATCTGTGAGAACTGCTATCCGCCTTGCCCCAGTGATGACGTCTCATACAACCAATTGTACATCGGGCGGAGGAAATACCAATGGGGTCAGCATACCTGTTGGGGCACTGGACTATAATTCTGTATTGAATGCCTGTTTTTCCATCAGACTTGTAAGTAGATGTCTTTTTCATAAATTATTTTTATCAGAGGATGTTGCACACTGAGCATTTCTTCCCTCTCTTTATATTACTATGCTCCATATCATCCTGTGTGAGTAATATATGGTGGAGTGACCCAGAGACCGCTTCTAAGTGATTAATATCTTATGGGCCTTCTTGAAGGGAGATATATTCCATACCCATGGTGAAGGGTGAGCTCACTAATCCAAGGTCAGACCCTAACAAAGTCTTATCTGATAAGAGGCTTATTTTACTCATCTTGGAGTCAAGCATGATTTGGTGATCACCTGCATCGCTAGGAAATTGGAAGTGCACGTGTTAAACAAGGATGGTCTCGGGCGTGTTTGGAAGCGAACGTACCTGTTCCCACCAGGAAGCTGACACTGCACAGCATGAATCACAGGCAATGAGACATTTGCAGATCTGCAGCTTCAGCGATCGGGAAATGGCTCACTGCCTGTAATTAGCTGCCTGCAGTGTCAGCTTCCTGGCGGGATCGGGCACGTAGGTTCCGAACACGCCCCAGCCCATCCTTGTTCAACACCATTTTCAACAATTGTTTGTATTTGGGACTTTTAATAATTTTCTTTTCTTTGGATTTTGCACTTTTTTTCCTGCATGACAGGACTTAATTTTAACTGATATTAATTGGATAATTTCCTATTTGTTTATATCAATTGAATGAATTCACCATTTCTATTAGGCACCATATGCACTTTATGATTAATTGTTGCCATTTTATCTATACGAGGATACAAGCACATTTTGATGACAGTGCAACACTTTTTTTTATATGGTTTGATATTGTGTGTGCAATATTGTGGGTGCAGCTGTCGGCACTGATTGTTACAATGTTTTACACTGAGCACAGATAGCACTGGTTAGAAGTATTAGGAGGGGCTGCTGCACAAAGGAGGTTTTTGAAAACACTGTTTTTGTCTAAAAAGAGCACAGATTAAAATGTTTAACTTCAGACTCTCTCTGGCTGAAACTTTTAACTGCCCATTTGAACAAAGGGGCAGAAAAATTAAGAGTAACTACTCTCAATTTTACATGGGATGTTCCATGTAAATCGGAAGTGGAACTTCCGCTGGTTGGATTCCTCCGCTCCTCAGGTGTCACATTTGGCACCTTTCGGGGGGGGGGGAGAGGACACCCGTCTTTAGACAGGTGTCCTTTTCCACACGTCCGGGAGCTCTGGACGGCTGCCGCGGCCGCTGACATCAGCAGCCCGGCTCCCTCCTCCCTCTGCTACTGGCCAATAGCAGAGCGCGGTACAGCCTCGCACATGCGCAGTAAGGTGCCCGGCGTGAAGCTGTAACGATACACGTCCAGGTTCCCTTACCCGCAATGGAGGCGGCTGCACCCATCCCCCGATCCGAAGATCGGCGGTGGGTGTAGACTTCGCTGGACACCAGGACAGGTAAGTGTCCTATTATTAAAAGTCAGCAGCTACTGTATGTGTAGCTGCTGACTTTTAATTTTTTTTTTTTTCCCTTGGACCTCCGTTTAAGTACAAGCTTAAAGCAGATGTAAACCCTCACATATACCCAGTGAGGTGAACAGCCTCAAATGATACACAGGGATGAAAAAGATCTCCCTATATGTATATCTGCTGTCTTCAACTTTATATATCATTTAGAAAGTGCTCTTCAGGTTAGCAGATTTTCTCTTCCTGGTTAACACTGCAGTGAAGCCTGGGCACACAGCTAAGACAGCTGATTGGACGAAAGGCACACACTGCCTCTCCTCATAGGTAGAGACTCTCCGCTCCGTTTGCTGTATTGTTCAGGGCTAATCTATTTATAGCAACCTCACCAACACAAAACTCTGGCTGCTTTTATCATATGTGACGAAAAACTTATCAGACTGATAACAGAAGAACACAGCAAAAGACACCTATGGGTCACAGTGCTTTGGAGAGAGAGATAACAAAACACTGCAGCTACATATGCCCAGCTCATATTTCATGAATCAGGTTTACATCCACTTTAAGCTATGTTTTGAATGTGCATTTCAAAATCACTGCAATCATACTGTATGTACACTGTACTTTTTTTTTTTTTTTTTACACATATATGTCCTATTCAGTTACTAACCTTACTGTCACTTGTGGAAATATCACTTCTTAAAGAATCACCCTTGCTGTTATCTCTGCTCAATGAATTGGTGGATTCAGGTTGTTCCATGGTTTGCATTTGTGCCTTCTCCACCTGTATTTTAAACAAAGATCGGTGATGTAGATTGAACATCATTTTACTTAATGCCAACAGTGAAATGCATGTCTGTTGTCTACACCACTTGGTGGACTGTTGTGCAACTATTCAAATACAATGCTCACAGCACATTATCAGATTGCACCTGCTAAATAAAACAAGGTAGCATGTGGAAGATCTCTGTTTAGAAACAATTGCCACCATCCAACTATCCTTCCTTCAACTCTCCTGCTGCTCTGTTCAGCTGCTGGAAAGAGATTCCCCTCTCCTACCTTTTTATCAGAGCAGATATATCCCACTCCTGATACAGAACTGGGTGCCTGCTGAGCTGAGTCAATTGCCATAGCTGTCACATAGGAGTGAAGAAAGTGTCCTAAGCCATACAAAAGCTCTGATTAGATCAAGTTTATGTAGGGCAGTGATTCTCAACTCCGGTCATCGGGACCCCCCCCCCCCCCCCCAACAGGCCAGGTTTGCAGGATAACTGAAATACATCACAGGTGATATCATTTGCTGCTCAGTGATTGCAGTATTCTAGTCTGCATCTCCCCAAGGTAATACTTAAAATCTGGCCTGTTGGTGGGTCCTGAGGACCGGAGTTGGGAACCACTGATGTAGGGCTTCTTGTATTAATTCCACGGATCAAATGGAGCAGCAGGAAAGTAAGCATAAATAGCACAGAGCTGGTGTGTAAGTGAACCTGGTAAATTTCCCTTGCATAGGCAAAGGCTCACTTTAAAAATTCGCCACACAAACGTGATCCATACTACATCAAGAGAGTCACCAAACAGTCCAGATGGTTTTCTATTCCATGTAATTACTGAATTATGAAAGTAACCAGTTCAAAGAATGATTAAAATGAAACCAATATACGTTTTTCAACAAATTTGCATGGGGTGCTTCTCTTGCAACATTTTCTTGCCAGCCCTGGAGGTTTGTAAATCAAGGCTAGAGTGAGGTATTTATGCACATCATTAGCTTCCAATGTGTGTGGGGGGTATTTCATGTGTTATACACAAAGGAAGAACTAGCCACTAAAACTGGAACATTTACAAAAGCAGATCAAAGAGCATGTTCAAAGAGCAGTAAACTATGGCAACCAACAAACTTCAAATTACTGCGGCCAGATCAGTAACAATTATTATTATATAACAAATAGGGACATACTGCTACTTTTTGTTGCTGCTGTTCCTTTTTACACGTTACAAATCCTCTTTTCATTGGCAGTCTATCTCACCATCTTTTTTTCTTACTAAAAATGAGAGTGTATTTTCTGCACATTCACGTAAAATCATCTCTCTGCAGTGAATTACTAGTTTTTTTCAGCCCTTACCATTTCCATTGTAGTGGAAGATGAGGATGGTTTATGTTCCACTTCTAAGAGTTTCTTCTGCAGCTCTTTGATGGTGGCTTCACTAGCAGCCAGCTGCGTCTTCATTTCTTCCAGATGTGAAACATCCTATGGTAGAATTTGGATAGTCACCCAAAGATTCTCAAAACAAATTCTTTTAGTATTAATAGAAAAAGTGAACCCTCCACACCCTATGCACTTGTACGGTTTATAATAAAGTCAGACGAGAATACCTTTGAGTGTCAGTTGAAAGCTTTTCTTGATTTGGCTGTGGTAACAAACTGCAATCTGGAGCAATCTGTATGTGTGCATATAGCCAGCAGGAACATTCAAAAAGGTTTGATGGCAATGTGTAATATACCATGGGAACAGTAATTACCTTTCATTTGTATGAGGCCTGTCAACTAACAGGTTGCTTTGAGTTATTGTACAGTAGTTTGGCCCATAACCATTGCCATCTGAACACCTTTAATGGAAATAGTATAAATGCTACTCACAATGTAACAGGTTCAACGGCGCATATAATGTTACTGTGGATCATCCGCTCTGGAGGGAGGGGGGTGGAACTGTTGGGGAGGGGGGTGGCTGCTGGAGGTCTCGAGACTGCCTAAGGAGCATGCATATGCTCTTTACTCTTGCACCGCCCGCTCATCTCCCGACCCGGACGTGACGTCAGCGGCTCCTACTGAGCGACCTGAACATCCAGGAAGCGCCGGGAACCAACAGTGCAGCCGGGACCAGCGGCTGCTTAGCCCTCCAACAGCCCCACGTCTCTCCCTCCAGAGAGGATGATCCACAGTATATTATATGCGGTGTTGAACCTGCTACATTGTGAGTAGCTTTTATACTATTTCCATTAAAGGTGTTCTGATACTGCACTCAGATGGCGCTGCTCTTTCTTTCCTCCTTGCAGGGTATATCAGGAATCTTGATTAAAGAAAAAAAAAAAAATCAGCTAGCAAAAAGGGTAGAAGATTGTCAACAGAGCAGAGAAAAGACAACCATCCTAGCACACTAGCAAAAAACTGAGACATTCTAGATTTGCTTGTTTGTCAGTGTTCGATAATCCTCCTGTAGATGGCGGTATGACCAAAAGTTTTTGAATTTTTGTGTCCCTCAGTGGACAGGAAAGATAAAATGTTTCCTTTTCAATACAGAGCTCACCATGATTTTCTTTTAATTGTGCTATCAGAAGCAGATTACAATTTATTGTTAGGATTTCCAAGTAATCATTTTTGCTGAGTTATTTGCCCTTTCCCTGTACCATGCACACAGCCAGAGGTCAAATAATCTCTAGAACGAAATGTGTTAAACTTCTCCAATTAACTATATTATTTCTACTTAGGTGGTGCCAATGACTAAAATCCAAAAATCCTATTGAATTCTATAAGATAAAGCAGTGTAAGAGGAGACAAATTATGAACTTCTGCCTTTACATAGTTCACCTCATTGTTTTGGGCATTGTTAGATTTTTTTAAATTCTCGATTTCTCGCTCTTTTTCAGCATTGCTGGACAGCAGGTTTTTCAGCTGGATTTCAAGTGCTGAGAGAAGTGTGTCCCTCTCGTTGCGCCAGTTCTGAAGAGTACTATCCTTTTCTGCCAACTGAGTTGAGAGTTCCTCCTGGAAGAAAACATAATATATGCAATAAAAATAGAAGAAAAAAATCTTCCAAACCAAAGTCTCTGATTCAGAGTACAACTCAATTCAAAATTGATTGTTTGTCAACAGGGGCATCAACTGCCTCCTGTGGATTTTCTGTAAGTGAGCAGAGGAGCTATGGTCAATAAGGGGAATTTAGCTGTACCAAAAAAAGGGATTTTATTAAAACTTACCGTAAAATCCTTTTCTCCGAGTTCACTGACAGACGCAGCTCTTCATTACGTGTGGGTTTATGCTTGTCCAAATAGGAGTTAACTAGGCAGGGAAAAGAAACAGCTGGCCCCTCCCATGGGGCCGTCCTCTCTTCCCACATAAACCCTCTCCATAGCCTAGCTCTTCAGTTCGTACACAAGCCGTACAGAAAACAGAGCACAGAGGGGTGGGTGCTGCGTCTGTCAGTGAACTCGGAGAAAAGGATTTTATGGTAAGTTTTAATAAAATCCCTTTTTCTCTTACGTTCACTGACAGATGCAGCTCTTCCTTACGTGTGGGGATGTCCCCAAGCTGTGTTAAAAAGAGGGGTGGGTAAAACATTAACAATTGTACCCAAAGAACCTCTAAGGAGGCGCCAGATGCGCCTACACTGCCGCCTTTGCGCGGACCCCCTGTCAGCACAAACAAGGCATCAGCCTTCCGAAAAAAGGCTGTAGCAGCGAAGTACGTTCGTAAGGCCCTCACTACGTCCAAGCCATGCAACTCAATTTCATGTGGGTGTGATGGATGAGGGCACAATGAATGAAGAATAATATCTTCATTAATGTGAAAAGAAGAAACCACCTTCAGAAGGAAGGAAGGAAAAGGTCGCAAGACCGCCTTGTCCTTATGCAGGACCAGGCAGGAAGACTTGCGCGATAGTGCCGTCAAGTCAGACACCCGTCTGACGGAAGTGACGGCAGCCAAAAAGCCACCTTCTGCGACCGCAGTTGAGGAAATCACCCCGATATTTACGTAGGGTGGTTCCTGCGGTACAGAAAGTACCAAAATCAGATCCCACTGGGCCATCGGGTGTTCACCCGAAGCACCACATGTCACATACCTTGTACAAGGTACAAATCAACGAGTGCGAAACCTAAGGTCTCTGGAAAGGAATCGCCAGAGCCAATCTCCGGCCCTTGAGAGTACTCAAAGCCAGTATTGTTTTTTTTTTTTTTGTTCAGGTCCTGCTGCAAAAAATCAGGACCCTGGACACTACGCAAGAGCGAGGGTTATGACCCTCCTCCTCGCACCAAGCTGTAAAAGCCTTTCAGGTGCGGTGGTAAATCTTGCGAGAAGTACACTTGTGAGCCTTCAACAAGGTAGGGAACACTGAGTCAGCGATTCCCCTGTCTCTTAGCACCTGGGACTCAATAGCCAGGCCGTCGAAGGCAACAAGGATAAGGTAGGGTGCAAGATGGGCCCCTGAGACAGTAGGTCATCTCGCAGCAGGAGCCGCCAGAGGGCGTTTGCCACCATTTGCACCACATCAGCGTACCAAGTGCACTGAGGCCAATCTGAAGCCACCAGGATTATTGGTATTCCCTCCGCCACTATCCTGCGTATCAAACACGGTAGAAGTTTTATCAGAGGGAAGGCGAACAGAAGACAATAACGGCCCCAGGGGGCCACCAGCGCGTCCGTGGCCACTGGATCCTTCGATCTGGACACAAAGGTCTTCACCTTGTGATTGAACCGAGACGCCAAGAGAACCACGTCTGGCGTCCCTCATCTGCGGCAAATCTGGTCAAACACCTCCGGGTGGGGAGACCACTCTCCCTGGTCCAGCGTCTGGCGACTAAAAAAGACCGCCTGCCAGTTTTCCACACCTGGAATGTAAGTGGAGGAGAGTGCCGAAATGTGACGTTCCGCCCAACACAGCATCAGAGCGGTCTCCGCCGCAGCTGCTGGACTCCGCGTGCCGCCCTGATGGTTCACATAAGCCACTGCCGTGGCATAGTCCGACTGAATCCGAATCTGACGACCCTTCAACCGCACTGTCCAGTGAGACAGGCACAATCTGATTACTCTCAGTTCCAGCCATTGATGGGGAGGTGAGCCTCCTGTGTCGACCAACGGCCATGGGCAGTGATGATCACCCACTGAAGGGGCAGGACAACTTCCCCTGAACCAACGCCGAGTCCCGAATCCACCAGGTCAGAGACGCCCTGGTTTGGGAGCCCAGGCGGATCAGAAGGTCCAAGGACCGAGGGGACCTGTCCCACCGAGCCAGGATTGCTTGCTGAAGGAGACGAGTGGGACTCTGGGCGTATGGTATTGCCTCGAAGGTCGAGACCATGAGCCCCCAGCACCCGCATACAGAATCGTAATGAAGACCGACTGTGCGACATGAGGGTTCGCACTGCCGACTGCAGTGACAGCAACTTGGCTGGAGGAAGGAAAAAATATGCCTACTCTGAGTCCAGAATCAGGCCCAGATACTCCAGGCGACGGGGTGGAGACACCGTTGACTTCTGCAGGTAGAGCGACCAGCTAAAGTCCTGCAGCGAGTCACTGTGCTCTTCCAGAGCCGAGGCGAACTCCGCTCGCAGGAGCAGGTCGTCTAGGTAGGCTACTACCACAATGCCTCTCTGTCGCAGCTACGCCAATACCGGTTTTGTGAAAACCCGAGGGGCTGAGGCAAGACCGAAAAGGAGTGCCACAAATTGCAGTAGGAGACCTCCATTATTAAAGTGAAGGAAAACGCTGATGCCATGGACAAATAGGTACATGGAGGCACGAATCCCTGATGTCCAGAAACGCCAGAAATTCCTCCTGATGGAGGGCGGCCACAACCGGGTGGATAGATTTCATACGGAATTTTTGTGCCCTAACATACCAGATTTGAGTAAAAACCCCCGAAAACTCTCGTTGGAGGCACTGGCACGATCACCCCTTGGTTCGAGAGCGCTTTGCCTGCGGGAGCCCTAAGGTCGAAGGGAAGAACCTGACTGGGGGCAGAGCGTCGAACTCAGAAATGTCCCCCCACACGAAGCCTGGGTGGGGGCAACCCATCAGGCTGAGGAGGTTTGTCCTCCACCTTTTTGGTTATTCGCTACCAATGCCGATACCCGGCCCCTGCAGCGACCTCACCGGGACGGGTCCCTTTCCCCGCCGCGCGAAAGAACCTCTTCTGACCCCAGGTAGGGGGCCCCTGTCTACGGCGACACTCATACCTCCGGGGCTCTGGGTGCACTTACCTCCTGTGAAATCCTTAATGATCTCACCCAGCCGTTGACTGAATGGACGTCCACCCTGAAAGGGAAGGTCTATGAGAATTCCAGCGATAATGGCGCTTCTTGGGGGCCCGGGGAGTATTCACTAAAGACCGCCGCAGCTGGTCCAAAAAGGCTCTTTGTGCAGATGCGTCTGAGCTAGCAGCAAGCAGATTCAGCAGTATAGTCTGCCATTGTTCTCCCCCCAAATCCCCCTTAGTAACACACAGATGTATACTAAAAATTGAGGGCACCCCCCACCACCGCCCCACAGTACACCAGGGAACCCTAGAGGACTGCACCCACCGCCACCCAGAGGAGAGCCCAGCTATACTTGCTGTTTGCTGCCTGTAAACTTTGAGGATCGTCAGCAGAGCCGCGCCGTCCGGAGCACACACCATTCCAAAAATAAAGTAAAAACGTTTTTCACACGTTTTTGCATAGGCAGGGGGACACCAATATGGCCGCCGTTGATCACTAGAGGCCGAAAACCACCTGCAGGGAACGTGCAGTACTGCAAACAGGGGCTCTGAGAGCTAGAGGGAAAGCTCCATAGGCTCAGCATGTCCGCGGCTACGGCAAAATGGCGGCGAACAATCAACGGACGGTCGCCGGACGATCGGGTGCGGCGCGCGGTGAAAAGGGGCTCCACGCGCCCTTACCGGAGGCTACCCAGAAAATGTTTTTATTTTTTTAAGGGTCGTCGGTCCCCCTTCCGCCCCCTGAAAAGAGGGTAAGGAAGGAACTCTCACTCACCACTCTGGATGACCGCCGTGGGCAGCCACCCAGTCGCAGACTTTCCGCCCTTGCCTGGACGGTAAGCTGCAGGCCAGAAAATCGCCCTATCCGAATCGCATCCGGGGCTGGGCGTAAGTGGGGATCACCCCAGGCCACCCGCACAGAATGGGCACTATGCGGCGGGTCCCTATACGGCGGAACTGGCTCGCATCGGTCTGCCAGGCCGGGGAAAGTACAGAGCCCATGGACTCTCTATGCCCCGGCCGGCTTCTTGATAGCAGATCAATGCTTGATAGAAGTCAAATAAAATAAAAGTAAAGAAAGAATAAAGAAAAAACGGTCACAAACAGGACCGCAATTCCCCTAAAGGGAAGCCAGGTCAACTCCTTGCAAACTAGGCATTGAAACTGAAGAGCTAGGCTATGGAGAGGGTTTATGTGGGAAGAGAGGACGGCCCCATGGGAGGGGCCAGCTGTTTCTTTTCCCTGCCTAGTTAACTCCTAGTTGGACAAGCATAAACCCCACACGTAATGAAGAGCTGCGTCTGTCAGTGAACGTAGGAGAAAAGGCAAAGTGCCTTTTTTGGTTTTGGACGGAGTGGTGAAGGGTTAGAACCACAAACCATTTTTATTAATATTTAAACAAGTACAATATCTAGTTACTATGTGGTGCTCAAGCACACAGCACCCTCCTGTTTAACTGTTGTGAGTGTTCACTCACAGCCATGAAACTTAATTTTATTAATATTTGTTTAAGGATCAAGGATCTTTTTAAAACACTGTTACATGAGGCATTGGATACTTTGATTTATTGCTGTTTATACTATTTGGGTATGCACCACCTCTATATTCCTGAAGCAATTGATGCTCCCTGATGTACAGTCACGAGCTCTCTGTTCACTGAGTGATTAGTGTTTGATCGCTCAGTTCTCAGTCTTAGGTTCCATTTACATGGGACGCTATTTCAACCTCCCCTGAACAATTTTTTTGGACAGCTAGAAGCCAGCATCTAAAATGGCTGTTTTGCAGCGTTTTGCAAGCCGCGTTTGCGTCTAGGAGCATTTTTAAAAAAAAATGGAAATGCCTGTAAACGAAATGGTCCTAGACGTGAGTTATCACGTTTAGCAGTGTTAACAAGCGATTTGACCTTTCAAATGCCTCTGAACTGGTGTCTAAAGGCTTTTTTTGGAACGCAAAAAAATGGTTTCAAACTCAACTGCCTGGAAACAACCCTGCGTACATGAACTGATAAGATAACAGGAAAGTTCAGGGGCAGCTGAAAAAAAAGCCCAGCTGCCTCTAAATGTCCGTTTACCAGCAGCAGTGTAAATGAGGCCTTAGAGCCGGTAGAGGAAAGATGCTGCATCTACTTGGGTAAGTATGATATTGAAAAAACAAAAAAATTTTTTTAAGGCATAATTTTTAGTGGATTCTAATATTGGGCATTTTAACATGTAATTCAAGTGAATATTTTAAAATTACTTATATGTTTCTTTTGTACGGTACTGGCAAAATCCATAATGTGATGACTATAACTGAATATAGTGACAATGCTGACATCCATGCCCCCTGAAACATTTTTCTTATCCCACTTTTCTGGGACTTAACTGGTTTCTCTTATTCCCCATGTGAAGTGCAGACACACATATAAGTGCTGTGGCTTAAATCTTTTATGGGAGGCCATAGTTCTACTTTAACCACTTACTACCAGTGGAGTTTATAAAACACCAACTGGTAGCACCAGCTTCTAAACTCACTGCTAAGCTTTCTGCTGGTACCAACAGCCGCCCAATCTCTTCAACACCCCCCTTCCTCTGAAGGTAATAGAACATCTGTTTGCTGATCTCCCCTCCAATGAATAAACCTGAAAGCAACAAGCATTACATCACTTCCGGGTTCACATTGTCATTCCCCCAGCTGGTGTGGCTGGGGAAGAAGCTGATCAAGCACAATGTGTGCTTGATTAGCTTCAGTGGCATTAATACACCCCCAATGTCTTCTTGAAGAGAATATTTCTTCTATTCGATCACACAAGGGACTAGAAGGCCCTTTATGCAATTATAATACAGTTAAGTGAGGGGAAAAACCTCTCAGAATGTGACCCCCTGAAGGTAGTAAAATCTGCCAGGGGTTCTAATCCTTCCAAAACAAAACAAAAATGGCAAAATAATCAGCTCTATGGCCTAAGCATGAACTGGTTTTGGTTAACCCACAGCAGCCAGACAATACTGAATAAATGCTAGTGGGTTGAGTCAGAGAACAGAGATAAAAAGCTTGAGCATTGGGGTTGTATCTGCTTCCACAAGACAAATGAGACTCTGTGAGGGAGTCAGAGTTAAGGGGTCTATCTAATGTGATGATCTCTCCCACTGAAGTCTCCACAATATATAACATGCCAGAGGGTAGATTTACCCACACCCCCCCATCTTCTTATTGTTTAGAGAAATGTGATTGTATGCATTTATTATGGAAAATCAGTAATAAAATACTAGACTAAAAACCAATGACCCTCCAGTTGAAATTCCACCTCCATCTCAAACTATATATCCTGCAACGTATTGGCCGAGGCCTCCCTCTTTCCTTCACATACAGGCAGGTATAATACGGACTGTCACCTACATAATGTCAAATGTTTAATACTCAATTATGGACTCCAGCTTAACCCCATGCTGTACTGTTAAAGTGACTATTAACCTTTACCGTTATATCGTTCAAATATCAAATATTACGGACATTCCTAAAGTAGAAAAACATGTCAGAAGGTAATTTACCCAACTAGCATCCAACTACAGCATCTTAAGCTTTGAGAAACCATGATGCCAAGACCTAAACAAAAGCATACAGTGGGTCATTAGGCTTTTCTTTATTAACACTTTGCTTAGTGCTAACAAGGTGCAATAAAGCTTTACCTTCCAACTGTCATCACTGGCATGAGTACATGGCTCATGAAAATTGCCATCAGATTACAAATACCAAACATTACACGTTCTTACCATTTCACTCTGTTGCTTTATATAACGCTCTCGGTCTTCAGCAAATTTTCTCATTTCCTTGTTTCTATGGTTTTCTGACTCTTTAGCCTGGGCAATGAGAGTCTTTTTCTCCTCTAACCATTTCTTTCTGTCATTGTTGTATTTTTCTTCAAACTCCTACAAGCAAGTAAAAGTCACAACGACACACATTTAAACATTTTCAAGTTAAAGCATAACTTTGGGCTTAATGAACTGTTACTTACATTGCCTAACGGGCACTTCCAGACTTTCTATAAAGTGCCCCACGAGCTCCAAAACATCAGGCACTCTTGTTATAACACTGGCCAGCTTATGCGGTTGTAGGCTCTGGCCCAACCGCTACCACCTCCTTTGATTCATTATTGCAGTGGCTCTCAAACCTGTCCGCAAGTACCCCCAACAGGCCATGTTTTCAGGTTTTCCTTTATCTTGCACAGGGGCTTTAAATCAGAGTCAATGGCTTGGTATTTTGGACAGCTATTTTATCTAAGAGAAATTCCCAAAAAAAACATGGCATTTTGGGGGTACTTGAGGACAGGGTTGAGAACCACTGCACTATTGGTCCATCACTGTGGACATCTTGACTAACCAGTAGACCACAGCAGAGGAACAGAAGGTTCTGTTCGCTAGATCTCTCTTTTTTGTTGCAGACTTCAATCTCATTCACCATTAACAGCGGTGTCGTATCAAGAGGATTCCCAGTTTAAATAGAAATACACCATCTGCCTAAAGTCCAAATGCACATTGCCAAAGGGGCATACATACATTTGTGCCATCTGGGCATCTTTTCATGCATTATTATTATACAAGATTTATATAGCACCAAGCACATGAATGAAGAGCAAGTGTCCTGCAAAACTAGAGTTCAGGACAGTATGATTTGTTTATGCGTTTATGATCCTGTCACGGATGATGAATCTTCTAACAGATAAGTGGAGCAGGTATGTCATAACATAAGATCACATCAAGGCTCTGTAGGTCGGTATAACTTATCACACCATGTTGTAAGACAGCTATAACTATATGCAAGCTACAGCTGCATAGTCTATGGAATATGGTACAGCTGGCTCCAAGGTATCGTAAACAATAGAAAATCAGTCCTTCGTATTATAGGGAAAAAATGATCCTCTCACTGCTTACAGCCCAAAGACAATATTGCAATAAATCAGAACCAGTAATGGTCATAAAAACATACAGTGGCTGCTTTGAGAAAGGGCAGAACTTTTCATTCCCTATTAGATCTGCCCGGTGACAAACTCATTATTTATCCAAAATAACAACATGAAGCATCATTGTTGTCCTACTTCGTATCAAGAAGTGAACTGCCTAAATATAGACAGCAGAGTAAAACTACCCCAAATGAGAAGTGAACCATTCCACCAGCAGCTTTCTGCCTGTAAATGACTAGAAGTCTTAATTAGAACAAATGAATGGAAAGGTATAGAAAGAGGAGGGGGGGGGGTGTTACTATACTATGCAGAACGCATGGTCATCATTACAGAATTAGATCAGCACAGAATCAATAAAATGTGCCTGACACAACAGTTACAAACTTACTTTTAGCTGTTTCTGTAGCTTGGTGACCTCTGTGCTGACAGTCTCTATGTTATTATTAGTCTCACAGCTTATCTTTGTTAGGATTTCCTTACTAGGTATCTTTTCATGTTCTCTATACTTTTGTTTCCACAATTCCAATTCTGCAAAAAGAAAACAATACATCACATATGAAATAAACAGCTAGTATAAAACGCTCACTTGTAAAAGGTGTGGATGTGTGTTACCTAATCTTTATAAATAAACCTAAAAATGGGAGATGCTGCATTTGGATTGTGAGTAAATTAACCACTTACAGACCAGGCTTTTTCTGGCACTTTTTGTTTACAAGTTTAAATCTGTATTTTTTTGCTAGAAAATTACTTCTAACCCTAAACATTGCACTTTATTTTTTTTTTAAAGCAGAAACTCTATAGAATAAAACGGCAGACATTTATTATTTATGTCACAGGGTATTTCTGCAGCGGTTTTGCAAATGCAATTTTTTTTTGAAAAGGACACTTTAACAAACTAAAAACAAACCCCACAATATTTACCCCATTTGTTTTGTATAATGTGTATGATGAGATCATGTCATGCTTTCAAATCGTGGAATGGCGACAAACTACAGCACTTAATAATCTCCATAGGCAACGTTTTAAATGCCTTTACAGGTTATCTATTTAGAGTCACAGAAGAGATCTAGGGCTAGAATTATTGCTCTCACTCTAACGTTCACAGCGATAACTCACGTGTGGTGCGAATACTGTTTACATATGCTTGTGCAACTTACGAATGCGTTCACTTCTGCGAGCGAGCATGGAGGGATGGGGGCACTTTACATATTTTTTCTTATTTATTTTACTTTTTATTTTTCATTTTACACTATCCCTTTAATTTTTTGGATCATTTTTATTCCTATTACAAGGAATGTAAACATACCTTGTAATGAAAATAAGGATGACACTTCCTGTTTTGGAGAGATATGGGGACAAAGACACCAAATCTCTTCCTTACCTTTAAAAGCAAAAGATCAAAAAATATATATTTTTTGATATATATATATATATATAATAAAAAAATGACTTCCTTCCAGCCTGGACCGGAAGTGACGTCATAATGTCGCTCTGGTCTTTAAAGGCAATAGAAGCAATCAAAGAGTATCTATTCTTCGATCGCCTATTGGAGCAGCCGGCCACACTGTCGGATCGTTTCTCGGGTGAGCTGGCGGAAATGGTAAGCCCTAGAAACACTGGAGAGTGGCAGGATGGGGAAGGGGGAACATTTTTTTTTAAATAACATGTTATACTTAATTGTTCTATGCAATAGATACTCTTCTTCTGGACCTCCCATGGCACTCTTGGCGCCTCCTCCTCTCAGTGTGCCACCATAGGCAGCCACTTCCTCTACCTGTGGGCTTGATCCTGAGCCACACTGCCTGCATCCATTGATTCAGGCAGCACAGCCCGGCCTATTCACCCCCCTCCCCTCAAGCTCCTTTATCACAGGATTTGACTAACAGCAACAGGATCTGCCTTGGAAAGCCCATAACAGCAGGAAGAGCCACTACAGATGGGCACAGTGCAGAGTGAGCACAATACAGGTATCATACAAGGGGCAATACAGGTACTGGAACATTAGGTTTAGGCTTTAGAACCACTTTAAGGATATTTATGCATAGGAGGTAACTGGGGACCAGTCTGTAAACCACTTGTACATACCCTAATAAGCTGCATTCAGGAATGACTATAACCACATTGACTTCCAGTAGGCTGGTCTCTATCAATAGTGCCAGTTCAGAACACTTGTCCCTATAGTAAACAAAGCTGTGTACAAACTGCAGTAGCATATTATACAGAGGGAACAATGGCTGATATATATAGTTGACATTTCACATTAGTACCATAGTCACTGAGGTCTTGGCATCACTGGGCTCCCAAGTTCAATTCCCCCCCCCAGGGGCACTATATTGCCTTGATTTAGCATTTACTCCCATTTCCCTGAGCTGTATAAATTAATAATGCAACTACAGGTAAGTGGTTGCAAATACACACTGTAATTTATCAGCTGTAGCTTTTGCACAGGCTACCATAGTAATAGAAATTGACTTTTCAGCTATTCATTGCTGGTACATTGTAATATATCAAATGGTATATAAAAAGCTTCAGCTGATTAGAATGACCCACATTCAGTGTACTGTAAAGCAGTAAAAAAAAAAAAAAAAAAAATCAAAATTATTGCTTTTCCAAGACAACATACCTGCAGCCATTTTTGCCAATTCTTCTACTTTGGCCTCCAGTGCCTGCTCTTGTTCTTCCTGAGTCTGTTCCTGCTCTAGGAGTGTAAGCTTCATGTCTTCAATTATCTTTTCCTTTGTCTTCACATCTGAGACAGACAGAAGAAGCTTCAAATTTCGCCCTTCCCATATCTTCTTGCAACAATTAGATCGACTCTTGTAGTACAGCACACTTTTTCACAGCTAAAGCACTTTAGTAAAATCATTCACACTATCACTGTATCTATAATGTATAGATTTTGTAATATACACTAACATAAGAAAAATATGTTCTCACATTACAGAACAGAAGCTCATACAAGGGATGGACCACATTCTGGAGTGAGATACAGCATTACACAAAAACTCAGCAAGTCACATCTATTACTTTACAATGTATAAGGTTAATACCTTCTACATGTATATCCTGGTTGATAGCTAGCACTCCCCAGCACACTATGAAGGGTTCTCACCATAGGCGCGCACAGGCTATTGCATTAGGGTGTGCACCCCAAAGCTCAAACACACATGCATGCATGTATATATATATATATATATATATATATATATATATATATATATATATATACACACACACACACACACCATTACTGTATATACAGACACAGTGCCTTGAAAAAGTATTCCTAGCCCTTGAAACGTTCCACATTTTGTCATGTTACAACCAGACACAATTTTATTTTATTGGGATTTTATGTGATAGACCAACACAAAGTGGCACATAATTGTGAAGTGGAAGGAAAATGATAAATGTTTTTCAAATTTTTTTTTACAAATAAATATGTGAAAAGTGTGGCATACATTTGTATTCAGCCACCCTGAGTCATTACTTTATAGAACCACCTTTCCCTGCAATTACAGCTGCAAGTCCTTTTGGGGATGTCTCTACCAGCTTTGCACATCTAGAGAGTGACATTTTTGCCAATTCTTCTTTGCAAAATGGCTCAAGCTCGGTCAGATTGGATGGAGAGCGTCTGTGAACAGCAATTTCCAAGTATTGCCACAGATTCTCAATTGGATTTAGGTTTGGCCTTTGACTGGGCCATTCTAACACATGAATATGCTTTGATCCAAACCATTCCATTATACCTCTGGCTGTATGTTTGGGGTCGTTGTCCTGCTGAAAGGTGAACCTCCGCCCCAGTCTCAAGTCTTTTTCAGGCTCTATCAGGCAGATTGCCCTGCATTTGGCTCCATCCTTCTTCCCATCAGCACTGACCAGTTTCCCTGTCCCCGCTGAAGAAAAGCATCCCACAACATGATGCTGCCACCACCATGTTTCACAGTGGGGATGGTGTATTCAGGGGGATGTGCAGGGTTAGTTTTCTGCCACACAGAACGGTTTGATTTTAGGCCAAAAAGTTACATTTTGGTCTCATCTGACCAGAGCACCTTCTTCAACATGTTTGCTGTGTTCCCCACATGGCTTCTCGCAAACGGGACTTCTTATGGCTTTCTTTTTGCCACTCTTCCATAAAGGCCAAATTTTTGGAGCGCATGACTAATAGTTGTCCTGTGGACAGATTCTCCCACCTGAGCTGTGGATCTCTGCAGCTCCTCCAGAGTCCTCCTCTTGGCTGCTTCTCTGATTAATGCTCTCCTTGCCCGGCCCGTCAGTTTAGGTGGACGGCCATGTCTTGGTAGGTTTGCAGTTGTGCCATACTCTTTCCATTTTCAGATGATGGATTGAACAGTGCTCAGTGAGATGTTCAAAGCTTGGGATATTTTTTATAACCTGACCCTGCTTTAAACTTCTCCACAACTTTATCCCTGACCTGTCTGGTGTGTTCCTTGGCCTTCATGATGCTGTTTGTTCACCAATGTTCTCTAACAAACCTCTCAGGGCTTCACAGAACAGCTGTATTTATACTGAGATTAAATTACACACAGGTGGACTCTATGTACCAATTAGGTGACTTCTGAAGGCAATTGGTTCTACTAGATTTTAGTCAGGGGTATCAGAGTAGAGGGGGCTGAATACGAATGCACCCCACACTTTTCACATATTTGTAAAAAATTTGAAAAATCATTTTCTTTCCACCTCACAATTACGTGCCACTTAATGTTAGTCTATCACATAAAAGCCCAATAAAATACATTTATGTTTTTGGTTGTAACATTGCACTGTGTGTGTATATATATTTATTTTACACATACATACATACTGTTATAAATAAATATAAACAAACAAAATGTATTAAGGCTAGGTTCATTTGAATGGGCTGTTGTGCCTCTTGAAACAGGGAAAAGGTCTGTGCACCTTTTCTGAAAACACAGCCACGCTGCGGTTTTCAGGTAATGGGGGTGCCATTAATCCTAATACCACCTCCACGCACTGGAAACTGCAGCGCATTGTAGCCTGTTGGTTGTTGCGGGAACAGGTGTGGTCCTGCAGCGGCAACTACCTGCACAAGTGTGAACCTAGCCTAAAACATTTTAATTACATAGAGATTTATAATTTTTTTTAAACGCATCAAAACTTTTAATAAAACCCTTTAGTGACTGCAGGTAAAATAAATGTTAACGCCTCAGCACAATTTTGCAACTTTGACATGTGTTAGTAAAACTGTACATATAGCAACTACTTTGTGTATCCAGGTGGATTATACCTTGATTTTTTTTTTTAGGACAAATTGGGCTTTTTTTAAATGTAAACAGTTATCTCCGTTTTTTAAAATTATTATTATCAAAGAAAAACTCGTCCAAAATAGTAAAAAAAAACAAAAAAAAAAAACATACAAAAATGTGTATTTCTTGCTATTACCATAACTTACCACCAAAGAACAACCCCAAAAATAAATTATAACTATTAATATAATTATTATAATTATAAATATAATTATTATAGTTATAAAAGTATAAATTATAGAATTATTGATTATTATATAAAGTAAATTATTATAAATAGCAAAAATTAAATGATTCTGCTCCTGACGATTGCAGCGATACCACATGTGCATGTTATTTGTACCCATAGACAATGGTGCACATTTTGCTTTTTTTTATTACACCTAAAACACACTGATGCCAATTTAAAAAATGATTAAAAAAAAAAAAAAAAAATCCTATCCAACATATACTGACCCCAACCTTTGATCCTTATCTTGACCCTAACCCAGCACTGACCTAGATCATACCTTGATCTAGTTATTTTTTTTTTCTTTATTTTTTAATTTTAATTTTTTTTTATTAAAATGTATATAAAAGTAGGTAGTATACCTAGTATATAAAGGCGGTAGTAAAGTATATAAGTATATATATAAAAAAGTTTCAGCCTGCAAGGTTTCTGATGACAAAACACATAAGGCAGAGCTTCGAGCACCTTCAGTCTGTGGAATGCAAGGCGCCCCAGATCTATTGTAAACAAACATATAGCGCTTGCATAGACATCAATAATATGAAAAAAATACTATGAAAAAATATTAATAAAACCACAATAATGTGCACAGAAATAGCTAATAAAGTCCAATATGAGTGAGAAAGTGCGCTTGTGCTTAGAAAGTGCTTGCAATCTTCCAAAGTGACAAAGTGCTTCAAACGTGTAGGGTATCACCCCATGTGCGTCCCGACTCGCCAAAAGACCATGACCGCCAGCTTTTCAGTCTGGGGGTCTGGTCAAGCTTATTGTAGTTAAATACTCCTTAATGGCAAGCCTGGGGTGCGATCGCTCTGAATGGTCAGATTCCAAACGGCTCCAATGATATGCAGAGGTTTTTTTGGGGTGTAAGGAGAAAGAGGACCACAATAGTACTGTATGGTCAACAATTTATTGCGTAACAATAGTGGTACTTACAAAATTGCAGATAAAAACTTGCATGTAGTATGCATAAACCATGAACGCCATGCCGTTTGGAATCTGACCATTCAGAACGATCACACCCCAAGCTTGCCATTAAGGAGCATTTAAATACAATAAGCTTGATCAGAGCCCCAGACTGAAAAGCTGGCGGTCATGGTCTTTTGGTGAGTAGGGACGCATATGAGGTGATACCCTACACGTTTGAAGCACTTTGGAAGATTGCAAGCACTTTCTAAGCACAAGCGCACTTTCTCACTCATATTGGACTTTATTAGCACTTTTCATTAGCACTTTCTATTTCTGTGCACATTATTGTGATTTTATTAATATTTTTTCATTATTATTGATGTCTATGCAAGCGCTATATGTTTGTTTACATTTAATCAGGTGTTTCCCACTTTGTGCATAGCTGCTGCATGCGATTCAGCACATTTATATATTTTTTCTCCAAAAGAGCAAAAGATTTTTTTATATTTTGGTAACGCCCCAGATCTATTGCTGTGGTATTTGTACTGACCCTGCAGCACTATTGAAAGTGCGATTTTAAAACTTTGATTTGAATAAAATTCATTTTTATGGATTCACGCTATGAGGAGCATTTCTTTCCATCCTCCCGTAAGTGAATGTACCCAAAGACCAGACCCACCGTGGAGGAGAAGATACCATCAGACAAGAGACCAGAGTCACTTTTGAAGTTTTTTAACGTTTTTTTTTTTTTTTTTTTTTTTGAAGTTTTCACTGAGACCAGAGAACAGACTACCATAGAAGAGGAGGTGCCACCCAGACCAGAAAC
>BLSH010351679.1:586016-596823 GCA_018402905.1 Glandirana rugosa
AAAAAAAGACGACATTATTACCACGTTTTATAATAACGTTTCATTGTTATCCTCAACCGCAAAACCTTTATTGTCTTTGGATCCAAAGGATCACACAACTTAATTGGTTCGAATTATTAATGTTTCGAACGGGGAAAAATTTTCCGACATCATCATAAAAGAATAAAATAAGGACAAATGTCTAATGTGTACCATCGAGGTATTGATCCCGTAGACGGATTTAGTTTGACCAATAGATGGAACTCATTACCTTGACATGCTTTTTGGTATAGCTGCATCGTGTCTCCATTTTTATCACGCTGTTCCTATATAAAAGAAAAAAGTATGAATATCAGCTATGCCACAACGACTTTTATGAGAACATAAATCATACACTGATCACTATGTACAAGTTCATCCATGTCAGAATGATTAACCAGTTTGATTTAGGCAGATGCCCTAGTTATGGAGCTACCATGTGTAATCTGTAAACAGGAATAAAATAAGAAAATACTACTACAGCCTTTTAAAAAGGGGCAAGCTTTGTAATTATTAAGCTTGGTTAATTCAACACACTAGGAAACCTAGGTTTCTGTTATTTCCAAAACGCCAACTCCTATTGTTACTTTGCAATAATATTTTGCACCATTATTACAGCAGAAAAAAAAGGGATTTTATTAAAACTTACCGTAAAATCCTTTTCTCTGAGTTCACTGACAGACGCAGCTCTCCATAGACATGTGGGTTATATGCAGATCCTAATAGGAGTTAACTAGGCAAAGAAAGAAAGCAAGCTGGCCCCTCCCAGGGTGCTGTCCTCTATTTCCCATATAATCCCCCTACCCTGCTCAGTACATCAGTTCGTAACAAGCCGTACCGAAAAAAAACGCAGAGGGGTAGGTGCTGCGTCTGTCAATGAACTCAGAGAAAAGGATTTTACGGTAAGTTTTAATAAAATCTCTTTTTCTCCTACATTCACTGACAGACGCAGCTCTCCATAGACATGTGGGGATGTCCCAAAGCTGTGTCATTAAGAGGGGTGGGCAAACGACAACAACTGTACCCAACAGAACCTCTGAAGAGACGCCAGACGCGCCTACACTGCCGCCTGTAAAACTTTACTGCCAAAAGCAGCATCCGAAGATGCGGACACATCAACTTTATAAAACTTAGTAAACGTGTGCACCGAGGCCCAAGTAGCCGCCTTGCACACCTGTGACACCGAGGCCTGGTGTCGAAAAGCCCAGGAAGTGCTAACAGCCTTGGTAGAATGAGCCGTGACTGGAAAAGGAGGCACTTTGGCCCGAACAGAATACGCATGAGTCACAGTCTGTCTGATCCAACGAGAGACAGTAGCCGACGAGGCCACCATTCCTTTGCCCGGACCATCCGTCAAGACAAAGAACGCGTCAGACCTCCGAAAAGAGTCTGTAGCCGCCAAATACACCCGCAAAGCCCGTACGACATCCAAGGAATGCAACTCAATCTCCTTAGGATGCGAAGGGTGCGGACAAAACGAAGGGAGAACAATATCTTCGTTAATATGGAAAGAAGAAACCACCTTCAGCAAAAAAGAAGGCGACGGCCGCAAGACCGCCTTGTCCCTATGCAGGGCCAAGTAAGGAGACCTGCAGGACAACGCTGCCAACTCAGACACCCGCCTAGCGGATGTAATGGCCACCAAGAAAGCCACTTCTGCGACAACAATTGTACGGGAATATCCCTGATCTTCTCATATGGTGGCTTCTGAAGCACTGAAAGCACCAAATTCAAATCCCACGGTGCCATAGGCGACCGCACCTGAGGAGCCACATGGCGCACACCTTGTACAGATGTACGAATTGATGAATGTGACACCAGAGGGCGTTGAAAAGAATTGCCAAAGCCGATATCTGGCCCTTTTGAGTACTCAAGGCCAATTTTTTATTCAGGCCCTGCTGTAAAAAAGTCAGGACCCTGGATACCACATAAGAGCAAGGTTCCAACCCCCCGCCTCAAACCAGGCAATATATGCCCTCCAGGTGCGATGATAAATCTTGCGCGAAGTACACTTGCACGCTTTCAGCATGGTAGGGACCACTGAGTCGTCTACACCCCTGTCCCTCAACACCTGGGACTCAATAGCCAGACCGTCAAAGCAAGCGAGTGTAAAGCAGGGTGCAATATGGGTCCCTGAGACAACAGATCGTCTAGCAGCGGGAGACGCCAGGGAACGTCTGCCACCATTCTTACCACGTCTGCGTACCACGGACACCGAGGACAATCCGGAGCCACGAGAATCATCGGAATTCCCTCCGCTTCTACCCTGCGCAGGAGACGCGGGAGAAGTTTGAGGGGAGGATAAGCGTACAGAAGAAGATACCGACCTCAAGGTGCCACGAGCGTGTCTGTGACCACCACCAATGGGTCTCTTGTCCTGCACACAAAGGTCTTTACTTTGTGGTTGAATTGAGACGCCATGAGGTCCACGTCTGGCGTGCCCCACTTGTGGCAAATCTGGCTGAACACTTCTGGATGGAGGGACCATTCCCCCCCGATCCAGCGTCTGGCAACTGAGGAAGTCCGCCTGCCAATTTTCTACGCCTGGAATGTAGATGGCGGAGATTGCCGGTACGTGAAGTTCTGCCCAGCACAGAATGAGAGCTGCTGCCGCACTCCTCGTTCCGCCCTGATGGTTCACATATGCCACCGCTGTGGCATTGTCCGACTGAACCCGAATCGGAAGCCCTTGCAACCTCGCCGTCCAGCGGGATAGGCAAAGTCTGATCGCTCTTAGCTCCAGCACATTGATCGGAAGGCGAAATTCCTGCGCCGACCAACGGCCCTGGATTGACAGATGTCCCAGGACGCCCCCCCCAGCCCGGCGTCAGTGGTGATTATCGACCTCGCCAGGGGAAGAAACGATTTTCCCCGCGTCAAGGCTGGGGCCCGAAGCCCCCAGGCCAAGGAGGCCCAGGTCTGATGATCCAAGTGGACCAACTGGTCCAGAGACAGTGGGGATCTGTCCCACCGAGACAGAATTACTCGTTGAAGTAGCCGAGTGTGGCTCTGAGCGTAAGGTACTGCCTCGAAGGCCGACACCATGAGCCCCAGCACCCGCATACAGAACCGTAATGATGACTACCGGTGAGACAGTAAGGTTCGCACTGCTGATTGCAGGGACCGCAACTTGGCCGGAGGTAAGAACACCTTCGCCTGCTCCGTGTCCAGAGTCTGAACCCGTCTTGTCGCCTGGAATATCTGGGTCTATGTCGACTTCTGCAGATTGATCAGCCAACCGAAGTCCTTTAACGAGGCCATGGTGATAGCTACGTTCTCCTCCAGGGCTGAGGCAAACTCTGCTCTCAGGAGCAAGTCGTCGAGGTAAGCTACCACCGCAATGCCCCTCTGCCTCAATAGCGCCAGCACTGGGGCCACCAACTTGGTGAAGACCCGAGGAGCCGAGGCCAGACCGAAGGGCAGTACCACATATTGGTAATGGAGATCTCCCACCGCAAAGCGTAAGAAGCGCTGGTGTCGGAGACCAATGGGAACATGGAGATAAGCGTTCCTGATGTCCAGGGGCGCCAGGAAGTCCCCCTGATGTAGGGCGGCCACGACCGAGCGGATCGATTCCATCCGGAATTTTTGCGCTTTCACATAAAAGTTTAGCGCCTTCAGGTCCAAAACCAGCCTTACCCCCCCACCTTTTTTGGGGACCACAAATAGGTTTGAGTAGAAACCGTGAAACCTCTCTGACTGAGGCACCGGCACGATCACCCCCTGGTCTGATATAGTGCCTGAACCGCCCCGAAAAGGGCCTCCCGACGTTGATGCGGGAGTCTTATGTTCGATGGGAAGAATTGGGTAGAGTGCTGAACTCTATCCTGTACCCGGAGGACACCACTTCCTGCACTCACCGGTCAGAAATGTGGGCAGTCCACCTGTCTGTGAACCCCAGAAGACATCCCCCCACCCGATCTTTGGCTGGGGGCAACCCATCATGCAGAGGAGGGCTTATCCTCTGCTTTTTCGTTTTTGCGCTGCCAGGGTCTTTTTCCGGCCCCTGTAGCAGCCTTGCCGGCTCGCGGGCCCTTGCCCGTTGCACCAGGGGCACGAAAAAAACCTCTTCTGACCTGAAGAGACAGGCCCCTGCTTGCGGCGAAATTCTCGCCGCCTGGGCTCCGGAAGAAATGTACTCTTTCCGCCAGTGAAATCCTTAATGATTTCATCCAACTGAGGCCCAAAGAGACGGCCACCCTGAAAAGGGAGGTCTGCTAGACTTTTTTTGGATGCATAGTCACCCGACCACGAATGCAACCAGAGGACCCGTTTGATAATGACTGCAAAAACAGACATTTTGGACAACATAGGGAGCAGGTCTAGAGCAGCATCACACAGGTATTTGATACCGTGAAACACATGTTCTGCTTTCTACGATGCCTCAAGCATTCTGCCGCAGACCAGATCATTCTGCAGCTCCGCCGTACATTCAGACAGATATTGCGCCGCCATGGCAGACACCAGGGCCGCTCTCAAGGCTGATCCTACCAAAATAAAAAGTGCCTTAGACACCGCCTCCGTCCTCCTATCGGCAGGATCCTTAAACTACGGCGACCCCTCCAGGGGTATAGTCGTCGCCTTGTTCAGGCGCGTCACCGGGGGGTCCACCGAGGGGGACGCCCACTTCTTTACTAAATTATGCTCAAAAGAATACCAGATAGCGAAACGCTTTGGCATGGCGAAGAAATGCTGGGGACGCTGCCAGATCAGACGATCAAAAAATGTATCATAAGGGTAAGCTCTGGGTGACCTAGGAGGCCTGGCAGTCCCGCAGACATAAGTAGACGTCTGCCACTCGCCATCTTGGTCCAGTCGAAAAGACGCATGGATGCCAGATATTATTGTAGACACCAGCACCTTTTCACGCGCTGCCTTAGCCCCATGGTCTTCCTTATCATCCGAGGGGTCAAGTTCACCCGCAGAAACTTCCACGGGGGTCCCCGTGACCCCCGAAGCCACTTCCGGTTCGGAATCCTCCCCTGAGGAACAAGGGGGAGGAGGGCGCTTCTTAGGGGCCCCCGGGGCCTTGCTCGGCCCCACCCTGGGAAGAAATTCCCCAAACACCGCCCTCAGCTGTTCTAGGGATACCAGGGACCCCAACGCAGGTTTCACTGTCGCCGATTCCTCTTCAGGGGGCCCTGCAGAGTCATCTGCCATCACTCCACTCAGACTGAACACACACACACAGTGAGGACAACAACTAGCGGCACCCCCACACTGTAACCACACCACCGCCCCTCAGAACGCCAGGGAGACCCAGGATGACTGCACCCACCACCACCAGCACCCCCCAGGAAGCCAGCTATACTTGCTGTTTTGCCACAGAAAAACCGCCAAAGAGCTTGCGCCATCAGCAACCAGCCACACTGTCCCAGTAAAGTGAAAGTAAAAATGGCAGCAGCAGGTTTTCTCATCATGCAGGGACTTCAATATGGCTGCTGAGGACATCCACTAGAGGCCAAAGGGCTGCTGAGGACCGAAGCTCCGGCAAAATGGCTGCCACAGCACTGGAGGGAAAATCCCATGGAAAATGGAGGCGATCCACCGCAAAATGGCGGCAGATTGCCGCATGGCGGCTTAGGCGGTATGCACACAGTGCCAAACGGGGTGCGGAGCGGGGGGGGGGGGAAGGAAGGGGTAAGAGGAAAGGACGAAGGGACCCAGGAGAGCCCAGCGACCAGCCTCTACCAGCGGCTAACGCAGACAGAGATGCCAAAAATCGCCCGGCGCCCCCCTCCCCCCCACCGCCCCAGGAGGAGCAGAGGGGGGCTCACTCACCACTCCTGATGGGCGCAGCGGGTAGCCACCCGGTCTCAGACTTTTCTCCCCAGTTGGGGAGGGATGCTGCTGGCCACAAGCCCCTGGACAGGATCAAATCCGGACACTGGGCACAAGTGGGGATCACCCACTGGCCGCCCGCACAGAATGGGCACGATACGGCGGGACCCACTATAGCCTGGGACTAGCTCACATCGGTTGGCCATGCTGGGGAAAGTACAGGTTTTCCAGGAACCCTCTATGCCCCAGCCGACTTCTTGAAAGTAGTCTTCATTAGCTTGATGAAAAATAAAAAAGCGGTAGCAAAAATCTAAACCACAGGTCCCATAAGGGAGCCAGGTCAACTCCTTGCACTAGGCATGTTAAAACTGATGTACTGAGCACAGTAGGGGGATTATATGGGCAAGAGAGGACAGCCCCCTGGGAGGGGCCAGCTTGCTTTCTTTCTTTCTTTGCCTAGTTAACTCCTAATAGGATCTGCATATAACCCACATGTCTATGGAGAGCTGCGTCTGTCAGTGAACGTAGGAGAAAATGCAGTTGTAAGGGTGAAGGGAATTTTTTTTACTGCATCATCCAAGACTTTCCAGTAGATTTATCACATTCATAAGTGTAGCACCCTCTACCTAGGTTGTCGGGGCCTTTGAGGGAGCTCTCCAGTCTGGGGAGGAGGGGTGACCATGGGCCTGGGGTTCGGGTGCAGGGCGGAGCTCTTCTGGAAAGCAAGGAGGATCTGGTTAGGAGGAACAGAGAGGAACCAAAGAATACAACAGGAGCCAGTACTGCCGGGCAAGTCTCCAGGAGAAAACCACCGGTTGCAGGCAGGAGGGCTGCTGATTGACAGGCACAGTCGGGAGGACTGGGGAGGCACAGTCAGGAGGACTGGGGAGGCACAGTCGGGAGGACTGGGGAGGCACACCTGAGAGGACTGGGAGTGTGCAGTCTGGGATGAGTGTAGAGCCAGCAGGAAGGACTGTGATGCCACGGGCAGTGGAGTCAGGCAGATGCAGCCATAGGACAGCTAGCACTATAGACTCACTACTGTTTTTGCTACACTAAAGGGGCCCGCGATCCCTGCCTGCAAAAGGCGGTTGCTGAGGCCTGACTGAGTCAGAGTTGGGCCTAAAAATGTGCTAGCTGTGCCTGGAGTCAAGTGTTGTGCAGGAGGGAGAGAGAGAAAGAGAGAGGGAGAGAGAAACAGTCTGCAAGCAAGAGATGTGCTGGAGACTGGAGTAACCAAGTGTATATAGTTGTCCCAACTGATTTTATATCAACCAATTGCTTGTTCTACTGGGCACCCATATATTCCTATCTCTAACCAAGTTCAAATCCCCTCAATAAAAATACAAAAACAAGCACATGGACTGTTCATGGTCTCCAAGGTGATCGGGAAAAGAATGCCGGGCTGGGCAGGGTGACAGGTGGACCACAACTTTCAGCAGCCCCTACGGGGACCTATAAATATACAATAGAGATAGTGATTGACTTGAACGCAGGAAAGATTTATTAATTTGGGACATTTAGAAGTCCGTGCTTAAAGCGGTAGGAAACCCGCACATAAGAAAAAAAACACATTATGAAATACTTACCTTATAACAAGTCCCAGATTCCTGACTCAGTCAGACATGTCCATCTTCTTTCTTCCAGGTTCACGGCTCCGGCGCTGAGAGTGGCTGGAGCCGCGAGACGTCACTCCTGCGCATGTGCACTGGAATTCTTTCCGGAAACCTCCACTGGATCTTTAGAGTACATGCGCCGCCGACTTTAGTGGCTGCATGCAGAGCGAATATCTCCTAAACCATACACGTTTAGGAGATATTCATTTTAACTACAGGTAAGCCTTATTATAGAAACACATCTCAGGGTATACAACCCCTTTAATGTGTTTCTAACTGCTTGCAGTACTTTATCAGAGATTCAGATATGTAATGTTCTTGATTTAAAATATTTTTGAGTTGGGAATCTGTCCTAAAATAATGCTATATTAAACAAACATGAGTAGAAATGAAGCACCCATCCCCTGCAGCTAGGCTTTGCAGATCCTTAGTATATGATTACCTTACTAAGTTGCTGAATAGTCCTCTGTTTCATTTCTATTTCACTGGACATCTGCTTCTTCTGTTTCTCATAATCATTAATTTTATTGGTTAGGGTCTTCTTCTCTTCACGCATAGCAGAGATCTGAAACAAGTAAAGTGGTTAAAAAAAAAAAAAAAAGCAAGTATAGCTGCACTCATATTTGCAAAGAAAAGCCAGTGTTCTGTCAAAAGAGTCAAAATCTTCAATCACATCACTTCCAGTAACTTTTCAGCAGCTGTAATTGAAAATTTGGACGAGTTGCCCTGTTTTCAGAAAACACCGGCAGCATATTCATTACTGTACACAGAGTTGGCAGTTTTCACAGAACACCGGGAGAAAAGTTGTCGCCGCCTTGGAGGAGGCCATTTTGTTGGTTATAAGCAGCCGGGACTAACACTGTTTACTCATTATAGCGTGTACCATAGTGTATACGCTGCCAGTGTTTTGCGAAAACAGGTAACTTGTTGAAATCTCTAATTACTGATACTGGAGAGTAACCGGGAATGGACGTGGCTGGAGATTTTCACGAGTTGGCTGTTTTGACAGAACACCGGCACTCCAGTTTAAGAGCATAAAATTTATTAAAAATAATAAAATACAGCCAACGTGTTTCAGCCGTTAGGATGACGAAGACCTAATGGCTGAAATGGATTGTCTGTAGTTTATAATCTTACATTAAAGGGAAGACCATTTATGCTGTTATACTGGAGTGCCGTCTTTTCCTTGCATGCATTCAGCTTTGGAGGTGGACGGAAGGCCTGTTCAGCCTGAGCACCCAGCCCGGAGCCTTGGAATCCAGTGGGGGTTGCAGTGGAGCTTCACCTGTTGCTCTTGGAATGGCTGCACGGTCTGAAAGTCAAATAACCAAACTTATGACACAGTACATAATAGATGAGATTTAATTGATCATATTTTGGCTAACAGCAAGGCTGTACAAGGACTACAGTTGAGATGTTAGATTATCAAGATCATTATCCAGGAAAGCTGATTGGTATGGGTAATGCTATGTAGTCAAGGTCCTGACTGGGATTACATTTTACAGCTCCAGAACATTTAATGCTTTCATACTGGATAGGTCCAGACAATCACATCACAAGCCAGAGACGGGGTTTGTAAGAAGGTTAACATCAGGAACAGATCCCTGGTATAAAATGCAAAACTTATTAAAACATAATTTATCATATTACAGATATTGAGAGATTGGCAGAACTCCCTTTTTATATAAGCGGATAAAAAAGATAAATGCACTAACCTCTTTTTCAACTTGTTGCATTTGCTTTTTAGCATCCGCTAATTTCTCTTTTAGTTCTGAATAGTCCTCTTCCTTTCTCTGAAGCTCCAGTTGTGCTGTTTTTAGTTGACTGGTTTGCTGTGAAAGGTCTTTCTTTAACCTTGATAACATAATGGAAAAATAAAGACAAAAAGGACTTTGTTTCACATAAGCCATACACAAAGTGGAACCCATCTTTTCAGAAGCAAAAAAACCTCACGGTTGCATAAAACTAACTTTTACCAGCATCTCAATACAGTTAGTCCCCTACATATGAACCTTCAAGTTGCTAACTTTCAAAGCTATGAACATGTGTTTGCATATCCAATCGTATGAGTTAGTTCACATTTCTGGTGGTCGTTGTTCTGTGTACTTTACTGTATATAGATCTCTACCTATATTTCAACTTTTTTTGCCATGTATTATTTGTGTGAAACGTGTTCTAAACATATTACAGTAATTTATTGGGCCGATTGTGTTGGTTGGGTACCTAGGCTAACTTTATTGGACTTACAAACAAATTGAACTTACGAACATGCTTTCAGAACAGAACTCGTTCATATGTAGGGGACTGTAAAAGCCATTTATCTGTTTAATGACCAAGGCCCCTTTCACACCTGTGCAACCCGATTTTGCCACGATTTGGGATCAGTAAGACTTTGTTGCAACTTTGGCTCAATGAAAACATATTACAAAGTCGTACAGAAATCGCATCTATATTATTCAGGTGCAATTTGCATGAGACTTTGAGGGTTTAACATTGAATTCTATGGACCTCAAGTTGCATCAAAGTTGGACCAAAGTAATGCAGGGACTACTTTGAACTCGGCACGACTTGAAAGTCATACAGATATGAACGGTACTCATTGGAAATAATGGGGAATGACTTGTCATGCGACTTTGCAGTCCCAAGTCGCAGGACAACTCACACAAGTGTGAAAGGGGTCTAAAGTACAGGGTGGGCCATTTATATGGATACACCTCAATAAAATGGGAATGGTTGGTGATATTAACTTCCTGTTTGTGGCACATTAGTATATGTGAGGGGGGAAACATTTCAAGATGGGTGGTGACCATGGTGGCCATTTTGAATTCGGCCATTTTGAATCCAACTTTTGTTTTTTCAATAGGAAGAGGGTCATGTGACACATCAAACTTATTGGTAATTTCACAAGAAAAACAATGGTGTGCTTGGTTTCAACGTAACTCTATTCTTTCATGAGTTATTTGCAAGTTTCTGACCACTTATAAAATGCGTTCAATGTGCTGCCTATTGTGTTGGATTGTCAATGCAACCCTCTTCTCCCACTCTTCACACACTGATCGCAACACCGCAGGAGAAATGCTAGCACAGGCTTCCAGTATCCGTAGTTTCAGGTGCTGCACATCTCGTATCTGCACAGCATAGACAATTGCCTTCAGATGACCCCAAAGATAAAAGCCTAAGGGTGTCAGATCGGGAGACCTTGGGGGCCATTCAACTGGCCCACGACGACCAATCCACTTTCCAGGAAACTGTTCATCTAGGAATGCTCGGACCTGACACCCATAATAAATATTCACCAGTCTTTGAACGTTTATTGAGTACTTTCTTATCTCAATGCAACTTTGGTTCGTGTGGTAACAAAAAGAACACTTTAATGGTTATTCAAACTACAC
>BLSH010351679.1:596833-610466 GCA_018402905.1 Glandirana rugosa
CGCAACACCGCAGGAGAAATGCTAGCACAGGCTTCCAGTATCCGTAGTTTCAGGTGCTGCACATCTCGTATCTGCACAGCATAGACAATTGCCTTCAGATGACCCCAAAGATAAAAGCCTAAGGGTGTCAGATCGGGAGACCTTGGGGGCCATTCAACTGGCCCACGACGACCAATCCACTTTCCAGGAAACTGTTCATCTAGGAATGCTCGGACCTGACACCCATAATGTGGTGGTGCACCATCTTGCTGGAAAAACTCAGGGAACGTGCCAGCTTCAGTGCATAAAGAGGGAAACACATCATCATGTAGCAATTTTGCATATCCAGTTGAATGGCCCCCAAGGTCTCCCGATCTGACCCCCTTAGACTTTTATCTTTGGGGTCATCTGAAGGCAATCGTCTATGCTGTGAAGATACGAGATGTGCAGCACCTGAAACTACGGATACTGGAAGCCTGTGCTAGCATTTCTCCTGCGGTGTTGCGATCAGTGTGTGAAGAGTGGGAGAAGAGGGTTGCATTGACAATCCAACACAATGGGCAGCACATTAAACACATTTTATAAGTGGTCAGAAACTTGTAAATACCTCATGAAAGAATAAAGTTACATTAAAACCAAGCACACCATTGTTTTTCTTGTGAAATTCCCAATAAGTTTGATGTGTCACATGACCCTCTTCCTATTGAAAAAACAAAAGTTGGATTAAAAATGGCCGACTTCAAAATGGCTGCCATGGTCACCACCCATCTTAAAAAGTTTCCCCCCTCACATATACGAATGTGCCACAAACAGGAAGTTAATATCACCAACCATTCCCATTTTATTAAGGTGTATCCATATAAATGGCCCACCCTGTACATCAGGCTAAAAAAAACAAAACATTTTTTAAAAAAAGGTACATTTTTTTGTACTCAAATTTCTGCCCTCAAGCATAAGATCTGGACTTTTTTCCAGTTATACTGATACAGTTTAGCATGCATTAAACTTACAGCTCAATTTCTTTTGTCGTTTCTGTGATTTGCTTCTCTTTATCATTTTTGGCATTCTGAGCACCTGAAAGCTCTTCCACCATCTGTTTAATCTTCAACTCTAATTCACCCTTTTCAACAGCTAATTTCTGGTGGTTATTTTCACAATTCGCGTGTTCTGCTTGGATTTCTGCCAACTGTTTTTCCAGTGACAGAAATGCAACGGATTGGTCTTTGGTCTGGTCTTCCAAGCTGCTAAGCTTTTCACATTTTTCTTTGTGAGAGTCCACAAGTCGCCTCAGATCTTTTATCTGCTGGCTATTCAACATTGCCTCATTTTTATAATCCATTTCTTGCTTTTTAAGTCTCTCCAAATCATTGGAAGCTTCTAACAACTGTTTTCGCAGCTCAGTAATTAGTTGGTCATTCTCTCTTAGAATAGAGCCTTGAGAAAGAGCCTCCTGGAGATGGACTTGTAAGGTGTCATTTGCCTTCTGGCGTTCAATCATGTTGTTCTTTAGGTCTTCAAGCTCTTTTTTGAGATGTTGGATCTGTTCGTTCTTTTTGGCAGATTCCTGAAGAACTTCTTGACACTTCCTCCATAAGCCTTCTATAGCGTTGTAAAATGCACTCTCTCTTCCTGATGCCATTTTCTCCACTAGACTGTCACTTACGCCAAATGTTAGACATTTTTGTAATGAGTTCTGAACTGAATCACTTAGATTAAGACATTCTGCCTCAGAGTCTGGCTTGGCCTCATTTTTATTAAAATCATCCAGCTTACTCTGAATAGTTTTAATTTGGGCAACCTTACTGGCAGTACTTTCTTTGTTGTGATCGATTTCCTGCTTTAACATCTCAATAGTCCCTTCCAGAGTGGAAGCACAATGTTTTTCTGCCTGCAGCTCACAAGCCATGGTTTTATTTTTTGAGTCCAGATCAGTAATCTGTTCTTCACGGATAGCTAGTTTCTCTTTTAAATCATCAATAGTCCGATTTAGGTGGAGTACTTGAACTTTGTAGTGTTCATTTTCAGTCCTAACCTCTTCTAATTTTTGGAGAGTGTCCATGTTCTTTACGTTCCCCAAGGAGTCTTTTTGCTTGTAATTGCTTTCCATGCTAACATCATTACTTTCCAGAAGTTCTAAAAAAAAAAAAAAATACAAAATTAAAGCTTGATTAAGTAAGCACAAAAAAAGTTTACAAAACCCACAGACTACCCAAATACGCCCCCAATAAGAGGAGATCATACAATCAAAAATGTCACAAATTTAAAAAAAAAAAGTGATGGTAAATATCAATTTTTTTTTAGTGTACTCACTGTAAAATCCTTTCCTTGGAGTCTATTGAGGCACACATTAAGTCCTTAAACTTCAAGATATACTGCCAACTACAGGCCACGAATATTGTAGACTGGAAAACAAAATTATAGGCCAGCCAATCCCTCCTACTACCAGCTTGACTCAGTTTTGCAGCAAAACAGAGCATGATCATAAACACAGGGGCCAGATCTAGGTCTCTCAATGGACTTCAAGAAAATGATTTTGGAGTGAGTACAAAAACCCTATCTTCTCTCTCGTACATTAAAAGTGGTTGTAAAGGCACAAGGTTTATCACTTTCATGCATTCTACGCATGAAGGTAAAAACCTTCTGTATGCAGCAGCCCCCCTAATACTCACCTGAGCCCCCTCTCGATCCAGTGAAAAAAGCCTTTCCTCTCCAAGGATTCACACTCCTGATTAGCTTTTGGCAGCAGCGTGAGCCAGTCAGGAGACGGAGGGGCGGGGCCTAGCCGCAGCCCCATGTGCAAATGGACACACAGAGCAGCAGCTCAGCTCGGGTGCCCCCATAGCCAGCTGTTTGCTGTAGGGACACCCGGCAGGAGTGAGGGGCCAGGAGCGCCAGCATGGGACCCAAGAAGAGGTGGATCGGGGCTGGTCTGTGCCAAACCACTGAACAGAGCAGGTAAGTATAACAGGTTTATTTTTTTAAAATAAAAAGTCCAACTGGGGGTAAAAAAATAAATAAGTGTGTTATCCCACGCTCAGAATATTCCAAAGCATAAGGCCACTTTCACACTGGGGCAGGGAGGGGCAGTAGCGGTAAAGCGCCGCTAATTAGCGGCACATTTACCGCCATTATAGCGCCACTATGCAGTCGGGAGCGGGAAGCTTTTAACCCCCAAGAAGGGGTTAACAAGGGGTTAAAAGCGCCGCCGCTTCCAAGGAAGCATACAGCCGCTTCGGGAGCGCCGTCCATAGCTTTCAATGGAGGGAACGGTGGAGTAGCGGTGAACACACTGCTCACCGCACCGCCCCAAAGATGTGGCTTGCAGGACAATTCTTCCCGTCCTGCAAGCGCACTGCCCCAGTGTGAAGGCACTTGAGCTTTCACACTGGGGAGAATGGGGGGGGGGGGAGGGAGGGAGTTTCAGGCACTGTACACGCGCTATTTTTAGCGCCGCAGCGCCTGAAAAACGTTTCGGTGTGAAAGGGGTCTAAATGTATGACAGCTGCAAACCAAAATATCATGTTCTCACAAATCAGAAAAGTGTAGATATGATACTATGTATTGGGTGGGCTTATCAAAATAAAGAATGAGCGATTATCTACAACAAATCCTTCATAAGTGCAAATAACTATTATTTATCCAATAACCATTTTTCCCAAAGTAAAGTTCATAAATAATAATAAATTCTTTAAACACAGTGCTCCTAGATTGTGATCTTCTGCAGCCTTCACCCTACGTGGATCAGAAAATACATGCATGTGAAGCAATCCCCGACACCTAATCACCACTGCACTCACCTCAATGTTAGACCTATATTAGGCCCAACCTTGCATTCCCCAGCTGAGGTGTAATACAGGATTTGGACGGCTGATCGGTATCCTCCTCCTCTCCCCTCTCCAAGTTTCACTATTGTAGGAAACTGGAATAGAAATCAGGAAGCTGGAGGTTTTCTATGTAAAGCTCCCTCAGGTCCGGGTGTCATGGCGCCATGAGGTGAGTGCAGTGGTGATTAGGTGTCGGGGATTGCTGCACAGGCATGTATTTTCTGATCCATGTAGGGTGAAGGCTGCAGAAGTTCACAATCCGGGAGAACCTTGTTTAAAGATTTTATTATTTATGAACTTTACGTTGGGGAAAAATGGTTATTGGATAAATAAAGTTATTTGCACTTTTGAAGGATTTGTTGTTGATATTCACTCACGCTTATTTATTTTGATAAGCGCAACCAACACATAGTATTGTAGTCCAACAGGGGGGCTGGCGACACAGTAATCTACGGTGATACCATTTATTGGCTAATAGATTGTAGTGTTTTTTTTTTTTTTGCTAACTAAACTTAAAGTACAAGTTTTCGAAAGCATGCAGTTCATACTGCCTGAAGAGGAGGCCTGCATGCTTCAAAAAAAGGTGTTCATCACAATCTATCAACCTAGATCCAAATTATATGACAATTAAAGTGATAACCACTTTAACCTACAGGTAAGCCTATAATAAGGCTTACCTGTAGGTTCCCTGCATATTTCCCAAACCTGCACGGTTTAGGAGATATGTAGTGTACTGCGATGTGCCTACGTCATCGGGCACATGCGCAGTGAAGAAATGGCCTCTGTGTCCTTCACTGAGATCGTGCCGTGACTGGCGGCTTCCGTGCATGTGTGACGTCACGCAACTCCGGCCAGTCACAGAGCTGGGGATCGAGGCCCCGGAAGGAAGAGGGGCAGAAGATGGATGCGGCCTGCAGCGGGGACATTGCGGGCTTCCATTGCAGGTAAGTGGCACATAATAGGCTAATATGCGATGCATACTAGCCCATTATGCTTTTACATTCCAGGGTAAGAGAGGAAGTAAACCCCATCAGGGTTTACTTCCTCTTTAAATTTTGATACATTCATTTGAATTGTGTAAGCTGCTTGCATAGGGTTCAGATATAAAGAGATTTCACCTTTCTTCATGCACATCACATAATAATATCTTTGGTTCAGCTAAGTCTGGACATTGTTATCTGTCAGTGTAAGTAGTGCGTTTCTTCTTGACAGATAACTATACAGTGACACTTTAATCATAGGATATGATGCAGTTCTTTGATTCCCCCTCCCCCACCCCCCTACATTCCAGGCCAGTATTCACCTGTCACAAGACCAATTTAAACTCCGTTAACACAAGCCTGGAAAAGACGTATGGCCTGAAATACTGCTGTGCCTTGCAGGAAACTAATAGGATGAACTAGCTGGGGCAAAGGAGTAAAGTCCGTGTGCTAGACCTCCAACTATGCATCTGACTGAAGAGGATATGTCAGCCTTGTCTCAAAAAATAAAATAAACACATAGCCACAGACCTTATACAGCATTAGGTTTATGATGCACACAAGGCCACTGGAGACAACATTGGAAAAAAAAAAACCATAAATCTTTCAACTTAATATATGCCAATTGTTTCCTTAGCACACACAAGCTTGGGCTAGAAACATGCTCAGCAGCACATCAAAAAATTTTTTTTTATAAAATGTAAAAATGAGTGATATTAATAGAAAACTAAATTAAATGGTCTTAGATGTGTACAGACAGGCACAAATATAAAAACTCCTGCTGAAAAAACTGCAAACAAAATGTATTTCCATTTTCGCAGTCAAACAGATTGTCATGTGTTCCCATTCGCACAGTATGACTAAAATATATATTTTTAATATTTATTACCTTTCAAATGTCTCTCAGGAGGAGGTGATATGGCTGACAGCAAGGTTTTTTTGAACAATGTTGAAGTGAGCCTGCCCCAGGTCTGTCCTTGTTAACATACAATGCAAGAAGCTCAGCCTCAACACCTTTGTTAGGGTAGAGTGTTCAAATCTAGATATAACTGATAATGAAGATCTGCCTGCACAGTATACACAGGGTTAATTATGGCAAACAGCCGCCCAGCCTTCTAATAAAAAACAATAAGACAACTACCTAGGATATTTCCCTGATCCAAAATTCAGCCCCGGAAGGATTTCCCAGGTTAAGACCAGAGCACTTTTTGTGATTTAGCACGGCGTCGCTTTAACTGACAATTGCGCGATCATGCGACGTACGCAAACAAAATTAGCGTCCTTTTTTCCCACAAATAGAGCTTTCTTTTGGTGGTATTTGATCCCCTCTGCATTACTTCTGATCACCGCTATAAACAAAAAAAGAATGACAATTTTGAAAAAAATATATATTTTTTTTTTTTACTTTTTGCTATAATAAATGTCCCCAAAAAAATAAGAATAAAAACAAAATGTATTCATCAGTTTTGGCCAATATATATATACTTATACATATTTGTGGTTAAAAAAAAAAAAAATCGCAATCGGCTTTTATTGATTGTTTGCAGGAAAGTTGCCGTGTTTACAAACCATGAGAATTAATTTATGGCGTTATATATATATATATATATATATTTTTTTTTACTAGTAATGGTAGAGATCAGATTTTTATCGGGACTGCAATATTGCGGCGGACATGTCGGACATTTTTGACACTTTTTTTGGGACCATTGACATTTATATAGCGATCAGAAATTTAAATAGCCACTGATTACTGTATAAATGTCATTGGCAGGGAAGGGGTTAACCTGCAGGGTGCAATGAAGGGATTAACTGTGTTCCCTAAGCATGTTCTAACTGTGTGGGGGCTGGGCTGCTAGGGCCATAAGAGATCTAACTGATCCCAAGTACAGGGATTAGTATATCTCTGTCATGCTACTTGAAAGAGCAGGGAACCTCCATGTTTACATCATTCTTTTCTTCTGTCTGCCGGCGACCCACGATCGTCTGTTTTGAGTCCGCCTGACCCGCGGCCCCGCTCAGGAGCGTATGGCGTGCACGAGAGCACGCCCATGCGTGCTCACCCCATAGCTGTGTGTGTGCAGATCGCCATTTATAGACGTCGATTCGCGATACGCTGCCAACTTGCAGCAGTAAAATTATGCGACACGGTCTTTAAGTGGTTAAAAAAAAACGTAAGCTGAATTTTTAAAATATTTTTAAGTTATTCTGTGTGAATATAGCATAAAACAAAAATAAAGCAGGTGTTATCCCTATTTGGCTGCAAAAATGGAAACATGCTTTAGCCCTCGCTCACACCAATGCGATTTGACAGTTCAAAATCGCATGACAAGTCGCACCCCATCTTCGGCAATGGAACCATTCCGTTTTCTGCAGTTTCTTTGACTTCAGTTAAATTAAGTCGCAATGAACTTGGAGATACAAATCGCACTGATCTGCGGCTTTGAAATCACGCTGGAGTAGTGCGATTTCAAAGCCACCTTGGTGTGAACAAGGGCTTGAAGTGTCCTGGACCATCTGTGGTCATGTAAAAATATCGGAAGGATAATTTAGGATTAAATATACGAATGTCTTCATAAATCAGTGAAATGGAAAGAAGAGAACGTCCTCTACCCTGTCCTGGGCAGCACATGATGTACTAAAGGCTATCGAAAATGCAAATAATTGCAATTTTTTTTTAGAACAGTCAAAGATTTAAGAATAAATGCACTTTCAGACAAAGAATGCAAAACTCTTTTCATTGTCCTTTAAAAAGTGATCTACCACAGACCACTTCTCAAGGAGGGCAGCAAACATTGCTGCCAGTATGAAGGCTGCCTAAATCTGGGGGGGTTGGGGAGTACCTGAAGGCACTACTTTTGGAACATTCTCCACTTTTTATTAAGGTCTGTGTCCCTGCTAGAGAGATTCACCTTCTTTGGGACCCTCATGGTCATTGTTATGGAAACTGATAGAATAACATTTATTTTTGTATTGAATAGAAAGCAATGTTCTTAGCTTTATTTTAACCTTAAAATGTGACCTGTGTATCTGTTGGATGTTGGCATTAGAGTCCTTCCTTCAGACAAGAAGGATCAGTATTTTGTAGAGAACCAGCAAAACCTGTAACAAATGCATGTGCCCATGATGGTTTGAAAAAAGGGATTTTACTAAAACTTACCGTCAAATCCTTTTCTCTGAGTTCACTGACAGACGCAGCCCTGCATTGACAAGTGGGGTTATATGCACATCCTACTAGGAGTTGACTAGGCAAATAGAAAGCAAGCTGACCCCTCCCAGGGGGCCGTCCTCTCTCTCCCATATAACCCCCTTTCTCTGCATAGCATATCCGTTCGTAACAAGCCGTACAAACACAACACAGAGGGGCGGGTGCTGCGTCTGTCAGTGAACGCAGGGAAAAGGATTTTACGGTAAGTTTTAATAAAATCCCTTTTTCTCCTACGTTCACTGACAGACGCAGCCCTTCATTGACAAGTGGGGATGTCCCAAAGCTGTGTCAGTCAAGAGGGGTGGGTAAACGACAACTGTACCCAACAGAATCCTCTCAGGAGGCGCCAGCCGCGCCTACACTGCCGCCTGTAAAACTTTACAGCCAAAAGCAGCATCCGCAGATGCTGACACATCAACTTTGTAAAACTTAGTAAACGTGTGCACCGAGGCCCAAGTAGCCGCCTTGCACACCTGTGACCAGGAAGTGCTAACTGCCCTGGTGGAATGAGCCGTGACTGGAAAAGGGGGTACTTTGCCCCGAACAGAATACGCAAGGGTCACGGTCTGTCTGATCCAACGGGAAACAGTAGCCAGCGAGGCCGCCAGTCCTTTGCGCGGACCATCTGTCAGCACAAAACGCATCAGACTTCCGAAAGGAGGCTGTAGTTGTCAAGTACACCCGCAAAGCCCTCACGACATCCAAGGAATGTAACTCAAATTCCTTGGGATGCAACGGGTGCGGACATAATGAAGGAAGAACAATATCTTCATTAATGTGAAAAGAAGAGACCACCTTCGGTAGAAATGAAGGAGAAGGGCGCAAGACCGCCTTGTCCTTATGAAGGACTAGGTAAGGAGACTTGCAAGACAACGCTGCCAACTCAGACACCCGCCTAGCGGATGTGATGGCCACCAAGAAAGCCACTTTCTGCGACAGCAATTGTAAGGGAATATTCCTGATCTTCTCATATGGCGGTTTCTGCAGCACAGAAAGCGCCAAATTCAAATCCCACGGCGCCAAAGGCGACCGTACCTGAGGAGCCACATGGCGCACACCTTGTACAAATGTACGAATCAACGAATGTAACGCCAAAGGGCGTTTAAATAGAATCGCCAGAGCTGAAATCTGACCCTTGAGAGTACTCAATGCCAATTTTTTATCCAGGCCCTGCTGCAAAAAAGCCAGGACCCGGGACACAACGTAAGAGCGAGGTTTCCAACCCCCCCGCCTCACACCAAGCAATATAGGCCTTCCAGGTGCAATGATAAATCTTGCACGAAGTACACTTGTGCACTTTAAGCATGGTAGGGATCACGGAGTCAGCGACACCCCTATCCCTCAACACCTGGAACTCAATAGTCAAGCCGTCAAAGCCAGCGAGGGTAAAGCAGGGTGCAAGATGGGTCCCTGAGACAACAGATCTAAACGCAGCGGAAGACGCTAGGGAACATCTGCCACCATTCGCACCACGTCGGCGTACCAAGGACGCCGAGGCCAATCCGGAGCCACCAGGATTGTCGGAATCCCCTCCGCTTCCACCCTGCGCAGTAGCCGCGGTAGACGCTTGATGGGAGGAAAAGCGTACAGGACCTGATACTGACTCCAAGGCGCTACCAGCACGTCCGTGGCGGCCGCCAGCGGGTCTCTTGTCCTGCACACAAAGGTATCCACCTTGTGATTGAAGCGAGACGCCATGATGTCCACGTCTGGCGTGCCCCACTTGTGGCAAATATGGCGGAACACTTCTGGATGTAAGGACCATTCCCCCTGATCCAGCATCTGGCGACTGAGAAAGTCCGCCTGCCAATTCTCTATGCCCGGAATGTAAATGGCGGTGATTGCCGGCACGTGAAGTTCTGCCCATCGCAGAATGAGAGCCGCTTCCGCAGCCGCTGCGAGCTCCTCGTTCCGCCCTGATGGTTCACATACGCCACTGCCGTGGCGTTGTCCGACTGAACCCGAACCGGGAGGCCGCGCAGCCTTACCGTCCAGTGGGAGAGGCCGAGCCTGATCGCCCTCAGCTCCAGCACATTTATCGGTAGGCGGGATTCTTGCGCCGACCAACAGCCCTGAGAAGACAGCTGCCCCAGGACCCCCCCCCCCCCAAGCCCGATAGGCTGGCGTCCGTCGTGACTATCGACCAATTCAGGGGGAGAAATGACTTCCCCAATGTCAGGGCCAGGGCCCGAAGCCACCAGCCCAATGATCCTCCGGTCTGATGATCCAATCTGATCAGCTAGTCCAGGGACAGTGGAGACTTGTCCCACCGTGACAGAATCGCTCGCTGAAGGAGCCGAGTGTGACTCTGGGCCTAAGGTACCGCCTTGAAGGCTGAAACCATGAGCCCCAACACCCGCATACAGAACCGTAAGGAGGACCACCAGCGTGACAGAAGGGTTCGCACCGCTGCTTGCAGTGTCAGCAACTTGGCCGGAGGTAAGAACACCTTCGCCTGCTCCGTGTCCAGAATCAGATAGCTTGATAAAAATAAAAAAGCGGTAGCAAAAAAGGTGAACCACAGGTCCCATAAGGTAGCCAGGTCTAACTCCTTGCACTAGGCCAGTGGTTCTCAACTCCGATCCTCGTGACCCACTAACAGGCCAGGTTTGCAGGATAACTGAAATACATCACAGGTGATCTCATTTTCTGCTCAGTGATTGCAGTATTCTAGTCTGTATCTCCCCAAGGTAATACTTAAAATCTGGCCTGTTGGTGGGTCCTGAGGACCGGATTTGAGAACCACTGCACTAGGCATAGAAAACTGATATGCTATGCAGAGCAGGGAGGTTATACGGGAGAGAGAGGACGGCCCCCTGGGAGGGGTCAGCTTGCTTTCTTTCTATTTGCCTAGTCAACTCCTGGTAGGATGTGCATATAACCCCACTTGTCAATGAAGGGCTGCGTCTGTCAGTGAACTTAGGAGAAATGCTATCCACTATTCTAGGGTATACAGATACTACTGCCAACAACTGGGTTTATTAAATTGGTTCCAAAGTCAAAATGTTTACCTTAATGCATTCCCTGCATTAGAGTAAAAAATATCCCACTACCTGTTCAGCCCCCCTAAACATTTACCTGTCTCCTTTCACCGACCCAGCGCTGTCCCTGGCTGCAGCTCTCTCGCCCTGTGCTCACAGGCAGACACAGGAGCCATGGAAACCCGCTGCTGTCAGTCAAATTCTGTGAGGAGCGAGGAATGAGCTGAGGGGATTGGGGTGGCACTCAGAGGAACGGACAGTGCTGGCAGGGGACACCAGAAGAGAAGGTGAGAAACCACTCTGTGCAATATCGTTGCACAGAGCAGGCAAGTAAAACTTCTATTATAAGGGGGAAAAAAACGGTCTTTGGAACCGCTTATACAGCATTAATGAGGAAATGAGAGGAAATTATGCAAGTAAAATAAAAATCACGCTTACCCTATAGTCAAAATAAAATAGCTTTTTGCATTTGAATACATTTTTCTACATTTAAGGTTTTGTCTTTTTTCCAATCTAAAATCAGAAAGTCCAGAATTGCTGGTACAAGTCTTTGAGGATGTGGAATATCATATTTGTGAGATTTTACATAACCAAGGAGTCATGGGGCTCTGGAGACAACCTTGAGATTAAAAAGGCTCTAAGTTGTTATAGAATTATGGGTATAAAGTACCTGCCTGAACAATTATTTATCAAGGTAAGAACAAAGCGAGCTTCAACAAATAGAAACTGGAATAACTTCATTTTTTAGGTTTGTGGTCAGGTGGCATCTATATTTTTGAAGGAAAAACAATCCCATATTAAAGCACCTGTGATTTATTGATCAATAGGTGTATTGGGTCAGGTCAGGGGGACTTGATCCAGACCACACATTTCTCTACATCACTAGATCACTTAGAATAGAGATCTACTGCTGTTTAGATCTAAGGCTTCTGGGAGAGCTCTGCTCTCCTCTGAACTCTTAAAGCGGACCTTCAGTCAATTTTTCAACTTTCCATCTATTAAATCCTCTGCCCTTGTGGTTTTAACTTTGGATAGTAAAACATTTTTTTTTTTCTGCCAGTAAATACCTTATACAGTTCACTTCCTTTTTCTTGTCTGGTCATTAGCCTAGGCTTATAACATCATGCACAGCTCTCTCTCTCACTCTTGTGAGTTTGCCGGGAAGGGTGAGTCATAAGAGGGCCAATGAGAGCTGCAGAGCTGGAGGGGTGCCTCTGTGTGTCTGTGTAAATGCAGGAAGTGAACAGGCAGCAGCTTCAGCCAGTTGCCCATAGTTAAAATGGATGGAGACAGACTTAGTGGAGGGAGATTTCTGCAGCATATTTGGGAAATACAGAATCACTGTATATATAAAATAATATGCAAAGTGGTTGGAGGGAAGCTTCAGAATGGCAAAGATGAACAGACTGCAGTTTCTCTAAGTTTTCTTGAGGAAATACTTATATCACAGAGACTCCATTAGCAAAACTATTGTTTTTAATGAATACCATATAGCAACTAAGGGAAAATCAAAACTAGGACTTACATGTGATACCAGAAATGGTGAGCTAGCCACATTCTGAATTTACATGCTGCCTGGCAGCCATGCTAAACCACTAACCTGGAAAAAGCATGAAAGCAAGTTACAACATATTAGCATGGTTGTTCCAGGCCAGTAACTCAATATTAAAACCACTGATTAATATGATAACCAGGCACTTGTGGCTTTCAATAAAAGGGGTCAGTAAAGCAGTAAAGGCATGATCTGTGTTTCTCTGGAAAGGTATCACTTAGGCTCCTTTCACACCGGACCCGCCCGAGCATTAGCGGTAAAACTCTGCTAATTAGCAGCGTTTCACCGCTCGTTATAGCGGCGCTATTGCGCCACTATACGGGCGGCGGTGCTCTTTTAACCCCCCCCCCCCCCACAAAGTTAAAAGTGCCGGTTTGTGGCGCTCCCGGTACAGTGTTCAGGCGCTTCGGGAGCGCTGCCCCATTGTTTTCAATGGGCAGGGGCGGTATAGGAGCAGTGAATACACCACTCCCACACTGCTGTAAAGATTACTTTACTGTCCTGCAAGCGTTCCGCCCCAGTGTGAAAGCATTCAGGCTTTCACACTGGGGTGTATTGGGGGATCAGCGTTTTTCAGGCGCTATTTTTTTGTGCAAAAGCGCCTGAAAAAAACGCCTTGGTGTGAAAGGGGTCTCTAAGCAGATCTTCACCCATTCCACTGACTTGGTTCCTCTGCATCCTATGAACTGCACATATATCTGTTTTTTTTTTTAACTGTTATTAAAGTTTCACCCCCCCCCCCCCACCCTACCCCCCCCCCTCTCCTTCTCTGTGATTTGCCTAGGCAAATTTCATTAGTGCCTCCAGCACTTTCTTGGATATGTGATGTGCAAATCCCTGGAGGCACAGGAGCCGGGTACGTTACCATATTCACTGAGGGGGATGAGCCTAGCAGTGCATCATTGGTAGGCTGCGGCAGAACCAACAAGAGCCAGGGCAGCCTCCTGATGACGTCACAGATGAACATGGCAGCACGGGACCAGGCAGCTACTGCAGAAAAGAGGATCTCAGCAGGACACTGCTGGGTTTTCACGACCTCCGTGATTACTTTAAACGGATCCGTTTAGTGTCTCTTCCTCTCCCCCCCCCCATCCCACCCCCCCCCCCCC
>BLSH010351679.1:610476-624324 GCA_018402905.1 Glandirana rugosa
GGGGGGGGGGGGGGGGGGGGGGACGGACCCTCTTGAGTCTGGCCATAAATACTAAATAAAGGTAAGTAAATGAAACCTAGTTTTCATGCTGTTAAACTTTTCCTACAGAGCTGTCCAGGTTTCTAAAATGTTGGTAAATCCCTTTCAGTGCTTCCTTAGGCAATGGAAAAGGGTGAAGGATCAGTAAAATCAATGATGAACTGGCTAGTGGCAGATGAGGATCACAAAGGATGACAGAACTCATCCCTTATGAGGCATACATAACCAGGCAGTTCCAGTACTTGGAGCGCACACTTTGAACATCAGAGACCACAAACCATAACTTTTCAGTAGAATTAAATTAAGACACATTCAGGAAGTGATTAAACAAGAAATCTTTAACAAAGAGGAACATGGAGGTTGCTTGCAAACAGCTCTCACATTCTCAAATAAAGTGAAGACACGTGTGTAATCTGTTAACCCAACCACTTATGCCTCATGCACACAGGACATTTACAAAAAACCTTATAAAAAACACACCAGTAGTGTTGAGTTTTTTGAGCTTTTTTTTAATGGATCAAAAATGACCAAAAAACGCTGGCGAGAACTTTTTACAGCTGAAAAACTCCTCTTAGAACCCACTAGCCTTGGGTTTTTTTTTTTTTTTACAGCTCAAAAACGCTCCTGCCCAAAACAATTGATAACCTACGTGTGCATGGACCCCAGGCTAACATGATGGGGAGTTTAATGAATGTGGGAAAAAAACATCTGAATGCAAAAACAGCAGCTGTATATAACGTCCAAAAACATCCTGTGTGCATGAGGCCTTAAAGTGGATGTAAACCCGATTCATGAAATTTGACCTGGGCACATCTAACGTGTTTTCTTATCTCTCTCAAAGCACTAAGTTCTGTGGCTTTCTCCTGCTCCGTTCTGTTATCAGCATAACTTCAAGTTCTCCGTCAACTGAGATAAAACCAGGCTGAATTTTGTGTTGGGGAGGTTTCTATAAATAGATTAGCAGAGAACTAAACTCTTCACAGAACAGCTCTGAGAATCTCTACCTATGAGGAGTGGTGGTGTGTGGCTTTTGTCCAATTAGCGGTCTTGGCTGTGTGCCTAGACTTCACTTCCAGTGCTGAACAGGAAGAGAAAATCTCTAACATGATCTGAACTTTCTAAAGGATATAGGACACTGAAGACAGCAGATAAACATGTAAAACTTATTTAGGGAGATTGGTTTCATCTCTGGCTATTCACTTCACTGGGTATATGTGAGGGTTTACATCCACTTTAAGTACCAGTCTGTAATACCTCATCATTACCAGACTATCTTTCAGTTTTCAGCGCTGTGATAGTTTGACTAATAGTGCCTCCATGCAATGCTTAACCCAAATTGAGTTTTATATATTTTTTTTGATGGCATTTAAAGTAGAACTATAGGCAAAACTTGTTTTCCCCATTTTGGATAGAGTAAGGGAAGGTTATAAGCCCTGTTGGTTCATTTTTTGCCATCTTTGGCCATTAGGGAGATTTACCTTCACTTCCTGTCCCATAGTCAAAACAGGAAGTGAGAGGAAATCCCTGCAAATTAAAAGAATCCCTTGGAACCCCCAGGCCACCATTACTATTTCCCATTGGAAGATTTCCCCTCTATTACTTTTCTGAAGACAACCTAAAATTTGGGATTTGCTTTTACTTTCAATGCGAATGGTAAACAGGACAAATAAAGAAGAGGAATCTCCCTAACACAGTATGGATGGCAATAAAAACAGCTATTCTAATCCTCTCCACTCTGGCCAAAACTGTTAAAATAAAAATGCTAGAATAGTAGGAAATCCCCCAATATTACCCTTTATTTGAAAAGCAGCCACTCCAAGGTGATCGAATTTTTTGGAAATGAAGTATGCATGCCAGTACTGAGGGGGTAAGCATGAAGTTTGAGAATGGTGTGAATTAACTACTTCAGCTCTTTGGATGTACATAGTATGTCTGAACAGTGAGGCTGGATTCGCACCAGTCCGGTGTGAATTCCAGCCCCAATGCCTGTGAGGAGGACAGGAGCTGCTGTTCAGCATCTCCTGTTCGATCTCACAGTGCATCGGCTGACAGGGGAGGGGTGCAGTGAGGAGGAGGAGGAAAGATCCCTGTTCAGTGCGGAACAAATCTGCGTGTCAGATGCATTCCCACTGAACATAATGGGCTGGGAATTCGCACCGTACAGAAAAACGCACACGTTTTCTGTACAATGCGGGCTGCAAATGCACCGCACATATGTGAACTGGACACATTGAAAACAATGTGTTCTCAATTGTCCTGCGAATTGGATGCGGTGTAAGCCGCATCCAATTCGTATAGGTGTGAACCCAGCCTTAAGGGTTTAGCACAAGCTGATTGCTGCAGTAGCAGTTGTTTTAATCAGCCCAGCAGTAAAGTAAATGCAATCCAGAAAGCCATCTCCCATGAAGAGTACCTGTCACCTGCCCAATGCTATCACATGGGGGTTTGTTAACCCCTTGTAATAGCAATTAAGTTTGAAGAAAAAAATAAGTTGTGATTAAAATGTATTACAAATCAAACCCAAAAAGTTAACTGCAACCCCAGGTGCCCTACACACACATGCAAATGCAAACATGTGTACATAAACCACGATCGCATCACATGAGAGGTATCGCTGTGAATGTCAGTGAGATCAAACTGATGAGCTTTAAAGGTTTTTAAAGCGTCGCCTATGGAAATTTTTGGGTGCCGTGGTTTCTTGCGATATCACGGGCACACACAATTTTACTTTCAATAATTTTTATTTAAATGTTTCAATGACAAACAGAAATAAATATCCGATGATGAAACCATATATAGAATAGTATGTGAAACCAGTGTTCCTTCGGTAGAGCAATAACATATAAGTAATAACATGTTGAATAGATAAGCATCTTCCTGAGGCGGAGAGCCTGATTTTGTCTGCGAGAGGCAGTGCCCCAACACCCCTAAAGGGTTCAAGCTGTGCTAGGGAACTTGCCATCCACAGATTTTTAATGACCCTACCATAAGTCGAAGAAAACATGGGCGGATCAATTGATCCTTAGGTAAGCTAGGTCAAGGTTTAGTCTCAGGGATCAAAACCTAAAACAATCTGGAAAAAAAATGATGCAATAGTCAGAGGAACGTGGAAAGAGGAGAAAGAAAGCACAGAAAAGGAAAAGAAAAGGTCCAGAATAAAGATTAACCAATCGGCAATTGTGGCTCGTCAGGGAGATCGTTGGGGTGCACCTGGTGTCAGGGGTACTCCTATATATTGGGCCCATGGCTCCCAGATTGCTTCAAACATTGTTACTGTGTCGGATAAGTGACTGGCCAGCTTTTCTTGGGACATGATCCACAAGATCTTCCGTTTAGCAAATACAAAAGAAACTTTGGGTTGCTTCCATGCCTTGGCTGTTGTGAGCTTTGCTCCTAGTAGTATAAAATGAATCAATCTACAGCTTGTTCTACAGCTTGGTTTAGAAATCTTAGACAAATCTGAGTTCAGAAGAGCAATGGCTGGGGATCTTGGGAACTGGTGGCCTGTGGTCCTGTAAATCAAAATGAAAAATTTTGTTTCAGAATTTCCTTATTCTGGGGCATTCCCACCAGACATGTGCCATGGTAGCCAGCATCTGGCATTCCCTGAAACATTGTGGGTTGGCTGATGGGAAGATGGCCGCCAATATAGTGGGTACCATATACCATCTTGTCAGGACCTTGAGGTTGGCCTAAATCAGGAAAATGTTAATAATGCCTTTAAAAGATCTTACATTAGCTGACTGCCACTTTTCAAGGGACCATTGCAGTTGTAGGTCACTCTCACAGGCTGTCATGTGGAGTAATTTACCAGACCCATGAAACAAGGAGAGGCAGATGACAGAGATACCACCTTTTTGGTCTACTGCCTCTTCATACCAACACTCATATGGTGTAATTTGAGGTGGGTTAGGTTTGCTTTTCCAGATAGCCTGGAGGAAATGTTGTATTTGATGTAGACGGAAGCGCTCAGAGTTTGGTAATTCAAGCTTGCTTACACAGTAATTCAGGGAGATCGGGCCTGTGGAAGAAAAGAAGTGCCCAATTCGGTATAGCCCCTTATCTAGCCACCATTGAAATGCTTTGATGTCTAACCCTGGGGGGGAAGAGCGGGTTATGGAAAATATGCGATAACGGGAGGATCTCTGACACCAGTGAGGAGGTAGTTTTTCAGTCTATCCCAGAGTGAAAGCGATTGGGAGAGGGTGGGGGAGAGGATAGCCGGGCGATCTTTGGGGGGGGGGGGGGGGATCCAAAGTAAAAAGTCTAACCCAATCAGGCCTTTCCTGTTTGGAATACAGTTTGGAAAGCTGGACAAGTCTGGCAGGCACACACAATTTTAAGACTTGACGCGTTTGGTGTGCTTTTACTCAATGCAACCCCATCTTTTATATTTTACCCAAAATTAGTATTTTATTGTGTGCGTTTGCACTAAAATTACATTTTATCATGTTAAAGATTAGCACAGAGCTTTTCTATTCACAATCTGCACTTTCTAAAATGAATATAAAGGGAAAGACAGCAGATATACATGTAAAACTTATGTAGGGAGATTTGTTTCATCTCTGTGTATCATCTGCAGCTATTCACTTTACTGGGTAAAGGAGAAGGTTTACATCCACGTTAATGTAAAATGGCCCAGGTAGCACCGACACTCCTGATAGAATGGGTCTTGATCAGGAAAGGGGAGCCTTGCCCTTCATGTCATAGGCCTAAGAAACAAGCAGGCAAATCCACTCAGAAATAGTGGGTTGAGAAGCAGCATGACCCTTGCGAGGGTCTGCAAGTTTGACAGAGAACCAGACTGTTGAAACAAAGCAGTAGACAGAAAATCGGAACTCTAAATTTCATTTGGATTCTAAGGATTGGAACAAAAAGATGGTGTAGTGCTCACCACCAAAGGAGGAGCTGTTTATTTGGGTCCCCTGTTTAGAGTGCCCATGACTCTGAAAAAAGCACCATACTCCCTGACAACTGTGGCTTTAAATGGGATTTAATAAAACAGGCAAAAGCCCTGCAGGGAAAAAAAAAAGTGAAGCAACCAACAACAGTAATACAACTCAATAGAGCATTTAAAGCAGCACACAATTATGAGAGGCCATATTCAAATCGGTTATAAAGAACAGCAAACTATCAAGGACAGAGTTCAAGAAACACAAAACCACTGGCCAGTGGCTCTGAGTACAATTAGCCTTCGCTGGGGCTGTGGATCTCCCATTAGAGCACTTACTCTCTCACATGGGAGTATTTATATTCAGATGAGAAAAAAGTAAAGGGTGCAAGGCTGACCCTCTTCACAGGCAGCCAACTTTAAGTAGCAATACCATCAGCAGGGTCAGTATTAAAGAAGTGGCCCACGGACCTCTAACCACTATCAATGATCCCAATGCATCTTCTTGAAAGCCGGTGAAGTCATGCTGCACGCATAGGGTTTCCCTCTCGAGCATTGGATGAAACTGCAGCCCCCACCCCGGAGTCAACAGCAGTAGCACTGCACAGTACCTTTACTCGGACCAAAGCAGCCTTTATGCGCACAGGTCCTGGCAGCTGCATGGCTTGCTCAGGGGCACTTGGAGGAGAGGAGAGCGCTGGCAGGGAATTTCAAAGGAGGTAAGGGACCACTCACTGTACAAAGTAGGCAAGCATACCTTCCTTTTAGCCCCCGTTCACATCAGCGCGATTTGACATGTCAAATCGCAGCCTATTGCAATGCAGACTTTGCGGCACCGCACTGATTCCCGAAAGTAGTTCTTGCATTACGGGAGACTTCGGGGTAGATTTCAGTAGACATCTGTGCATGAACCCGCACAGATGTCTTTCAAATCGCCCCTGAACTCACACTGAAATGCGGGTTTGAAATTGTGCAAGTTCAGTTGAACTCGCACGACTTCAAACCCGCCTTCAGTGTGAACAAGGGCTTAACTTGACAAAAAAATGCCTTTACAATGACTCTTCCCCCCAGCCACCTTCTGGCTGAAGGCATCCAAGGATGATTCAAACAAGCATTCATCCTAAAAGGGCAGCCTCTCAATTTGCTTCTTGCTTAGCAGTTCTGCCAAGCAACAATTGAACCATAGGATACTTCACTGTGCCCACTGTGAAAGCTGCTTATGTAGTCTTCAGAGTTGTTCCCACCAGAGAGAAGAGGGACACCTTAACCACTTCAGCCCCGGAAGGATTTCCCCCTTTAGGAACAAAGCACTTTTTGTGATTCGGCACTGTCGCTTTAACTGACAATTGCGCGGTCATGCGATGTTGTACCCAAACAAAATTTTTCTCCACAAATAGAGCTTTCATTTGGTGGTATTTGATCACCTCTATAAACAAAAAAAAGAGAGACAATTTTGCAAAAAAATAAGACACAATATTTCTTACTTTTTGCTATAATACATATTCAAAAAAAATATTTAAAAAAAAAACACAATTCTTTCATAGGTTTTGGCAGATTTATAACTTCATAACAAAAAAAAAAAAAAAATCGCAATCGGCATATATTGACTGGCTTGCGCATAAGTTGCCGCGTATACGAATGATGAGAATTTATGGGTTTTTTTTTTTTTTGTTTTTTTTTTACTAGTAATGGCGGTGATCTGCAATTTTTAGTAGTACTGCAATATTGCAGTGGACATATCGGACAGTTTTTTGGGACCATTGACATTTATACAGCGATCAGTGCTATGAAAATGCATTACTGTGTAAATGTCACTGGCAGGGAAGGGGTTAACCTGAAGGGGGCGCTCTAAGGGTTAACTGTGTTACCTGTGTGTGTTACTAACTGTATGGGGGCTGGGCTGAGTGGGGGAGGAGAGTGATCGCGCCTCCCATATACAGGGTGCCTGCGATCACATTCCTTCCCCCTGTCAGAACGGAGATCCTTGTGTTTACATACACAGACCTCCGTTCTGTCACTGTGGGGGAGCCATCGCGGGTAGCCGGCGGAGATCGAGCCTGCCCTACCTGCTCACAGGCTCCCCTGGGACACAGTGAGCGCGCCTCTGGCGGCACGCTCACAATGAGCAATCTCGCTGCCGCCGTCTTTTGTGGTTGGCATGTGGTTAAAGAGGGCCTAGAACCTCAAACTCTTTAAGACCCCTTTCACACTGGGGCCGCAGCAAAGCGCCACTCATTTTAGCGGCGCTTTGTCGCTGTTTAAACGTGCTTTTTGGCCGCTAGAGGGGAGCTTTTAACCCCCGCTTTTCAAGGGCTTCCGCCTAAGATAATAAAAAAAAAAAAACTTCTGACTTTACAACCATTTTAGGTAGGCAATAACCGGGTCAACAGGAGTAGATCCCCATTTATTGCTTATTTCCCCCTAAAGGGTGTACTGGGTGAGCCCAATTGGCATACATAACTTCTTGTAAATGAGGGTGCACTGGAAAGGACTTGGAATGTTTTGGCAGCTGCCAGGACCCAAATATAGTTACTTTAGAGGAAGAGAATTCTGGCAGTGGCAAAATGATTAGTAAACATAAAAAAAAGGGGGTCAGGAAGCACCCCGTGGCCTATGTGAGACAATCTTAGACACCAAGATTCTTCCTGAGAGAACTTGTCTGCAAAGGATTTCTGATCCTCAACTTCTAACCTATTACCCATCCTATGGAATCTTCTCATCTTCCCTCAAAATGGGAGGAGAAGAGCACACTCATTTGTTTCACAGGCATTGTAAACCAGTGAGAACAACGCTGATCACGCAATCAAAAAAATGACAGCAGAACATTCTTACCTTGACACAAAAGAACCTGAGGATTGTGCAATTGAGGCAGTGAAGATATCAGAAAAGGGCATGGGTTCAAAGCTAATCTGACCCATAGGGGAGCCATTAGAGGGATAACTGTGCAGGGGAGTTCCTCCTACCTGAGATGAATTTGAGAGTCCACCCCATTGGCGCACCCCACCCCACCTCTCTGCCCGTGTGAGGCCATGGCTTGCCGAGTATATGGCGCCTAAAGGGAGTGGCAGCTGAGAGTAGTGTTGACACAAGCCAAACGGCCCTCTACACACCCCCACGTACAAGTGTCAAGGATACTTTCTGTGGCATTGTCAGAGCAGCACTATGGACAGCTGTGCAATGGGCTGAGCTATAGTAGCCTTCTAGCACCGAGGCTCCTGCTTTGGGGACCCAGTGATTGCACATAATCCTGGCCAAATGGTGACCTTGAGCAACACTGGCTGGCCCCTTCTAAAAAACACAGCTACATCGTTAAATCACTTTATTCATAAGATCCCCAAAAAACAAGCCCCAATGCACTGGAACATTTTAAAAAGGTGGAAATTAACACAAATTCCACAATTTAAAAAGATACACTCACCAGTCCATTTTGTACGGCTAGCAGGCCGAACCATTACCCATCACTGTGAGCATGCTCCACAGAGCCTTCAGAGACTCAACTAACTTCCCAAAGGAACCACTAACCTAGACCTGTGGAATATCCTGCCAGCATGGCCAGCTAGTACAAAGCAGTTAGGAGATCACTGACCGCAGGATCCAGCACAGACTAGTAATGGTGCAGGCTCTTCCTGCTCTTGCAGGAGTCCTGGTACAAGCCCCTTTGGCCTGCTGACTGTAGCAATCCTTGAGGCCCTTCTCTTCTCCAGCAGCAGTATGCAGACTAGGCAAGCATTAAGGGCCTAAACCCAGGAAAGAAGAACTTCAGAAGAAAAAAAAAAAAATCTGTTGGCACATTTGTTACCAAAAAACATTAGCTAAAAACTGAGGCTTAGCTGAGCTGCGAGAGGTTATGCATGGGATTCCTGACTTTTTTGGACAGCGTCCTTTAACCTAAAGTTAGCATCATAATCCAAGTAGTTATTAATATTACGTCCTCTGTAACCTGTGATGTATGATTAAGAAAGAAAGCTTTGACTGCCACCGGCTTTCATTTGGAACTTTCTGGGCAAAAAAATAACAAAATTAAAAGCACATCCAATTTTTAGTGGCATGTTTTAAGTCCAAACATTGCTGCACAGAAACAGAATTGCAAGAGAGGTGAAAAAAGACTAAGTGTTAGTTGCCTTTACAGCATGAAGAGATAATCAGTTATGTTATTATGAAGGAGCATGCCGTTAGTTCAGTCACAGAAGAATTGAGAAGCAGAATGTACAAACAATTAAAAGTTTTATTTTAAATTAACAGACATAAGCAATAGCTTAAGAGCAACCTGAATGTACAGTTTAGGTCATTATAGACAGTTACTTTATTCAGGGACACTATACAGAATCCCCAAGAGAAGGCCAATATATACATTAAGAACAAAAAAAAAGTGTAGGACTTTATTGGTACAAAAAATGTCATTACCAAAGTCACTGCTAAAATGCCTATAAGTTTATTAATAAAACATAAGAAAGCAGTTTCTTATGCAAATAAATGCCTATTATATCCTCCATATATACAACCCTTCATTGTACATAGCTGGTACAATCAACAACATTGATATATGCAAAATACTGTAGAGAAATCAATGATTGACGATTGTCAACATGTTTCATGAACCAAGAGCTTATTTCTTGAGGAGAAGGCAGCGGACAACCTAGAAGTTTAAAAACATTAAATGTATGTATTACAAAGGCACTCATATTTAAATATGACCAAATATATACAGTTTTTAAATGAAACTATTGTTACATTAAAATCATAAGCGCCACTCATAGGTGCGTAACTGCAATTGCCTATGGAGAAGGGGCCACAGATGACATAAGTGAAACTCCACCCCACATTAAATCTGTAAAGATGTTACATCCATTAAATCTAATACAAAAGGCGTGTGTGTAATATAAAATCATAGCTCTAAAGCTACAAAAAAAATAAGTACTTGCTAAATCCCGGCAAGATGTGTGAAGAGTCTCAAATGTTCTGAAATAGGTGTGGTCACAAGGTCTTGGAAAGATCTGTACCACCTATTATGAGAATGATAATTATATTCACTCACAATTTAATCCATAATACAAGTTATGGAAAATGTATACTTTTAGAATCACACTTCGAAAGCAACAAAAAATATTCTCACATGTTTTCTGAAAAAGGAGATTTTTTTTTTTTTTTTAGTCAAAGTTATCACACTGCAAGAGTCAAAGATGGCTGTAAAGAGAAGACCTCACTAACATGTGCAAGTTTGAAAGTAAACTTCTCCTGCATAGCTCCCCAAGAAATGACAAAGTGCACAAGGAGCCATCTCCCCACTGGGTACCACATGACGGACCCACCAGGTCGCAGTGGCCCACACAAAAAGAAGAAGTGTTGCCCTCTGCATTCTCCTGTAGTAGTAGACATCTGGTTCATGAAACACGTTGAGAATTCATTATCACTCATTTCTCCACAGTATACCGCATATTGAATTCTATGTAGAAGATGGGTGCTGTCATGTTTGTAGAAAGAAGTGTACATGCAAAGGATATATTAAGCATTTAAATGAATAAGCAGTAACTATTTATAAATTGGATTTATAACATTATGCATCTTTTAGCAGTGATTTTGGTAAACATTTTTGTACTCAAAGTTCCACACTTTGTTGTTCCATCAGTTTAAATTATCTCCATTTTGCGGTTTCACTGGAAACGCCAGACTTTCTTCTTTTCAGACGATAAAGCCTGCGATTTGCAGCATTCTGTCTTTGCATTGAGACATAGGAAAATGGGTTTCTGGCAGTTTGCTCAGCTGAACAGATACCTTTCTTTGTTGGAGGCTGTTCATGGCAAGGGTGGGGATCCTCAGGCGGCCTCTTTCGACTTGTAGAGCCGCCCTCTATGCTGCTGCTGAATTTGGCCATTTCTCCTCGAAGATCATTCACAGTTTTCTCCTGTATTACAAAATGCGAATTAAAAAATACGTCTCCTAAAAAGGGTTATGTTATGTAAAAATAAAAACTACTTTTTTTAACTTTTGATTTTATGCGACAATGACACCAGATGTGAAAACGTGTGAAAGTGGAGCCTTGGCAAAAGCAGAAAACCTATTAAATAGTAATTATATGTAACATTTACAAAGTGCGACACTAGTAAGGCAAGCACAATGGGTCACTATAAACAGTCTGATAATATTAGGCTTTGCACTCAATGCAACCCTTTCCAAAGCTGCAGTAGATGAGTAGTAGCAGGAGTAGCCTCCCAATTCTGTTCTGACAACAGAGTGGCAACAAAAACTAACTAGACAAAAAGGTCCAAACATGAACATGGAGAGCAAAGGTAAATATCCCAAAAAAAAAAAAAAAGTGAAAAGCATGCCCTCCCTCCACCCCCCAATTCATACCAGGCCCTTTGAATCTAGTATGAATTTTATGGGGAAAGCCACGCCAGAAAAAAAAAATAAAAAAGCCCCACCGAAAAAACCTCCACTCCCAATGTCTGGCAGCTCCCGCCGTCTGGCTCATCTCTCACTGGCTGTTAAAGCGGTTCTAAAGCCTTACGGTTTTTCACCTCAATGCATTCTATGCATTGAGGTGGAAAACCTGTGCTGCAGCTTCCCCCAGACCTTTCCCTTTTCTTACCTGAGCTCAATCCAATCCACCGACGTGAATGAGAGCAGCAGCTCCAGCTGCTGTCTCTCTCCTCATTGGGCAGATTAATAGCAGCAGGAGCCATTGGCAAATGCTGAGACACCGGAGCCAGAGACAAGGCCGAGTCACGCTGCCTGACAATAGACGTAGCAGCTAGGCTCATGAGCGAGTACGCACGGAGGCTCGGCGTTAATTTTTCATTACCAAAAGCGGTAACCGCGAGCAACACTCTGGATCGCATTGCAGTATCCAGGCGGACGGAGCAAGGCACCAAATTCAAAGTGAGACACGCATAACAGATACAGTACACTGTAAACCGTAAGATTACATTACTGTATTAAATAATTTCACATCCCTTTTGTCCCTAGCGCTTTGTCCAGTGCCCTGCATGCATTTTTATATTATATATGCCATTCTTTCTGCCTGGAAACGTAAGAATGTCCATGGCATCCAAAAAGCGTCCCTTTACGTCAAAAGCAGTTTTTAACCAGCTAGAAAACTTAGTAAATAAGATCACTTGCAGAATGAGTGATGCTAATTCGTGATGAAATTTGTCATCAGACACTGAAAGTGACGACAGCGACAATTCTGCAACTGAGCAAATTTCAATGTTTTGATTTGATTACATTATTGAATAAATATTATATTAATATTTTTGATATTTATAGCTATTATAATTTATGATTTCATGGTTTGAAACTTTATTATACCTGGGATGTCTACTAGACTCTTGTTTGGACAGATTTGAGTGAGTTCTTCCTAAAAATGACAGGCCTACAATATAAAACTTCAAATTTCTATGCAAAAAAAAAATGGACCGCTTTGAGAAGCAAAAATCTGACATAATCATACCGCCAGGGAGGTTAAAAGCGGAGTTCCACTCCTCTTACAAAAAAATTAAAAGTCAACAGCTACACATATTGTAGCTGCTGACTTTTAATGGGACACATGCCTGTCCTGGAATCCAGCGATTTCGCACCCCAGCCGTTTCCATCGGGCACTCGGGTAGTAGTAGCCATTCGTATTAAGGGAAGGAGGAGGGGGACTTCTGACCTACCTCGTCGAGGTACCAGGACCTTCCCTCCGAAAGGTGCCAAGTGGGGGCGACAGATAAGCGGAGCTTCCACTTTTGGGTGGAAATCCACTTTAAAGGACGCCAGTGGCCTCAGTTTCAAAAAAGTAAATGAAAGAAACACACGCTCTGAACACTGGCATTTAGCAAAGTTTAGGAGAGATCAGCAATTTATCTGCCAACACGCTGCTGCTCCAGAACGGACTGGCAGAGTGGTTTTTTTTCCTGCCACTAAACTTTCCTGTTAAAAAAACGCTGATAAAGCCTATATGTGCATGAACACATAGGATAATATGTCGGGGCTTTTAGAGGCAGTTAAAAAAATGTCTGATGCTCAAAACAGCAGCTGTAAAAATGCCCAGTGTGCCTGAGGCCTAACATATGCAGCTGTAGGTTCTCATTTTAAACCAGGGTAATCATTAACATTTAGTTTAATAAGAACCTGGCCCCCTTTTAGGTTGTGTTGCTTACTGCAGAAAGTGGCTTACAATTTAAGACGCATCTGAGTAGATCTTAAACATTTGCAATTTAAAAAGTTAAGAGGTTAAAAGGAGAATTTCAAAATATAGTAAAAGTTGTACTTACGTAATCTTCACACTTGGCCTCCCAGTGAGCTATAAGGTCCTTAAGCTTCTCAACGGCTGTATCCTTTTCTTGAATCATGTCCATCAGCTTATCAATTTGCTTCTTTTGTGATGACACTTTCTAGAGAAAATAAAATCTTATTTAAAATACATTTGTGTAAGACGCCCAAAAATGACCGTTTGGCAGCTACAGTGTGCATGGAGCCTAAAAAGGAAGGAAGGAAAGGTGAAGGGTCAAAAAAACAAAAAAACAAATATGGATTTTTAATACAGCTTAACTGTAAAAAAAGGGATTTTATTATAACTTACCATAAAATCATTTTCTCTGAGTTCACTGACAGACGCAGCTCTTCTTAAATGACACGTGGGTTTTATGTCGTCCTATCAGGAGTGAGGGAAAAAAATGTCAATTCGACATAATTTTTAGGTATAAACAAAAAAACAAAAAAACTGGGAAGTGGAAAGGAAGGAAGGAAAAATCCGAGGTACGTGTGACATCGACGGTTTGCCAGTAAAAACCCGCAGAATGTGTTTACATAAAATTTATTCTAAAATAAAAGAGATCTTTCACAGTAGTGTTTTCTTCGTTTAACTATTCGACTACCTGTACTAAGTTCTTTTCCTATGTCGGCAACTCTTCGAATTCCTGGAATATCGAGTGACC
>BLSH010351679.1:645142-666482 GCA_018402905.1 Glandirana rugosa
TGTGGCCAAGCCAAAAGGCAGGGCCACAAACTGAAAGCAGCACCCTTCTACCGAAAAGCGCAGAAATTTTGGTGAGGCTCGAAAATTGGGACATGCAAATATGCGTCCGATATCCATGGACACCATATATTCGCCCTTTCTTAGGGAAGGGACTACTGAACTAATTGATTCCATGCGGAAATGTTGCACCACCAGAAACTGATTGAGCGACTTTAGGTCCAGGATAGGCCTTACTTCTCCGTTCAGTTTTGGCACCGTGAAGAGGTTTGAGTTAAAAACCCCTGAACCTTTTGCTTGTTGGAACCTCTGTAATCACGCTCTGCACCCTTGTTTTCTAGGGCCTGGAATAATCAATCCTTTTTTACGGGATTTATGGATATATTGGATTCCAGAAAGCAGCAGGGAGGAAATTCCCTGAATTTCAATTTGTAGCCTCCAGTTACTGTGGAATTGACCCATTTGTCCTGCACCACCCTTGACCAAGTTCCTGCAAACCGTAGTAACCTTTCCCCCACCCTTGCGAGTGGGGGCACCCCTTCACAAGCCCGACTTGGAATTAGGCTTGGCTGACTTCTGGGTCCAGGGTTTTTTCTGACCCCGACGCCTTCTAAATCCTGCCTGCTGAGGCCGTCGGAACTGTCTGGAAGATGCAGGAGCACTAGGAATTTTGAATGAAGGGCACCTACTCAGCTATTAAACTGGGAGCAGTGCACTTTTACCTCCATAATTTGTTTGGATATATTTATCCAATTCCTCACCAAATAACCTTTCTGCTTGAAAGGCAGCAAGCAATCGTTTTTTTATTGGCAGGTTTTAAAGCTCTGCGCATTGTCAACTGGGCAAGTCAAACTTTTATTGACTGAAGAAATTGCTGCCTTTACCAAAGGCATGCTCCTTTTTGAATTTTTCCTCCATATGATACAATTGATAACCCTTTAGGAGGCATGAACACCCAATCTGGGTGATCCCACTCTTCATACATCTTTTGCTCTAGCAGAGGGTGGACTGGAAACGCCTGGGAAGTTTGCCTAGGCCGCAACAATCCCAGAGCAGATCATGAGGCTTCAGACACCCCAACAGGGTGTAACTTAAAGCAAGACCTTACAAGCTCAATTAAGGCCTGCACCAACAGCTTCTCTAATTTAGAGGTTGAAAATGGTTCCTCTGAATCCGATTCCTCAGAAAAAGAATCGTCAGTCTGACCTTCACCTCGGTTCACCCCTTGGTGCCTCACACGCATCCTCAACCCAAACGGGACCCATGTCAGGTGTACCTCCATGGGGACGGGGGTCTCTGTACTCGGCGAGGTTCTCCCTAGGACCTGAACCCGAAGAAGAGGAACTATCCCCTCTTCTTACCTTGAAGAATAGCCACAATCATACTGGCTATTTTGCTCTTGAGACCCCCTAAAGCTGCAGCCAAATCCTCCTTCGTGACATAGGCTGGATCAGGTGCATTAGAGGCAGCCACAAAGCCTGCACAGCGAAGAGGCTCAGATAGGCCAGTTGCTCGAGGTCTTTCAGGGGAGACAATATAAGCAGTAAACCCAGGCTTCTCTACCTCAGGTGGTGGTGCACTGGCTCCCTTAAATGCCACCCCCCTCTCCTCCTTTCTGGAAACCCAGAAAAAAGGACACTTTCCCCTTAAGAAGAGCTCTGAACAGACCAGCCGTTTAACACAATCTCTCCCTGGCTTCTTTTACCTGCAGTCACCGTGCTCAGACCACTTCAGACTCACGTGCCCTCAGGACTCCAGTTGTGTCCCTTAGCAGCCCAGAAGTGCCGGCGACTTCCGACCAGCCCTTTTAAAGATGCTAGCTTCCACTTTCTGCTTTCAAAGAGACACTTTTTTTTTTTTAAAGCAGTAAGCCGAGTCCTGAAGAACAGCGCCCTCTGGCGTCTGTAAAACTGGCACTGCAGGCAAAAGCCAGGAATTTCTTCATCTTTTTTTTTTTTTTTTTTTTTTTAAAAAGAGGGGAAAGTACTTACCATTCCCCACCGCAGGCTTCCTAATCTTAGGAGCCAGCCTTACCCCATCACAGCGGGCCTTGTCGCTCAGGACCTTCAAGGACCAGGTCCCTTTTAAACTGCAGGCTACTCCCTTGGACCTGTATAGCACCCTTATGGAATCTTCCTTGGGCAGATAGACCAGGATTTTCCAACAAACTAAGGGTCCAGTGACTTAACACATTACAGGCAAAAAACTGTCCAATCGAGGCTTGGGTACCATCCTTTTAACCTTCTGCTGTTTGAATGGATGCGATAAAATATGCACTTTCTGGGATGTCAAGAGTTCTCTCACAGCCACAACCATCACCTTCAGACACTGGTGAAATAAAAAGGAGGTAATCCCAGAGTGGGAGGGGTTATAAAGGAGGAAATTCCTGTCTATTGGTTGCCAGTGTCCATTCACCTGAAGGTAGCGTATACCCAGCAGTAATGAATTAACAGTCACGTGATGTACGATAAAGAAAAAAAAAAAAAACACAACAACACCACCACACACGTACGTATATAATGCAATTCAAGAACAACCAAGTCTCACCCATTACATGTGTTCATGAGCAAGTGCATATATGTTGGTGACTTTCTCAAACGGCAGCTGCGCTGCGGACTTGCTACTTTCCACTTATTACCACGAACAGCCTGGGATTATGCAATACCTTTTTAAATAATTTATAATATTTTAATATTGGATGCAATAAATTTTCGGAATTACACTATATTGGGATTCTCGTTCTCTTTATACACCGCTACACCGGAGGTGGTTTTGGTGGATTGCTGCTCCAGACCATAGATCAATCGGCAGATCGGAGCCGGGAAAGAGGTTCAGCACATGCGAACTACCCCTGCAGGGGTGCCTAGCTCTGGTGAGTGGGGACACAGGAGGGGAGCACAGTGTGAAGTCACCGGATCACTTTGAAAATGATGATGAACTGAGAAGTCACTGAACACAAATTTGTTTCAAGAATTGGAAAAATATTTTCTAAAGACTATTGTGTTTTTACATTTTTTTAGTTTCATTTTTTATATAGTTTTGATACACTTTCCTCGTTTTTTTCATTTTTATGGACAATACAACGTATTTCTAAATAATAATCATTTGATGTGAAAACGCACAAGGTTTACATACACTGTCACTTTATTCACATTATTTCAACATATTTTCACACACATATTGTTTTATGATTGGGGGTTACACAATAAGCTTTTATCTAAGGAGGATCATTACCTCCAGGGATAGCGCCATCTCCCTGTGTGTTGTTTTAAATAATTTTTTTCCTTTTGGAAATTCAGGAGGACAGCTTTCCCCATATCATCTTTTATATAACCCTATTTCGGTATACCCTATTACCCTTAGCGCGGAATTTTATATATATTATTTTATGTTGGTGACAATGCATGCAAAAATGTTAATACAGGAATGTAACCAGAAATGTGGTCTCTGAAACCACTGAGGGATCATACTGATACAGGAGAGTGAGTCCAATGGCCCCAGATCTTATCAAATGGCTCTGGAAAGCCTTGATTTGTGTATGTGAGCAGGTAAAGATGGAGCGTCAAATTAATCCATTTTCTCCACTCAGCGCAAGAGGGAGATTTTTTTTCACGTAATTAGAATAATTTTTGGGCATAGAAATGCAATACCCTTAAAAGTTGTTTTTTTTTTAGCATTGGTGGTAATGGGAAGGTCTCCCATCAGCCCCAAGAGGGATACTGTATGTTAAAAAAGCCTAAAGCAATTTCAATAAAGTATCACATTTCTGTTCAAAAGGATTGTATTTGGGACAGGAGCAGAGTGCACAAATAAACTCTGCTGTGCTACTGCAAAAACATTGTGGAGAATGTCTGAGCTTTTGAGCATATAGCCGCATGAGAAGTATAATAGGTTTGGTTATATATTTTAAGCTGGATAAGTTTATCATTAACTGAAATAGCAGAAGATCTATAAAGAATCCTTAACATCCTCCCAATATTCCTCCACCATGCTATTTAGACCAAATATGGATTGTACATGGCTTCATTAGTCAGGAGTTTCCAATAGTATTTGGAAACCAATGTGGAGGTCTCAAATGACAAGTTTCTCCAGAGACATTTGCTCTGGAGTGGGACCTCAAAGGATTTAAATTGACTAAAAGCAGCAGGGCGTAATTGGCAATAAAGGTGCAATTTGGTATTAATTATGTTCAGTTCTGACTGGAAAGTATGGAAGTCCTTCCATTTGCCCTCATGGAATAGCGGGTGCATACATTTGACCTAAAGGATGACCAGATTTTGAATACATTTTCTTCAGCAATGAAACCAGGGAAAACCTGGAAACAAGCAATTAAAAGGGCTTACTTTGTCAGTTTCTTCCAGTTGAAGATCCCTTCTTGTAGACTTCTCAATATGATTTCCCAGCTCTAAAATAAAAAAGGTAGGTACTATATTGATATATACTGCATTATACGAGGAGGAACAATATGCAGAGTATTAACAGTTATAAAAGAAAAAAAAAAAAAATATTCAATGAATGTGTGAAGAAACACCAGTAGCCAGAGACAAGAAAAAAAAAAAGAAAAAAGAAGACTGAACACCAATGCCTTTTTTTAAATAAAGTAGCTGTGAGGGATTAGGTTAAAAAGGGTAACTTCACTTTTCTAGGAAAAAAAATGTCAAATAAAAAAATAATATAGCATATACATTTGTGACTCAAGTCATATTTTAACCACTTCAGCCCCGGAAGATTATCCCCCTTAATGACCAGAGCACTTTTTGCAATTCGACACTGCGTCACTTTAACTGACAATTGCGCTGTAGTGCGACGTTCTACCCAAACTAAATTGACGTTCCTTTTTCCCCACAAAGAGAGCTTTCTTTTGGTGAGATTCAAGTCAGATATCAGGCATCCCCTGCAAAAAAAGCTTCATTTTTAGTGAGATACCTCCAATAGGAAAATCACATTTAACCACTTCCCGACCGCAAGACGAAGTTACACTGCGGTAAGATGGCTCTATTTCGCGAATTGCCGTACCAGTATGGCGCTTCGCATAATAGATATAGGAGGCGCGCGGCCCCGGATCCCCACTAGTATTAACCCCTTCCCTGCCAGTGTCATTTATACAGTAATCCGTGCATTTTAGCACTGATCGCTGTATAAATGTCACTGGTCCCAAAAAAGGTGTCAAAAGTGTGCGATCTGTCTGCCGCAATCCCGCTAAAAATCGCTGATCACCGACATTACTAGCAAGGAAAATAAAATAAAAATGCCATAACTCTACCCCCTATTTTGTAGACGCTATAACTTTTGCGCAAACCAATCAATATATGCTTATTGAGATTTTTTTTTACCAAAAATATGTAGAATACATATTGGCCTAAATTGATTAAGAAAGTTTTTTTTTTTTTACAATTATTTTTTAGATATTAATTATAACAAGTAAAAAGAATGTTTTCTTTTTCAAAATTGTATTTTTTTTTTTTTATTATTTATAGTGCAAAAAATAAAAACCGCAGAGGTGATCAAATACCACCAAAAAAAGAGCTCTATTTGTGCTAAAAAAAAAAAAAAAAAAAAAAAATACATTCATTTTGCAAAAAATGGCCTTGTCATTTGGGGGGAAATTCTTCCGGGGTTGAAGTGGTTAAAGGGATGCAGACCCTGCAATTTTCCTCATTAGAGCCTTGCATGTGCACAGCTGATTGATAATGAAACCACTCCCATTAGATTCTCTTACCACGTGGACACAAACACACAAGGACTTCTTCAGAATAACAAAAGGTAGGAAACTTTTTCAAAAGTGGAGTTACTCTTAAGGATAACCTTAAAGTTAGGTTTAAGAGTTAGGGATTAACCGCTTGCCGACCGCCAATTGACGGCGACAAGGTGGCGCTCCTGCGCAAATCGCCGTCATATGACGGCGGCTGCGAGATTGCACCCAGTGAGCGCACGCTCACTGTGTCCGGGGAGGGCCAGGGAGCGGGTGCGGCGGCTTCGATTGCCGACGGCCACCCGCGATGCCCCCCCGAGTGAAAGAACGGAGGTCCGTGTAAGTAAACACGGACCTCCGTTCTGTGAAGGGGGGAAGGGCTGTGATTCACAGCCTTCCTCTACACGGAAGGTGTGATCACTTCCCTTCCCCAGCTAGGGCAGTCCCCCCACAGTTAGAACACGCCCAGGGAACACGGTTAACCCTTAGAGCGCCCCCTGCAGGTTAACCCCTTCACTGCCAATGGCATTTACACAGTAATCAGTGCATTTTTATAGCACTGATCGCTGTATAAATGCCAATGGTCCCAAAAAAGTGGCAAAATGGTCCGACATGTCCGCTGAAATATCGCAGTACCGCTAAAAATCGCAGATCGCCGCCATTACTAGTAAAAAATAAAATAATAAAAAAAAACCCCAGAAATGAATTCTCATTATCCGTAAACGCGACCACTTTTGCGCAAACCAATCAATAAACGCCCATTGCGATTTTTTTTTATCGCAAATATGAGGAAGAATATAAATTGGCCAAAAACGATGAAAAAATTTTTTTATATATTTTGTTTTTTTGTTTATAGCGGCGATCAGAAATGACGCAGCGGTGATCAAATACCACCAAAAGAAAGCTCTATTTGTGGGAAAAAAATGACGCAAATTTCGTTTGGGTACAACGTTGCAGGACCGCGCAATTTTCAGTTAAAGCGACGCAGTGCCGAATCGCAAAAAGCGCTCCGGTCCTAAAGGGGGAAATCCTTCCGGGGCTGAAGTGGTTAAAAAACCTGATGGAACCCTCTGTATTTATTATCTTAAAGGGCATCTTATCAAGTCAGCTATGGAATGCCCCACATGTAAACAAAAGTTAAACCCTCATATGGTTTAAGCATAAAGGTACACAATGCTGTTATTTCAAGTAATAAACAAATGAGTTTAAATCAAGTGTTTTCTGATGAAACAAACATGACTGACAAGTCTGCCACAACACAAAGCCAGTTATCGCCTAGATAGAAATTAAGGGAAACATCTCCAACAGGGACAGAAAAGGCAGACAAAGGCTGTTTAGGGTTCTAGCCTTCCCCTACATTACTAGAAATTATTTTTTGTGGTCTGTGCTCCTCTATGAAATCTCTCCTTAACCACTTCAGCCCCGGAAGGATTTCCAGCTTTAGGGCCGGAGCCCTTTTTGTGATTCGGCACTGCGTCGCTTTAACTGATAATTGCGCGGTCGTGCGACGTTGTACCCAAACAAAATTTGCGTCCTTTTTTTCCCACAAACAGAGCTTTCTTTTGGTGGTATTTGATCACCTCTGAGTCATTTCTGATCGCCGCTATAAACAAAAGAAGAGCGACAATTTTGCACAAAAAAAAAAACAAATTTCTTACTTTCTGCTAAAATACAAATCCAAAAAAAAAAATATAAAAAAACTTTTTTTTTCATCGGTTTTGGCCGATTTATATTCTTCCTCATATTTGTGATAAAAAAAAAATCGCAATCTGCGTTCATTGATTGGTTTGCGCAAAAGTGGTCGCGTTTACGGATGATGAGATTTCATTTTTGGGGTTTTTATTTATTTTATTTATTTTACTAGTAATGGCGGCGATCTGCGATTTTTAGCGGTACTGCGATATTGCAGCGGACATGGCGGAACATTTTGACACTTTTTTGGGACCATTGGCATTTATACAGCGATCAGTGCTATAAAAATGCACTGATTACTGTGTAAATGTCATTGGCAGTGAAGGGGTTAACCTGCAGGGGGCGCTCTAAGGGTTAACTATGTTCCCTGGGCGTGTTCTAACTGTATGGGGACTGCACTATCTGGGGAAGGGAAGTGGTCACAGCCTTCGTATACAGGAAGGCTGTGATCACAGCCCTTCCCCCTTCACACAGAGCGGAGGTCCGTGTTTACATACACGGACCTCCGTTCCTCCGCTCGGGGGGGGCCATCGCAGGTAGCCGGCGGCAATCGAAGCCGCCGCACCCGCTCCCTGGCCCTCCCCGAACACAGTGAGTGCGCGGGCGCGCCTCCGGCGGCGCACGTGCGCTAAGCTCGATCCCGCAGCCGCCGTCGTATGACCGCGTTTTGCGGGAACGAACCACTTTGCCGCCGTCAAACGCCGATCGGCAGTCGGCAAGTGGTTAATGTGGTTCATTGATACAGTTGCATTAACAAAGCAGCTAAACTTCTGGTTATACTGCCACAAACAGGAGGCTTACCACCAGCATGCATCAGTCATGCAGCAAAGTAGAACTAAAAGGGCATAATCATAAACAGAGAGGTGGGGACATGTTTCCTTAACCACTTCACCCCCGGAAGGATTTCCCACGTTAGGACCAGAGCACTTTTTGCGATTTGGCACTGTGTCACTTTAACTGACAATTACGCGGGCGTGCGGCGTTGTACCCAAACAAAAAACTTGCGTCTTTTTTTTCTTCACAAATAGAGCTTTCTTTTGGTGGTATTTGTAAAAAAATTTTTTGCAAAAAACAAACAAAAAAAAGCAATATTTCTTACTTTTTGCTAAAATACAAATCAAAAAAAAATATATAAAAACACAAAATTTGTTCATCGGCTTTGGCCGACTTATATATTCTTCCTCATATTTTTGTTAAAAAATAAAAAAAATAAAAAAAAAAAATCACAAAAATCTGCGTTTATTGATTGGTTTGCACAAAAGTTGCAGCGTTTACAAACACTGAGAATTCATTTCTGGCGGTTTTAATTTTTTTTTTTTTTTTTTAGTAATGGCGGCGATCTGCGATTTTTATCAGGACTGCGATATTGGGGCGGACATGTTGGACACTTTTTTTGGGACCAATGACATTTATACAGCGATCAGAAATTTAAATGTCCACGGATTACTGTATAAATGTCATTGGCAGTAAAGGGGTTAACCTGCAGGGGAGATCTAGGGGTTAACTGTGTTCCCTAGGCGTGTTCTAACTGTGAGGGGGCTGGGCTGTTAGGGGCATAAGAGATCTAACTAATCCCAGTGACAGGGATCAGTAGGTCTCTTAGTTCCCCGCTGACAGAACGGGGAACCGCTGCGTTTACATTGCCGGTTCCCCGTCCTTTTATTCTGGCAGCTCCCCTGCGGACATCGGGTCCGCCCAAGCCACGGACACACTCCTCCGGAGTGCGGCGGGCACGAGTCGCAGCGCTCACGCCCCCTAGCTGCCACTCCGCAAATCGCCATCTATTTACGCCGGCTCGCGGTACACGTCCACACTGCCGCAGTAAATATACTGTGCACGGTGTGGAAGTGGTTAAAAGCAATCCAAGAAAAGGATTCACTGGGGGGTAAAAAAAAATACAAAAAAAAAAAATGTTTTTTATTTCTTACCGACTGAGGCATATACTTTACTTTGGGGCATTTAAGAGCAGGTCAACTGAGGTAGGCAACAGCGAAGAAACACCAAAAAAGGTCCAGGATAAAAAACAAAAACCCACCAGAAAACTGGGATAGTTAAAGAGCTGCCTGAAGGACTGTATACCCGAAAGTGGCAACTGATGAGAACACCAGTTGGTATCCTTGCAATTCTGGCAAATCGTTGTTCAATACCGAAAAACCCAAGAAGCACCTTAATACAAAATGGTAGAATTTGATCCCTGAGACCATAAGCTTGGAAAATTGTCTGTCCGAGCCACCTTAGAGATGCAGAAACAAGAAGCCAGAATATGGCCGCCAGTACAGAAACGTGCTTTGTAGACATGATAGCTACAAGAAACACAGAATGCATTAAGATAAAAAAAACTTCTGCCTTTACAATTACTAACTCCTACTTCATTAGCTTAATTTATAATAACTTCATGAACAGAGACCGGGCTGCCCAGCACTTGAACTTAAATGGTATGAAGCTAAAACCAGTATTAGTGACTTTGACATCTCGTGACTCAGAGTGTAAACGTGCCAGCTTTAAAACAGAATAATAGCTCTACACTGTCAAATTAATTGATAGAGCAAGTCTACAACAACATTCTTTGTACAATTAATAGACCGTTTAGCTAGCTTACAAAAGCTGCCTTGAAAAGATACTTCAGTTTCACCCACTCCCATCCTTCCTCCTTCCCATGCCTCCACATACTACTTTCTTATCCACCCTGTTATGTGCACTGTCTTCAATCCAGATGCTCATCTGCCCATCAGCTTCAGTGTTGTCCTGCTGAATTCTGCAGTTCAGGTGCTGCAGCCCAGATTCCACACCACCATGTTTCCCTCTGATATTACCAGGAAGCAAGAAGAGGCAGTAATTTATCCAAGAATATCAGAAGAAAGCATTGTGCCTAGGCAATATATTTTTGCATTTAAAAAAGCAAAAACTGAAAAAAAAAAAAAAATATGGGGGGGGGGGGGGTTACAGAGAGGAAAATTCCCTTTTGGGACCAAAGGCCCACTTTAACTTACCAGCAGATTTCCTTTTTAGCTCCTCTTGTGTTTTAGCAAGTTCAGATGTCACTTGCTGCAATTTGTATTCCAGCTGAGTAATGGTCTGTGGATCGTCATGGATGGCTGCAATATGATGATGAGCCTCTTCTGCTTGCTTTTTGATTGCTGTCAGGTCATTCTGCATAGAAGAGAAGAGCCCTTGAAGTGGGATGCTGGGTTCATCAACCTGGTAAGCAGAAAGCAATAATTTGTCTCCCACAGGTACATGCTTTACCATGAAAGGTCCTTCTTTTTCACTCTGCACTTAATCCATCTGCATGTTTTTCTCCACATACAGAATATAAACGTGACAGGAGTCTGTAAATGGTTTTACTTTTACAACCAATTTTACTGGCGTTTCCCAACATAGGATAGTTTAGATGGGAGCCTGCCACATTAATTTTAACCTGTTCAAACCAAGGCTCCTAAACCAGTAGTGAATGTGGCTGCCTTGTATGTGAAGGTGCAATGGTTAGCATAACCTGAAGACTATAACAGTTCCAAGGAATTTTATGGTGGCAGCGTACCTGTATTGAATGTAAGCCACAGCGGAGTGGCTTCGTGGGGAACATTACAGAGCACAGGTCCCTCCCCCTCAGTACTTATGATTTCACACCTTATTGTTTGCCAATGATCTGTAGGCAGTTATGCTGTCCTTACAGCTATGTTTGCCAGTGTCCAATAACTTGAAAGTAGCAGCTGCATACAAATCAAAAAGCAAACAGCTCTAAAGCTTAAAGGGCAAATTGAAGCACATCATGCCCAAAACTGGCATCAGAAAAGGCCTGAACAAACACCTACTAAAAGTTATATGTGGGAAGAGCTCTCTTGTAAAAGCAATCTTAGCGCCCAAGTAGCCGCTGGATTGCCTTTATAAGCAGTTCACTCCTGCGGCATCACCAAACTTTCCTGTCCCACAAAGATACCTGATCTACCAGCCAGCGCTTCTGCCAGCTGATCACAGAGACGAAGACCAGAAACCGATTTGTTTGCCTCTATGATATAGGGAACGAGAATTGATGACCCTGCCTCACTTCCGGTTTATCCGTATGTAAACAGCGCCATTTCTAAAAATGAAAAGCATTTGATCACTTCGATCTTGGTGTGATCAAATGCTTTTAAAGGGCAGATGAGGGATCTGGGGTTTTATAGACCCAAGATCTCTCCATAAAAAGGAGTACCTGTCAGATTTTCCTATTGATGTCACAAGCATGTTTACATTCTTGACAGCAATAAAACAGCGACTGTCCAACACATCACCGCCCGTATCAGTGTTGCGAATGTCAGATCAGGGACAGTAATTCTAGTAACAGACCTCCTGTGTAAATCTAAAGTGGTAACCGGTAAACGCTTTTAAAGCATTGCCTATGGAGAGTAAAATTTACATTGTTTGCACAGGCATGTGTAATTTTAAAGCGCGACATGGTTGGCATCTATTTAGTCAACATAACTTCATCTTTTCGATTTTACAAAACAATTTGGTTATGTATTGTGTTTTTTTTGCAAATTCAAAAAAGTGCAACCCCCCCAAAGAAAAAACGCATTTGAAAAACCGCTGTGCAAATACCATGAGACAAAAGTTGCAATACCCACAAAAAGGGATTTTATTAAAACTTACCGTAAAAGCCTTTTCTCCGAGTTCACTGACAGACACAGCTCTTCATTGACTTGTGGGGTTTATGCTTGTCCCATTAGGAGTTAACTAGGCAGGGATAAGAACAGCTGGCCCCTCCCATGGGGCCATCCTCTCTTCCCACATAAACCCTCCACATAGCATAGCTCCTCAGTTCGTATACAAGCCGTACCGAAAACAGAGCCCAGAGGGGTGGGTGCTGCGTCTGTCAGTGAACTCGGAGAAAAGGATTTTACGGTAAGTTTTAATAAAATCCCTTTTTCTCCTACGTTCACTGACAGACGCAGCTCTTCATTGACTTGTGGGGATGTCACAAAGCTGTGTCAAAAAAGAGGGGTGGGTAAACGATAACAACTGTACCAAACAGAACCTCTAAGGAGGCGCTAGACGCGCCTACACTGCCACCTGCAAAACTTTGCGGCCAAAAGCAGCATCCGAAGATGCTAACACATCCATCTTATAAAACTTCGTGAAAGTGTGTACCGAGGCCCAAGTTGCCACCTTGCACACCTGTGACACCGAAGCCTGGTGTCTGAAAGCCCAGGAAGTGCTAACCGCCCAGGCAGAATGAGCCGTGACCGGAAAAAATGGGACCTTGCCCCGAACAGAATATGCGTGGGTCACGGTCTGTCTAATCCAACGAGAGACAGTAGCCGACGAGGCCGCCAAAAAACCCTTGCGCGGACCCTCTGTCGACACAAAGAATCAGACTTCCGAAAGGAAGCTGTAGCAGCCAAATACACTCGTAAGGCCCTTACTAAGTCCAAGGCATGCAACTCAAACTCTCTTGGGTGCGAAGGATGCGGGCACAATGAAGGAAGAACAATATCTTCGTTAATGTGAAAGGAAGAAACCACTTTCGGAAGGAAAGAAGGAGAGGGTCGCAAGACCGCCTTGTCCTTGTGCAGGATTAGGTAGGGAGACTTGCACGGCAGTGCCGCCAACTCAGACACCCGTCTGGCGGATGTGATGGCCACCAAAAAGGCCACCTTTTGCGACAGCAGTTGTAAGGAAATCTCCCAGATTCTTTCATATGGCGGTTTCTAAAGCACAGAAAGCACCAAATTTAAGTCCCACGGAGCCATCGGAGACCTCATCCGAGGCACCACATGTCGCACACCTTGAACAAAGGTACGAATCAACGAGTGCAAAGCCAAAGTTCTCTGAAAAAGAATCGCCAGAGCCGATATCTGGCCCTTGAGAGTACTCAAAGCCAGTCTTTTGTTCAGGCCTTGCTGCAAAAAGGTCAGGACCCTAGACACCGCGTAAGAGCGAGGGTTATGACCCTCCGCCTCGCACCAGGATATATAAGCCTTGCAGGTGCGGTGATGTATCTTGCGAGAAGTACACTTGCGAGCCTTTAACAAGGTAGGGATCACGGAGTCAGCGACTCCTGTCCCGCAGCACCTGGGACTCAATAGCCAGGCCGTCAAAGCCAGCGACGGTAAAGCAGGGTGCAAGTTGGGCCCCTGAGACAGTAGATCGTCTCGCAGCGGGAGCCGTCAGGGAACGTCCACCACCATTTGCACCACATCGGCGTACCACGCGCGCCGAGGCCAATCTGGAGCCACCAGGATTATTGGTATTCCCTCCGCTACTACCCTGCGTATCAATCGCGGTAGAAGCTTTATTGGAGGGAATGCATACAGAAGGCGATAACAGCCCCAGGGGGCTACCAGAGCATCCGTGGCCACTGCCAACGGGTCCCTCGTTCTGGACACAAAGGTCTTCACTTTGTGATTGAACCGAGACCCCATGAGATCCACGTCCGGCGCCCCCCCAGCTGCGGCAAATCTGGTTGAATACCTCCGGATGGAGAGACAACTCTCCCTGGTCCAGCGTCTGGCGACTGAGAAAGTCCGCCTGCCAGTTTTCCACGCCTGGAATGTAAATGGCGGATTTTGCCGGAACGTGACATTCCGCCCAGCGCAGAGCTGCCTCCGCACTCCTCGTGCCGCCCTGATGGTTCACATATGCCACTGCTGTGGCATTGTCCGACTGAATCCGAAGCGGACAACCCTGCAACCTCACTGTCCAGTGAGATAGGCATAACCTGATCGCTCTCAGCTCCAGCACATTGATGGGGAGGCGAGCTTCCTGCGCCGACCAACGGCCCTGAGCAGATAGCCGCCCCAGGATCCCGCCCCAGCCGAAAGGCTGGCATCCGTGGTGATGATCACCCACTGAAAGGGCAGGAACGACTTTCCCCTGAGTCAGTGCCGAGTCCCGAAGCCACCAGGTCAGAGATGCCCTGGTCTGGGAGTACAGGCAGATCAGAAGGTCCAAGGACCGAGGAGACCTGTCCCACCAAGACAGAATCGCTCGCTAAAGACGACGAGTGTGACTCTGGGACTAAGATAACGCCTCGAAAGTCGAAACCATGAGCCCCAGCACCCGCATACTAAATCACAATGAAGACCGACGGTGTGACAGGAGGGTTCGCACTGCAGACTGCAGCGACAGCAACTTGACTGGAGGAAGGAACACCTTCACCTGCTCTGTGTCCAAAATCAGACCCAGATACTCCAGGCGATGGGCTGGAGACACCGTTGACTGCTGCAGGTTGAGCAACCAGCCGAAGTCCTGCAGCGAGGTTATGGTGATTCTCACATTCTCCTCCAGAGCCGCGGCGGACTCGGCTCGCAGGAGCAGGTCGTCGAGGTAGGCTACTACCGCAATGCCTCTCTGTCGCAGTAACGCCAGCACCGGTGCTACCAGTTTCGTGAAAACTCGAGGGGCCGAGGCGAGCCCAAAAGGGAGTGCCACAAATTGATAATGGAGGTCCCCCACTGCAAAGCGAAGGAGGCGCTGATGCCGTGGACAAATGGGAACATGGAGATACACATCCCTGATGTCCAGAGACGCCAGGAATTCCCCTTGATGGAGGGTGGCCACAACCGAGCGGATTGATTCCATCCGGAACTTTTGCGCCTTCACATACCGGTTCAGGGCCTTTAGGTCCAGTACTGGTCAGACCCCCCCCCTCCTTTTTTGGGGACCACAAACAGGTTTGAGTAGAAACCTTGAAACCCCTCTGCTAGAGGCACTGGCACGATCACCCCTTGGTCCGAAAGTGCTTGGACAGCCCCGAAGAGGGCCTCCCGGCGTGCCTGCGGGAGCCCCAAGTTCGATGGGAAGAACCTGTCTGGGGGTAGAGTGTTGAACTCTATCCTGTACCCGGTGGACACCACTTCCTGGACTCACCGGTCGGAAATGCGAGTAAGCCACCGGCCTGCGAACCCCAGAAGACGTCCCCCCCACCCGAAGCCTGGGTGGGGGCAGCCCATCAGGCGGAGGAGAGCTTGTCCTCCGCCTTTTTGGTTGTTCGCTGCCACTGCCGGTTTCCGGCCCCTGCAGTTGCCTTACCAGAAGGGGTCCCTTTGCCCGCTGCGCCCGGGGCGCGAAAAAACCTCTTTTGACCCGAGGCAGGGGGCCCATGTCTACGGCGAAACTCACGCTTCCGGGGCTCTGGGAGGAAAGTGCTCTTACCTCCTGTGAAATTCTTAATGATCTCATCCTGCCGTGGACCGAATAGACATCCGCCTTGAAAGGTGAGGTCTGCGAGGCCTTTTTTGGACGTGTGGTCCCCGGACCATGAACGTAACCAAAGCACCCGTCTAAAGATGGCGGCAAAAAACGCCATTCTGGAAAACATAGGCAGTAAATCCACAGCCGCGTCACAAAGGTACTGAAGCAAAAAATCAGCCCTCTGCGGCGCATCCATCAGACGGCCGCAGTCCAGATCATTCTGGAGCTCCGACATACTGGCTCAGTCGCAGCGTAGTGGGAATACCAGTGATAATTGCGGAAACCAGCGTTTTCGCACGCTGCCGCCGCCCCCTGGTCCTCTTCTCCGTCCATACCGCGGGACTGGCTCGCATCGGTCGGCCAGGCCGGGGAATGTGCAGAGTCCGAGCGACTCTCTATGCCCCGGCCAGCTTCTTGATAGCAGACTTCTTGCTTGATAGAAGTAGTTGCAAAAAAGTAAAGAATAAAAATAAAAGTAAAAAAGCGATCACAGTCCGTACCGCAAATCCCCTAAGGGAGCCAGGTCAACTCCTATGCAAACTAGGCATTGAAACTGAGGAGCTATGCTATGTGGAGGGTTTATGTGGGAAGAGAGGACGGCCCCATGGGAGGGGCCAGCTGTTCTTTTCCCTGCCTAGTTAACTCCTAGTGGGAAAAACATAAACCCCACAAGTCAATGAAGAGCTGCGTCTGTCAGTGAACGTAGGTGAAAAAAAAAAAAATAAAGATATTATAAATATATATATATATATATATATATATATATATATATATATATACATACACACACACACACACACACATATACATACACACACACACACACATTTTTTTTTCTATTTGTTATAGTTTGTTTCTAAGACTTTTTCTAGCAAAAAAATATTGTTCTTTATCAACAAAAATTGCCAGAAAAGGCCTGGGGGCAAAGTGGTTTAAAGTGATTTTTTTTTTTTTTTCTATTAAAATAATAAACATGTTATACTTACCTGCTCTGTGCAGTTTTGCACAGAACAGCCCAGATCCTCCTCTTCTGGGGTCCCTAGCTGGAGCTCCTGGCCCCTCCCTTCTGTTGAGTACCTCCACAGCAAGTAGCTTGCTATGGGGGCATACGAGCCAAGCTGCAGCTTCATGTATCAATTCAGAACACGGAGCCGCGGTTCAGCCCGATCAGTCTCACTCCTGATTGGCTGAGTTTGATTGCCAATCAGGAGAAAGCGTCCCAGGCGGCCGAGGCACAGGTGGACATCACTGGATAAAGCTGGGCTTAGGTAAGTATTAGGGGGGCTGAGGCACACAGAAGGCTTTTTATCCTAAAGTTCCGCCTGGCAAAAAAAAAAAAAATTAAAAGTCAGCATACTGTAGCTGCTAACTTTTAGGCCTCATACACACGGGCGTTTTTTACAGCCACGTTTTTTAGCGTTATTTACAGCTCTCCATGTTATTCAATGGCCCCATAATAACAGTGACACTTTTGAGCTGTAGATGGCGTCGGCGTTAGTGAGCTGAGAGTAGAACCAACGGCCATCGCGTTCTGAGGCTGTAACGCCGACGCGGCAAAACGGCATTAACAGCCGTCTGAGTTTTCAGGTTAAAAAATAGCAGAGGAAGGTTTTTTTTTTTCTTTTTAAAAACGCCTATTGTCAATCAGAGGCTGCGTACTGGGGGAAACCCCTACCTCTCGGAGTCAGGAAAACCTTTCAGAAGTGACTTATGCAGATAGAGAAACTAGACAGCAGACAGAAATCACTCACAGTGCTTTGAATTGAGGCTAGTACATACCATAGAAGGATATTGTTTGCGCATTTTTCATGTCAGGGGTTTACAACCATTTAAAAGTGGTTGTAAAGGTAAAAGCTTCTGAAGCTCTACATAGACTGTCAAAATGGGGATACTGGGAAGAGATCAAGGCCTCCTTCACACAAACTGGATTACAGCAGCAATATTTATTGGATTCTTGAGGCTGTAATGAAATCCTTGTTTTCCTGATGTTCACAATGTCAGATGCGTCAAAACTCTGTCAGACGTCCCTAACTACAGATAACCACTTGATGTGGCTACATGCAAACAGTGAAGGCTCTTGTCACCATGTCAAAAGAACTTTGTACAGGCTCAGCAGCTGCTGCTTGTTGCATGAATTTGTCATTCCAGCCTCATGAAACGGATGATTCTTGCTGCTGGAATCTGGTGCATGTGCCTAAACAGCCATGTGAAGGAGGCCTATTAGTGAATAGCAGGAAAACAAGAAAAAAGACCTTGGACGGGTCTTTACAAGGCTAAAGATAGGAAGCTACCGACCTGCGTTTGTCAATTTGGTTATGAGCTATTGAAGGCTGAAAAAGCCAAAGGGGGCCCTAAAAATACGTGAAAAGCTGAAATATAGCTAGTTGCTTAAAGTGCTTATAAACACGTTCCATAATCTGAATTTTTGTCTTCTTTCCCCTGTAGGAAAGCAGATAGGATTTCAGATGACTGGCTGCTCCTCCCCTGGCCAGACTGGGGGACTTCTGCTGCTTTGCTGTGTAGGGTAGACTGTTCATTTTAATTTTTCGAATTTACAACCACTTTAAGTATTTATATGCAAAGTTTCACATCAAACCAGACAAAATAAATAATGAACAGGGAATGTAAGCATTCTACATACTATCTGAAACCTACCTTGTCTTCACTAAAGGATTGGACAAACGCTAGCCAGGTTGAGTCTGGGAATGAAACACTGAAACAATACTTAAGCAGCACTGGGTTCTTAGGGGAGTTCTTTTAACATCTTCGATCAATGCACATACTCACCAGCACACCATCAAATCACAAAAGAACAAGTGTGCAACATTTCAGAGCCATGCAGGATCCCTTTGTCAGGCATGTGATGATGATGATCACATGCCTGATGAAGGGGTCCTGCGTGGCTCTGAAACGTTGCACTTGTTGTGATGGGATCTCTGCAATAAAAGCTTTGGACTACATTTGAAGATCCATGGTGTGCTGGTGAGTATGTGCATTGATCTGTGATATCCAGAGTCCAGCTGGTAGTTGCTACAGCACCTGCTACAGATGAGCCTAGTGATCCAGGAATGTGTGACCGGAATATAGACTTATCTCAATTTACCTGGACATTTGCATCGGTCACAGTCTCCTCCTCTTTAGCATCTTCCTCGTCATCATCATCATCATCATCATCATCTTCTTCTTCTTCATTAGAACATTTTCTCACCAAATCCTGGAATATTTCCATTCTTTCATCACATCTTTCTTCCATCAGTTCTTTTTCCTTTTGCAAACGCTCACTTTAGAAAGAAAAAAATCACAGAATAATGGAATGGAGTGTAAGAATAATTGACAGCCAATAGCATTTTGCTGGCTATGGATCCTAATATTTCATTACCAAGATTTCTTTATGATATACATGTAATTCATACACTTGTCAAGTGACAAATTATTTCACTTGAATTAATATAAAAAAGAATACCAATAGGGAGCACCATCTCATGAACTAAAGCATTTACCTGAAATCATTTTCACGTTGAATGAAGTGCTGGGTGAATTCTTTAGCTACTTCTTCACGGATTTTAAGTTCCATTAAAAGTTTATCCCTTTTCTCATTGACCAGCTGAGTTTCAAGATCTTTGACAAGTTCCAAAAGTTTCTGAATCAACAAATTGTAAAGAGTGAGATGTCAGTATTGTGTAACAAGTTCTGTATTGAACATAGTATTAAGGAAGAGATCTATGCTTTGGATTTGTAGTCCTTTCACACTGGGGCGGTTTTCACATAAAAATGAAAAAAGGCAGCAGCTACAAATACTGTAGCTGAAGACTTAATATAAGGACACTTACCTGTCCAGGTATCCCGCGATGTTGGTACTCCTAGCCAATTCGTCAATAGGCTGTATTTGCAGGCGCTGGGAACTTCACTAAGGGAAACAGGAAGTGAAGCCTTGCGGCTTCACAGCCGGTTTCCTACTGCGTATGCACGAATTGCGCTGTGGTTTATGAATGGCCCCATTGTCTTCTGGGACCTGTGCGTCTCCCAGAAGGCAGCGGTGAGTAGGTAGGGGGAGGAAGGGTCAGAAATTTTGTAGATTGCAGCGATCTTACCCAGAATTGGGAGCGGGTACCTGGTTTTGACAGGTATCCATTCCTCCACCGTCCCCAAAAAGTGCCAAATGTGGCAGTGGAGGGGGGTGCAAACAAGGGAAGCTTCCCCTTTTGGCAGATAAGGGGTGTCTGTAGATAAAGTGCACAGTTTTGACCAAAGTTGAATAATACCCTTGCCATAAGTGAAGGCCATTTATGTACCTCATGAAGCTTGAGCAGAAAACTCCCAGGACGTTGTTAAGAGAGGCCCAGTTGTTATGGTTTACCATTACAGAAGTAGGTTCTCAAACACTAAGCTCAGAGCTACTGCGTCAAGGGAGAGAGAGAGAGCGCATGAAAGGAAATTTGAATCAGAGGAAGTGTTCACTCCTGTGATGATGAATATGAACAGTAAAAGCTAGGCCTCTCAACAACATCCTGGGCATTTTCCAGTCAGGATTCATGAAGTATATAAAACAGCCTACAGCTAAAGTAAGGACATTCAAGTCTGGTCAAAGATGTACATCTTGTTTTCATCTACAGATGTCGCTTATGTGCATTGGGCTATTTTTTGGTAAAGGTGAACAATGCCTTTAAAGGTGTTGTAAAGTCTCAAGGTATTTCACCTTAATGTATTGTATGCATTAAGGTGAAAAACCTGAGCTGCAGCTGCCCCACAGAGCCCCCGCCCCCTTTTCTTACCTGCGATTATCAGTTTCATCGTTGAGGACGAGCCCAAAAGCTACAGCCACTGTCTCGGGTCCACAGTGGATAGAATAATAGAATCTGTGCCATTGGCTCCCGCTGCTGTCAATCACATCCAGTGACATGGGAGCCGGGGTGGGGTCAAGTTCTGCTGTCTGTATCAATGGACGCAGCAGCAGGACTCTGGGGGTGCACCCATGAAAATAGGCTCTCCGTGGGAGCACTCGCCAAAGAGGAGCCAGGAGCACCACCGGGGGACCTCAGAAAAGGAGGATCGGGGCTGCTATGTGCAAAACCCTTGCACAGAGCAGGTAAGTATGACACACTTTTACAAACAAGATTGCCAATAAAATGGGTAAAAAATGGCCCCTGCAAAGTAGCGTTAAATGCTAAACTTCATTTGCTCCAGCACTGCAAAGAAATTGAGTTTTAAAAGAGGACCGCTGTCAGATTCCTGGTCCTCCCTTGCAAGCTCTGGCTTCTCCACCCGGCCTCCATGTCATTACTGGATACAGAAGGGATATAGTAGACAGTGTAAGGAACCACAGCACGCAGCAGGGGACCAGAAGTGATGGCTTTAGAAGATGATTCTAAATATATGGTTTTTCTGCAATGCAGGAATGATTCGCACTGCAAGAGGCGAGCATTCACCTCTCTGCATCCTTAAAAAAAAACAAAAAAGGGATTTTATTAAAACTTACCGTAAAATCCTTTTCTCCGAGTTCACTGACAGACGCAGCTTCTTCATTAACTTCATGGGGTTTTATGTTCGTCCAAGCTTAGTAAGGACGTAACGTCTTTTTGGTATATAAATCTTAGTAGAAGATTTCGGTAGTGAAGACCAGGGGACGACGCACGACACCAAGGAATGTGACAGATGATATAGGGAAGACATAGGTCATTACTGTACCTCCGGCCCACCTCTTCGGTCTCGAACGTTCCCTCCTGGTCCTTAGACTGTCGCCAGGAGAAAATTTTGAGTTAAAGAAACGTCACGACCTCGTTTACTTCA
>BLSH010351679.1:680196-701604 GCA_018402905.1 Glandirana rugosa
TCAATTTTGTTTGGGTACAACGCCACACGACCACGCAATTGTCAGTTAAAGGGACACAATGACCAGAGCACTTTTTGTGATTCGGCACTAAGGGGGTAAATCCTTCCGGGGCTTTAGTGGTTAAACACACTGCTATTATTTTTAACACAACTGTACCTTGATCTGACGGCCGCTGAATCTGGTGATTTACATCCAGCGCCACAAGTCTTAACTTTCCTGCCCATTACAGTTATAGTCAGTGTCTTGAAAAAGTATTCATACCCCTTGAAAATTTTTCACATTTTGCCGTGCTACAACCAAAACGTAAATTTATTTTACTGGGATTTTATGTGATAGACCAACACAAAGTAGCACATAATTGTGAAGTGGAAGGAAAATGATAAATGATTTTCAAAATTTTTTTACAAATACAGGCGGTCCCCTAATTACAAAACATCCGGCTTACAAATGGAGGGAGACAACAGGAAGCGAGAGGAAATCTACCCCTAGGAATGGAAATTCACTACTGTAAGTGTTATCATGGGAAAAAAGTGTCTCTACTGATGCTTTATCACCAAGGCTTGTTTCCACAACAACCCAAAATTTTCAAAATCCAATTATCATTGGGACAGAAAGGTGAAATCTTCTGAACAGGTAAACAGACAGGAAAACAAACATTACAGGGGTGATAACCCTTCCCCTATGCTATCCAAAAAGCTTAAAAATAGTTTTTTTGGCTGGAGTTACACTTAAAAAAGATACCTGTTCCAACCTACAAGTTCAACTTAAGAACAAACCTACAGACCCGATCTAGCTTGTAACCCGGGGACTACCTGCATATGAAAAGTGTGGCGTGCATTTGTATTCAGCCCCCCCGAGTAAATACTTTGTAGAATCACCTTTCGCTGCAATTACAGCTGCAAGTCTTTTTGGGGATGTGTCTACCAGTTTTGCAAAATCGCTAAAGCTCTGTCAGATTGGATGGAGGGCGTAAGTAACATAACATGACATGATGCTGCCACCACCATGTTTCACGGTGGGGATGGTGTGTTCAGGGTGATGCACAGTGTTAGTTTTGCGCCACACATAGTGTTTTGGTCTCCTCCTTCCACATGTTTGCTGTGTCCCCCACATGGCTTCTCCCAAACTGCAAACAAGACTTCTTATGGCTTTCTTCTTCCATAAAGGCCAGATTTATGGCGTGCACGACTAATAGTGGTCCTATGGGCAGATTCTCTTACCTGAGCTGTGGATCTCTGCAGCTCCCCCAGAGTTACCATGGGCCTCTTGGCTGCTTTTCTGATTAATGCTCCCCTTACCCAGCTTGCCTGTTTAGGTGGATAGCCATGTCTTGGTAGATTTGCAGTTGTGCCATACTCTTTCCATTTTCGGATGATGGATTGAACAGTGCTCCATGAGATGTTCAAAGCTTGGGATATTTTTTTTTTTTTTTTATAACCTAACCTTGCTTTAAACTTCTCCACAACTTTATCTGTGACCTGTCTGATGTGTTCCTTGGCCTTCATGATGCGGTTTGTTCACTAAGGTTCTCTAACAAACCTCTGAGGGCTTCACAGAATAGTTGTATTTATACTGAGATAAATTACACGAGTGGACTTGCTAAATAGGTGACTTCTGAATGCAATTGGTTCCACTAGAATCTTAGTTTGGGGTATCAAAGTAAAGGGGGCCGAATACAAACACACGTTACACTTTTCAGATATTTGTAAAATATTTGGAAAACCATTTATCATTTTCCTTTCACTTCACAACTATGCGCCACTTTGTATTGGTCTATCACATAAAACCATTTACATTTTTGGTTGTAACATGATAAAAAAAAAAAAATTGGAAATTTTCAAGGGGTATGAATACTTTTCCAAGGCACTGTACACAAGCGTGGCCAGGATGTAAACAACCACTGGAGGCTGCATCGTCAGATCAAGGTAAGTATGCATCTGTGGAAGGGGAGATGGGTTAGTTTAGGTCAGGAGTAAGGGAGAAAATTAATATGTACGCCTTGTCTTAAAGCAGTAGAAAAATCTGCTTGGTCAATTGTACCTACAAGTAAAGATTACCTGTAGGTACAAATAATATGTCCTAAACATGCACCATGTAGTAGATTTTCCCCAAATTCTGCAGCCAGTGAAGTCACTGGCGCATGCACCGTCAGTCCAGAGCACTGTGCCACAATCGTGACTCCCGTGCGCATATGCGTGAGTTATTTCATCACGGCTTGGCCATTTAGATGGAGTCAGCAAACCCGGAAGATAGACTGGGTAAAGACAAAGCCCCGGGAGGGTCTGGAATTATTTTTGTTGGTGTTGTTTATGACTTCATTACCACTTAACATGTACTTATCCTTTAATATTCCAGCATCATGCACTAGAGAAAAACAGTTTTCCTTTTTTTTCATTTTAATTATGAAGCTTACAGCCGTTAGTTGCTGCATTGTACATACCTTTTGGGCAACAGCTGAGAATTTGAGCACATTCAGCGTCTCATCATAGGCAGAGGCAGACTGGCCGATGTTCACAATCATGCATACTTTCCCTTTGCCACTGAAAAAGCTCTGAAGGTAGTGTGTCAGCTTGCTTTCCCGGAAAGGCACATGCTGCTGGATTCTAAACAAATAATATTTGACAACACAAAGTTCAGTGCAGGCGACCAATTTGACCATATTTACAGTAAAGAGAATAATAAAAATCCAGCATCAAAAAAAAGGTACATTTAAGCCCAAAAAAAAAAAAAAAAAACACCACAAATTGCAGCTAACCAGTCCCTAACCACTTTAGGTTTAGAAAGGATTTCCCCCTTTAGGACCAGAGCACTTTTTGCGATTCGGCACTGCATCGCTTTAACTGACATTTGAAAGGTCGTGCGACGTTGTACCCAAACGAAATTCGTGTCCTTTTTTCCCCACAAATAGAGCTTATTTTGGGTGGTATTTGATCCACGCTGCGTCATTTCTGATCACCGCTATAAACAAAAAAAGAGCGACAATTTTGCAAAAAAAAAAAAAAATTTTCATCAGTTTTGGCCGTATATTCTTCCTCATATTTTTGGTAAAAAAATAAACAAAAACAAAAACACACACACACACACACAATAGGTGTATATTAACTGGTTTGCGTAAAAGCGGCCACATTTAAGGATAAGAATTAATTCATGGGGTTTTTATTTATTTATTTTTTACTATTAATGGCGACGAGACTGCGATATTGCAGCAGACATGTCGGACCATTTTGACACTTTTTTAGAACTGTTAACATTTATACAGCGATCAGTGATATAAAATTGCACTGATTACTGTATAAATGTCACTGGCATGGAAGGGGTTAACATTGGGGGGGGCGCTCTAAGGGTTAACTGTGTTCCCTGTGTGTGTTACTAACTGTATGGGGGCTGGGCTGAGTGGGGGGAGGAGAGTGATCGTGGCTCCCATATACAGGGAGCCTGCAATCACATTCCTTCCCCGTTAGAATGGAGATCCTTGTGTTAACATACACGGACCTCCATTAGGTCAATGCGAGGGAGCCATTGCAGGTAGCCGGCGGAGATAGAGTCCTCCCTACCAGCTCCCTGGCTCCCCCAGAACACAGTGAGCGCGCTCACGATCTGCGATCTCGTACCACTTTGCTGCCGTCATCCGAAGGCGGGCAGTTGGCAAGTGGTTAAAATGGATGTAAACCCGAAACATCAAAATTGAAATAACCAGTCTACCTCACACGCAAAGCAATAGAAGCCATTTGCCCCCAGTCTGGTCAGGAAAGGAGCAGCCAGTCATTTACAATGCTCTCCGATTCCCTAGAAAACCGACAGGAAAAAAAAAAAAAAAAGTGCGTCGCCACCTCCCCTCTCCTGTGACTGACAGACTAATAAGGAGACTTATGCATGGGCATGAGAGAAGGGGCATGCGTTCCACAGCCAATCACAGATCACTTCCAAAAGAGCTCCTGCCTGAGGAGACTGATGCAGACTCCTTGCTCATCTCTGCTAATGGAGGAGGGGGGGGGGGGGGGCTTGGGTGGACATTTCACTGTCGTCATTACCAACAGGAACAGCTTCACACAAACTTAACCCCACAACTGCCAGGGAGAGAGCCAAGCAGGAGGATACAATGAACCCCTCAATGGCTGGGCACTTTTACTGTGTAACTACTACTTGAAAGGGCATTACAGTAAAGCCTCGTGCACACAGGGCGTTAAAAAAATACGTTATAAAAAACGCCAGTAGCATTTTTGAGCGTTTTGCATTAGCGTTTGGAGTGGAGTGGTTTGTTTTTTTTCAATGGGATCAAAAACATTAAAAAACGCTGATGAGCTGCCTTTTTTGAGCGTTTATCGGCGTTTGAGCATTTATACAGCTGAAAAGACCCTAGTCTTGGGTTTTTTTTACAGTCCATAAAACGCCCCAGCCAAAAACAGTTGATAACAGCCTATGTACCAGAAAAGTGTTTGTGTGCAGGGTGCTCTGAATGACTGCACTGAATAGAGACAAGTCTGCAAATGATGAATGCAATATAGTCAGCGCAAAGATTAAAAAACAAAAAAAAAAAAACGTATAGGCTATCCGATGGGAGAAGAATCATCATAGAAGTGTATAAGGGGTGGTGATAGCATGTGGTGAGGTGTCCAGCATCAAGGTAGTTCCAGTGGTGGAGGTCCCAAAAGTAATCCTGTCTGTGATGGGGAATCCCAGAGAGGCTGGCCACTACTATGATGAACCTTCTCACATCAGATATCCTGTAACCTGTAAGTTTTTTTTAATCTTTGCGCAATTAAACGTCCTTTTAAATACTGCACTTAGAGGCGCCTCTTTCTGTTTATTTGATAACCGCATATGTGTGCATGAACACATAGGATAACATGCTGGAGAGTTTATTGACTGTAGAAAAAACGTCGGAAGCCAAAAACAGCTGCAGTAAAAAAAAAAAGTCCAAAAACATCCTGCGTGCACGAGGCCTCTCTCCCTGGCAGCTGTGGGGTTAAATCTGTGTGAAGCTGCTTGGCTCTGTTGATAAAGATGACAGTGAAAGAATGCCCGCCCCCCTCCCCCATTAGCAGATATAAGCATTGCAGTCAGTGTCAATGTACTGTTTCCTGACATTTGCTCAGCTTCCTCCTGCTAGTCTGCATCCCCTGTGTCTCAAATGCTGCCCAGTGTAGGACAACTGATTTTACAGACTTCAGCTCGCATTCAAGCTTAGCTAGTGTGATTGCCAAAGGAAAGGGGGAGTGTACAGATGGGAATGGAGTCCCTGTGATGTGAGCCTACAGAGCTCCGGCCTGCAGACACGCCCGTGGACAAGCGTTTTTCAGAGGGCTGTGATAAGCAGGTACAACTAATGTGCTTTTGATTTTTAACTGGTTGCCGACCAGCTGCCGCAGTTGTACGGCTCGGCTGCGCAAACCAATGTCATTGTACGTCGGTCGCGCATGCACGATTTGCGGGGTTATGCGTGCGTGCCCGCTGCGCGCTACGTGAGAGGACATGACACAGATCTACTGTTCCCTGTAAATCGGGAACAGTTAGATCTGTCATGCCCCGGCCAGCCCAGCCCTCACACAGAACACAGTGAGGGAACATAGTTAACCCCTTGATCGCCCCTACAGTTTAACCCCTTCTCTGCCAATGACATTTATACAGTAATCGGTGGCTATTTAAAGCTCTTATCGCTGTATAAATGTCATTAGTGCCAAAAAAAAAAAAAAGCGTCAAAAGTGTCTGATCTCTGCGTTGCAATGTCGCAGTCCTGATAAAAATCGCAGATCGCCACCATTACTAAGAAAAAAAGAAAAGGAAAAAAAATTGCCATAAATCTATTCCCATAGTTTGTAGACACGATAACTTTTGCGCAATCCAATCAATATACTACTATTGGGATTTTTTTAACCAAAAATATGTAGAATATATAATCGGCCTAAACTGAAGAATACGTTTGTTTTTGTTTTTTTGTTTAATTTTTTGGATATGTGTTCCAGCAAAAAGTAAAAAAAAAAATTAAATATATATATTTTTTTTTCTAAAATTGTTGCTCATGGTACGTTTATAGCGCAAAAAATAAAAAACGCAGAGGTGATCAGATACTACTAAAAGAAAGCTCTAATGGTGGGGGGTTAAAAAAGGAAGTTAATTTTGTTTGGGTACGTGGTCACACGACCACACAATTGTCAGTTGGCCATATTGCCAAAAAATTGATTTTTGACTTACTGAAAAATCTTTTTCTCCGAGTTAATTGACAGACACATAAGCCTCCTTAGATATCACCATTGGGTTATACCGCCCCCGACAGTAGGACACTAGGCAGACAAAAGACTAGTCCTAGGTGATATACACCCCCCTCTGCTAAAGGACTTCAATTTAATAACAAGCAGTGTCAGAAGTATTAAAAACTCGGGGGGGGGGGGGGGGCGGCTTTCAATGAACGCAGAGAAGGATTTTAGGGTAAGTTAAAAATCCCATTTTCTCTTACATTCATTGACAGCTTCCTTGAACAACACCATTGGGACGTCCCAAAGCAGTATCAAAAAACATGAGGGGAGGGACAGCCATCCATTTTATAGACTTCAAAGCCAACCAAACAGGAGCTCAACAAGAACTGGAGCCAACCTGAATAAGAAAAAATCCTCAGAAGGGTCAAAACCCTCTTAAACAGCGAAAGTGAAAAGTGTGTACCGACGACCAGATGGCCGCCTTGCAAACCGGCGTCACTGACACCTGATGACGGAAGGCCCAAGAGGCACTCAGCGCCTGGGTAGAGTGTGCCTTGATATGGAAGGGTGGAAACTTGCATCTCATGGAATAGGGTCACCTGTCTAAGCCATCTTGAAATGGTCGCAGAGGAAGTGAGCAGCCCCTTTCTCGGCCCGTCTGACCACAAACAAGGAGTCTGACTTCCGCAAGGAGTCGGTAGCAGTCAAATACACCCTAATCACCCAAACCCCATCCAAGGTGTGCAAGGCACATTCCTTCGGATGCTGCGGTCTGGGGCACAGGGAGGGCAACACAATGTCCTTATTAAGATGGAAATCAGAAACCACCTTGGGAAGGAAGGAAGGAAGGACAAGGGCGAAGAACCATCTTATTCTTGTGAATCATCACCAGGTAGGGAATACGGCAGAATAAAGACACCCATTCCAACACCCTGCGAGCAAATTTAATCGCCACTAAGAAGGCTACCTTCTGTGACAGAGTGAGCAGGGGAATCTCCCGACTATCCTCAAAGGGAGGCTTCTGCAAAACTGAGAGCACCAGATTCAAGTCCCACAGTGGTAAAGAGGACCACACCGGTGGAACCATAAGACGGACCCCCTGGATAATAATAGGTACGCACCAGGGAGTGCGAAGCCAGGGGCCATTGGAATAAAATAGTCAGGGCCAACATGTCCTTTGATCATACTCAAGGCTAATTTCTGGTCAACCCCTCGTTTAAGGAAGGTCAAAATCCTTGCCTCCGAGAAGGAACTGGGGTGAACATCCACCGATTCACACCAGGAAAGATAGGCTTTCCATGTTCGATGATAAACCTTTCTAGAAGTCGATTTTCTAGCCTTAAGCAGAGTCTGAATCACCGATGCAGATAAACCCCGGTCCTTCAGCACCTGGCTTTCAACAGCCAGGCCGTCAAAGCCAGCGACGGTAAAGCAGGATGGAAGATTGGCCCTTGTGATAACAGATCCTCTGAGAGGCAACCGCCAAGGGACATCTGCGACCAGGCGTACTTGGTCGGCATACCAAGACCAGCGAGGCCAATCTGGAGCCACCAGAATGACCGGAATGCACTCAGCCTTGATCCTGCGTAACAGCCGCAGCAGAAGTTTGAGAGGAGGAAAGGTGTAAATTAGACGCTACTGACCCCCCATGGCAACCAGAGCATCTGTGGTGTCCGCTAGATGGTCCCAAGCTCTGGCCACAAACCTCTGCACCTTCCTGTTGAGCCAAGATGCCAACAGATACACCTCGGGAGTGCCCCAGCGCAGACAAATCTGTTGAAACATCTTGATGAAGGGACCATTCCCCTTGGTCCAAGGTCTGCCGACTGAGGTAATCCGGCTGCCAGTTGTCCACCTCTGGAATGTGGACAGCAGAGATAGCCATAACGGAGCGCTCTGCACACCAGAGGATGCCAAAAACTTCCAGAGCCGACAGCGCACTCTTTGTTCCTCCTTGGTGATTGACATAAGACACCGCCGTGGCATTGTCTGACCAGATCCGCACCAGGAGCAGCCGGAGATGGTCTGTACAGTGATCCAGACACAGTCTGATCACCCGGAGCTCCAAGATGTTGATGGGTAACCTTGATTCCTCCAGCATCCATCGACCCTGAGTGAAGCTCAGCCTCAGGATCGCTCTCCACCCCGACAGGCTGGCATCGGTCGTGACCACCATCCAGTGCAGGGGAAGGGATGGAGGATTTTCTCCATTGAAGGGCCGGAGATCGAAGCCACCAGATTAGGGAACCCTTGGATTTCCAGCTCAGTTGAACCTGGTTGTCCAGAGATCCCAGGCATATATCCCATTTTGACAAGATCTCCTTTTGCAGGATTCTGGTATGGGACTTTGCAAACGGCACCGCCTCGAAGGTCAACACTATCAGGCCCAGCACCCGCATACAAGTCCGTATGGTGACCCACCTGCCGGATAGCAAGAGGTAAAATGCCGCCCGCAGCTTCAGGAAGGCCACAGGCCCAGAAAACGACAAAGACCTCCCCCCACCTCAGGACCGGATGAGGACGCCCCTTCAAGCTGAAGGGGTGTTATCCGCAGAGCTAGAAAACCCTGCTCTTGGTTTACAGGGTCAGGATCGGTTGGAGCCTCCCGAAGAGGGTTTGAAAGGCTTTGAACCCTTGTTGGTGGATCCCTGAGGGATGAAAAAACTTCTTATGGGCCGAAAAGGAGGGGCCCCATTTATGGCAAGGTTCTTTTCCCTTTTTTGTCTGTGGCAAGAAAGTACTCTTCCCTCCTGTGACATTCTTTATGATGTCATCCAGAGTGGCCCCAAACAGATGATCACCTTGAAAAGGCAAGTCACTTAGGGCTTTTTTAAAAGTTTGGTCAGCCAACCAGCACTTAAGCCACAATACCCGCCTAAGCACCACCACCGACCCGGACAGCTTAGAGAGCAAGGGAGCTGCGTCTAACGAAGCATCTCAGACAAACTGCAAACCCCTCGACCAACTGGTCCGCCAATTCAGCGAAAGCAGGAGGGAACCGCTCTCCCTCCAGATCGTGGCGCAACAGTTTCGCCCACTCAGTTAAAGTTTGAGACACCAGAGCCACGGCCAGCACTGGCCTAAGTACCGAGCCAGCAATAGTGAACATAGTGCGGCCCAGAGACTCTGCCTTCTGGTCAGCCGGATCTTTAAAGGCAGGGGAGTCTTCCACCGGAATCATGGTGGCTTTGTTCAACTGAGAGACAGGGGGGTCCACCACAGGAGTAGTAGTCCATTTTTTGAGGAAACTCTCCTCAAAAGTGATAATTGGTCAAAATAGGCGGGTAAGAAAACACCTTTGCCATGCGAGACGGCTTGTGAGTTGCCGGCATCCTCCATTTTTAAAGTTTCCTGCACAGATGTAATCAGTGCATCCACCAGTGCCTTTTCCTGCACAGCCACAGAGGCAGAGGAATCATCCTCACTGTCTGAAACATCAGGGACCATGGCCACAAGCTCTGCCCACAGCGGCCCAGTCAGATTCCGGATCTAACGATACAGACGAAGCAGGGGACGGCGGGGGCTGTTATTTGCTAGGCTGCTGTCCGCAAGCCACCTCCACCCAGGACACAAAGGACTCAGCGCCCATCAGCACATCCAGGGATGGCTGGGACCCAGAGGGACCTGCAGCCTCTGAGAGGGGGTCAGGTGGGGAAATCTGATCCGGAGACTCCATAAAAATGGGAAAGGGGCCCATCACACCAAATGTAACCACTGCTCTGGGACACCCTTGCACCGGTAAAATCACAGGCTCACCAGGATACCCCACAACCTACAGCAGAGAGAGGAGGGGATCCCACCAGACTCACCACGGCACCAATGTAGCGCTTGCTGCCTCAGAGGTAGAGCTGCAACCATGCAGCGTTCAGGGAAGAGGAATCCATGTGTCAGACACCAGGATACAGAGGGGCTTGTCTGTGCAAAAAAAACGCTCTCAGGTTCCACAGTGATGGCCCCCATTGCTAAGCACCAAAGCCACCTGTAACATGGCCACCAAGCTACACAAACATGGCCACAGGCCATAGGAAACTGCATGTCTGCAGTTACAGAGGTTCCGGCTACAACAAAATGGCCACCTGCCGCGAAAACGCGGCTCCACAGAATCCGGGGGGACCGACGCTCGGCCAGTATGTCTGCTACAAGGAGAGGGAACAGTGCCCTCAGCCCCCGGGGGAAACAGGAGCCCCCCGTGGCATGCCCCCCCCACCAGTACTGTCCCCACAGGCCAGAGGCCTATACCACATGGCAGAGGAGAGGGGAGGGGGGAGCCTCACTAGAAGGTCCCTTGGGACCATCCACCCCAGGGAGTGGGGGTGCACGGGAAGGAGGTGAACCCGCAGGACCGACCGAGCTAGGGGTCCACCTCTGTCACACAATCCCAGGGGGGAAAATGTACTCACCATACCTGGACCATGCGGGCACTGCTCCAGACAGGACCTGCTCGCCACCGAAGTGGGGAGCTGTCGGCCATGAGGGACGCTGCACCGTGGGCTTGGACCCGGTTGTATGCAACCTCGTGAGGCGTTTAACTCACAGGGCCAGCCCCCGTCCAGTAGGGCTATGTTGCGGCCAACCTAGCGCATAGCTGGGGTCTGCACGCGCTTGTTTTGCCAGACTGGGGAGACCACTGGATACTTAGTGACCAACCCAGCCTGGCAGTTGGTTGTAGATCTCAATGGGGAAAAGAAAATCCTCAAAAACAAAAAAAATTGCCAGGACTAGAGATCCCAGCAGGGAACTAGGTCCTTCCTCCTGACTAGGGAGAAAAAAAAACTTTAGCAGAGAGGGGGCTGTATACCACCTAGGACTGTTCATGGGTAGCAAAGTCTTTTGTCCGCCTACTGCCCTACTCCTGTAGGGGGCGGTATAACCCAATGGTGATGTCTAAGGAAGCGCTGTATGTCAATGAACGTAAGAGAAAATGCTCTGGCCAGGAAGGGGGCAAATTCTTTTGGGACTAAAGTGGTTAAAGAAAGGGCTAACACATAGTATTGACTGTAGCACTTTCTGTCCAAGGAGGCCAACACTTATTCACAAACTGTGTCAATGAAGCAGCAGTATTGTCACCCTAGGACAGAAGTGTGTGAGGACTATAAACACTCCTCTCATCTCCATAACAGTGTAAGGTGCTTTGTAGTTCATAGAGGATACCCAGACTGCTAGCCATAACACTGCCAAATGCACTAGATTTCTGGAAGAACAGGTATTTACTTGTACTTATCAAAAAGATAAAATGCTTTAGTATATTTAACAGACCAAAAGGGAACAAGTAAGAGAACTGTTCGGATTTACATACACAAGTAGAAAGCATAAAGTGACAAAAAAAAGTCTTCTGGAGTGCTAAAGTGCACCTGCTGCTTTATAAGTTTGCCTTAAAGTATATACATCAGGGAAGGATCCCTCTAGTTAAGAGTGAAACGCGTTAACGTCACTTCTGGTCCGTCACGGTCACTGTTGTCATCTCCGTCAGCGGTGGTTGTGAAGTGGAAAGCACACCATCTCAGCACCTAGTTGGAGTCTACTGCATGCTCTTTTACTGTCTGCTTAACACTGGTTTCTTGCAAGTAGATGCTTTTTTGCGCAAATAAACTTAAGATTACAGTGTGCCCTGTGGAATCTCCTCTTATTTTTTGAGTACTCCTGGAACTATCGGATATCACTGTGTATATATGTGGCTTACACCTGGATTATTGCCCGATCAAGAGCGTTCCTGCCCCACCAGATTCCAGCTCGATTGATCTGCTGACTGCAAAGCAGCAGGACCATTTGTTCTGGTGAGTGAGGGCACAAGAGAGTCACCGGTCACTGTGTCACCTTTTGCACTCAGCATTTTTGAAGCACTGAAGAGCACTTTTAAGCACTCTGTCACTTTATTTAAGTGTGTGCACATATTATTTGGACAATTATTGATATATGTTCAAGTTTGGGTTATTTCGACTGGGTTTGGGTTATGTATGGACTACATCAGGGAAGGAACCTGGATGTTCCTTTTGCTGATCTATTTTAGGTGAAAAGCCTCGTACACACCACTTTTTTTCCGTTCAACCCAGTGGGACGAACGAAAAAAAAAAAAAAAAGACCAGACAGCTCAGATCTGAGCCACTGTACTAACATTCCAATTTTACTACAGTGATCTCCCCTGCTGTTCTATTGTGTTCTGCCAGAACACTCCAGCCAATGGCGGAGAGCGCTGATAGGCAGACCATTTTTGGTCATGCCCCTTTTGATAGCAGTTGCAGTACACATCGGCCGGTTTCTATTGAACCGGCCAATGCCGTCCGACATTTGGCCCGTGTGTATGGGGCTTAAGTGTCAAGGCTGAAACTCTGATCTTTGCTGCACTAACCAGTTGGTTACTGAGGTATAATAAGCATGAAAGACAGGAGCTAAAAGGTTTTCTGACCATATACATGTTCCAGGTAAGTGACCCACTAATAAGCGAAGCCTGGATCAGGATGACAGCCCCAGAGCAGGTGGCTTTAACCACCTCCCACCCGGCCACTGTACATATACGGCCGGGTGGGAGCTTCCCCGTTCTGACAGGACGTATATATACGTCCTGCAGAACGGGAGCTCGCAGAGCGGGCACGCTCCGCGCTGCTGCTGGATCCTGTGATCATTATGATCACAGGATCCAGCTGAGCGGAGATCGGGATACGGGCGCAGTGACTGGCCCTCCCGATCATGTGACTGCTCTGTCCAATCACAGCCATCACATTGTAAACAGAGACGAGCGTCTCTGACAGTTCTCCCCTCGCCGTGCTCAGTGAGAGCTCAGTGCGGGGGGGGGGGCTGCAGCTCTGACAGCTTTCTGCATGGTCAGGATTTCATGCAGAAAGCTGTCACAGATCGCCCCCCACACAGTGCACCAAGCACACTGATACCCCTGTCCAACTACATGTCAGTGTCCCCATAAAACAGCCCCCAAAAAATCTGTATGTCCCCAATCACATCTGTCACCATACACAACATCTGTCACAGTCCTCAAACATCTGTCACCATACACAAAACATCTGTATGTCACCGTCACATCTGTCACAGTCCCCGTCACATCTGTCTGTCCACCAACACCAAATAAACTCCAATTTGGGTTATTTTTACCAAAGAAATGTAGCAGTATCATTTTTGGTCAAAATTTATCAAGAGAAATTATTTGCAAAATTTTATAACAAACGCAGAAAAATGCATTGTTTTTGAAATTTTTTTGTCTTTTTTTAATTTATAGCGCAAAAAATAAAAAACCCAGGGGTGATTAAATACCACCAAAAGAAAGCTCTATTTGTGTGAAAAAAATGATAAAAATTTCATATGGGTACAGTGTCGCATGACCACGCAATTGTCATTCAAACTGCAACAGCGCTGAAAGCTGAAAATTGGTCCGGGAAGGAAGGGGGTTTAAGTGCCCAGTATTGAAGTGGTTAAAGACAATCTATAGGCATTACCCAGCACAAAGCATTTCTACCACCTTAATGCATGTCTCAGATTTTCTTTTACCTTGTATTAAATTTAGGATCTTTGTATTTGCTGTTGGGGTCCATGCACACTAGCTTAAGAAAAACAAAAACAAAAAAAAACCAAAAAACTGCTTTTAAAAAGGAGTTTGCGTTTTGCCTGTAGAAGCAGCTTATTGTAATCCTGTGAGCCCATGCTCCTAAAAGCTCCCTTAAACTCGTATACAAAAAAAATATATATATTTTTTTTTGGAGTCCATTGAGGGTAAAATGTATTTAACCTTTGGGTTAGGCTGCTGCCATAAGATGTTTGGACACTGGAAAACAAAAGCTGTTGGCCAAACTCATTCCATTACCAGGATGCCCGCTTTAAACCAAATCAGTAGCAAAAGCATAATCATGTGAGGGATGAGACCTATGCCTTTTAATGGACTGCAACAAAATTTAATTTTCTATCATGCACAGGAAGTTCTTTATCCTTTGGGATGCACAAAACAAACAAATTGTGGGATGGGCAACACAGCAAACAAGTGCCTACAGCTCACAGAGCTGCTTGAAGGACTTTATGCCCTAATCTAGTTTTGGAGGAGGTCAAAAAGTCCACTAATCGAACTTAGAGAACGTATGAACAAAAGACCAGGTGGCAGCTTTGCAACTCTGGGAAACGGTTGCTTGATGTCCAGAGAACGGCCAAGAAGCACTGACAGATCTAGTAGAGTACACCGAACAGGAACATGATCCCTGAGATAAGCTTGGATGATGGTCTGCCTGAATGAAAAGCTAGTGCAACTGATTGTAGTTTAACCAGTCATAGAAGAAAGAAGAAAGGAAAAGAAAGAAAGGACAATGGCCGATTAGAAACAAGATTATTGTCCTGTCTGGGGTGAAAGGAGGTAAAGTAAAAATACTTTACTTTGTAACTCAAGCAATTAGAAAGTGGCCTCAACATCACCTTGTCCATATGCAGAACCAAACAGCGTTCCTTGCAAGACGAGGCCAAGGTACAGGCACTCACTTTACAAGGGGTCATGGATACAAACATTAAGAGTAGACAAAAAAAAAAAAAAAAAAAAGAGAACCAGATACAGACACCAGAGAGTCACAGGTGAACAAACTGGGGGAACTACATGGGAAACACCCTGTGCAAAGGTCTAAATAAAAAAAAAAAAAAAAGCGGCATGTACACGGCTGACAAGGATGAAACGAAGTTCTGCTCAGGACAGTATCTGGTTTACCTCTCATGAAGCAAAAAGTCCCCTGATTAATAATGTTTGCCACTGGCATGGCATTGTCCAACTGAATCTGGATTAGGTGACCATCCTGTAGGATGGTCCAACACTGCAGACACAACCAAATCACCCACAGTTCCAGGATGTTCATCAGGAAACAAAACAAGACAAAAGACATGCCCAAGACTCAGTCTGACAGGCTGCCATCCATTGTCAGGATCCTCCTAAAGACAAAAATGAAAGGCTTTCTTGGCTCTAGACCCAGATTCCTGAGGCGCAAGGCCAGGGACAAACCTGCTCCTCAATAATGAAATGAACTAGTCTGCCCAGCGACCAGATCGACTTGAGCATTAGAAGTTTCTCTTTAGCATGATTGGTGTCGACTAGAATCAGATACTCCAAAGAATGCGACCATTCCAGTGATGATTTCTGAAGGTTGAGGATCCCTCTGAACTATTGCAACATCTAGGACAGTCAATGTCATTATCAGAGCCAGTGCTAACCCTCCCATCAAAAGGAGGTTGTCCAAGTATCTCTTAATGTGGGTGCCATGAAAATGCAGCAGGGCTAATATTAGGGCCAGCACCTTGGTGAATACTCAAAGTGCAGAAGAGATGCTGAAGGGCAAGGCCACGAATGGGTGCTAAAGACCCAAAGCAAGGTGCAGGAAAGCATGATGTGCTGGAAAGATAGGACATGTAAGCGTCTTTGACATTCACAAAAGTCAGAAATTCTCCCTGGTGAAGGGAGTCAAGGAAAAAATTAGTAGGATTCCATAGAGAATTTTAGGACTTCAAAAAAAAAAAAAAAAACACATTTAGAACTTTGAGATCCAGAGTGCAGAAAACGTTCTCTTTTGGCTTGAGAATGGTGATAAGGGTAGAGAAAATTCTCTAAAGCCATTGTGCCACAGATATTGAGGCAACGTCAGTTTGATTTTGAAGAACGCAGAAAGCCTTGTGGAGGTCTGCTAATCTGTGGAATAACAGAAAAGATAGAGGTGAGAAACAGAGGGGGCAGGGAGCAAAACTCCAGTTTGCAACTCTGAGATGACAACCCCTGTACCCAAGCATCAGAGATACAAACTATACAAGCATCCACAAAAGGTTAAAGCGGAGTTCCGCCCTATTAAAAGTCAGCAGCTACAGAAAGTGTAGCTGCTGACTTTTAATAATCAGACAGACACTCACCTGTCCCACGCTCCATCGATGCAGCCACCCGCAACGTCACACTTTTCCCCCTTCTCCGAATGACGCCAGCATCACAAGTGTGGGCACCCGGCTTTGGCATCGTTGAACTTCCTTCCGGCACCCCCCCCCCCCCCCCCCAGAAATGACATGCCAATCCAATTGTGGCATGGCGGGGGGATGTTGGATGGCAACATGGTTTGTTATCATAGTTCTGGAGTGTCACGGATTAATCGACATGGCAAGCCGGAGTTGGAGTTTACAAGTGTTCTAATCACTGGGTAGTAAAGAAAGCCATCTGGCATAGTTGGAATTCACAAGTTGACCCAGTGGGGTGTTGGTAATAAGTTATGAATAAATAGCCATATCCTATCAATATTCTCAAGAAGCTGGTCGCGCTAGTGTTGGTTGTTTTAACGCTGCAGGTCTAAATGTAGAAGTAGATGTCAATGCTTTTATTGATAATTCTTAGAGGTTACCGTCTTAAATATTGAATGTTTTATATTGAATGTGATACATTGTTATCCTGGACCAGCTAGGTGACAAATCACCCTTTTATTCATAATTTGCACCTTATTTTTGGTTATTTACACTAAATGGTCTTTTTTAGACACACATACTGTCCATGTCTATTTCGACCCAGACAGTTGACATACTATTCCTTTTACACGGCAAATGTATTTTTTATTTGGGTTCCTTCCCCATAAAAATTCTAATTTAACCACATAGATGTTTTCATGTGGCTTATTAATTTGAGATATTGTCCTTTATTATATACTTTTTTCACCTTCATTGGTACACGATTAGGATTGGTTTCCTTCGATATAAGCATGTTTTAGGTATACAATATAATGCTTCAGGCATACAAATACAATGTTTGGTATCGATATCTATTCAATTCAGATACCTTATTAGTTTTTTGATTCCCATACACTTGTTTACCTATCGTCTTTGGGTCATGATTCAAAGGCGTTTCCAGTTTATACATATTTTTTTAGATTACGATTTCTGTTTGCCCTTATTCAATATGGAGATTTGTCGCCTTCCTGTTTCCGGGTCTCTGTATATTTATTCGGCAGTGTGTCGGCGGCGCGTCTTCCATCCCCATGACTATGTCCCGTTGTTTGACGAAACGTACGTCAGGGAAGACGTGCTGACATCACTGCCGTGAGTTCGTTACCAGAAGTCGGCCGGCTTACTATGTTCGAACATTTTTATGCTGATGTAAGTACAATACTATTTTTACTTCAATAAACCTCTCAACGGTATTACACTATTGGTTTTATCCTTTCCCTCCTGGTGCCTGCGGATTGATTTTGCCTTGGTGTTGAGCGGGCCGTTTTATTAGTCACCTTGAGTTTGCCCTGAGGTAGATCCGGACGGCTCATCCCTTCACTTCTCTGATGTGGTCAAGTTACATCAGCTCTGCTGGGATCCTTTGATTGTCGGGTACATCCCCAGGTGGGGACCCGGGCTGGGGTACAGCCAATGCACTTCATTGCGCTTACATCTGGTAAGCTGCCACTACATAAGAGGTTTAGGTGTCACTACTGGCTTTGATCTTTCACGTGGTGGTCTATGCCTATGAAGATATATCCATGTGTGCGTTCCATCTGATCTGTCTATGATCTATGTGGACTTTTATATTAGATTTTTTGGACTTTTAATACCTATGCACCGTATTTAGTACATGATATTTTAATATTCACACTTATTCATTTGTCAATGTCACTAGCGCAACCAGCTTCTTGAGAATATTGTTAGGTAAAGTACATGGTTAGTACTGTTCTGGTTGCTGCTATCGTTTTTAGTTCCCATTGTTGTGGCCTAGCTCAATGTTTTTCTCTTACCTCTGCAATAGCCATATCCTACCAGGCAGTATCCATATGCCCCCTACGGTGAGGTGTAGGGGTAGAGAAAGCCAGATGAGATCACCTGGGGAGGTGCAAATTAACATTTCCTGATTACCTGACATCAAAAGGACCATCTGACCACTAAAGATGAGGGGTCAGATATGGAGGGATACATGGACATATACTGCCTCTAGTGGACAACCCAGGCATGCGTCCTAGAGACAGACTCAAGGAAAGGAAGTCTGCTACCATTGGACAGAATGCAGAAGTAGGTTGGCGTTGGGCGGGTGTGTGTGGTTGATGCATGAATAGGTTTAAAAACCTGCATTTCATGCGGAGAATTTTTCTTCCTCTCCTCTTCCATCTTTGATCCATCAGGCCAGCCAGAACAACATTTCGAGGACAGCCCAAGTATCACCATATATATTATTTATGTTATAGGCTCTATGATATTTCCTTAGTGTTTTGATGTTAGAATCTCTATTTTCCTTAGAATAAATGTAATCCTTGCTTTTTTTAAAGCAGAGTGATTGAATATATATATATATATATATATATATATATATATATATATATATATATATATATATATACACACACACACATACACACACACACACACACACACATACACTAACCTTATTATCGTACTATTATCGTTACTGTTATCAGAGGTTTAAGTAGGTTAACGAATTCTAGGAAAAGGCAATTAATATATAGTTACAAATACATTATTTCAGGGGGTCACATTCCATTAAAGCTGAAGGTCCACTTTTGGACGGAACTTCGATTTAAAAAAAACATAACCCCACTTTGGCGGACAGTGGGGCCACACCTATATGCAGAGGAAAGCAAAACATTTGGTAGACTGAGTGCAAGGACTTGACAGTGGGTGGACAAAAAAAAAACAAGCTTTTAGGCCCATGCACAGGTTGGCACAAAGGTTACAGAGGGAGAAGACTTTGCAGTCTTTTCCTTAGGCTTTTAATTCTGAGGAAGGGTGATCTAGCCACCAGCTGAATTTTTGATGATGTTGTCAAGAGTGGGTAAAAAAACGTGCGGTTCCTCAAAGGCTATGCAGATCAAAGGAATTTTTTAGACAAGGGCTCTGACGTCCAGCACTTTAGCCAAAATGCCATACGCATATGAACTGAAAACAAGACATGTGAGAAAAGACAGTAAACTTCCAGCAAACCGTTAAAGCTGATAACACTACAGTCATCTGCTCTAGGAAGTTAGGGATCAACCACAGCAGCAGGGATTTTGGCCAGTCAGACATGGTTTGACAAAGTAAGGTCACAGTTATCAAATGAAGGACAGGGCCTACGAGAAAAATGTATAATCTTTCAACCACTTTGTCAACTGGATAAAAATAACAAAACCTAAAAAAGTAAATATTTCACAGCTTACCAATTCCTAGATGTGGTGGCTGCACTAGTTTTCTCTCCTTTATTTTTCCCCTGTTAATCCTGCCATCATGTTTGTTTTTTAATAGAACAAGCTGTCCAGATGTAGCAGTTAGAGAGTTGAGACAAACAAATTAATGCTGACGGGGCAGTTACAACAACATTTTTTATTTTTATTTTTTAAACACTCATCCCAAAACAGGAAAAAAAAAGCTATTGTAACTGCTTAAAAAGTGCTAGCGGAAGATTAGCTAGCTAGCAATTTGTTGGCGTATTTAAATCTACTGGTGCATCTAACACACCCCTCCACCCAGACTGACAAAGCCGTAGTCCAAAAAGGGGCCTGTTACTCCTTTATTAAGAGCAGGGGTCTTCAAACCCCTGGTTGTGGCCCAGTACCGGTCTGTGGCCCGTTAGAGACTGGACCTCACTGTCGCCTGTATCCCTTCAGCGCATATGTCGGCTCAGTGAAGCAATCAGGGAAATTAAGCCAAGCGTATGCCGAAGATTTCCCAGAAAGCACTTAACTTTGTAACTGCCAGGCAACAACTATGCTCCCCAAAACCACACAGGGGGATACAGGATTCCATGGGGCAGTTCAGTGCTGATCTCCAATGACACACGGGGGGGGGGTGGGGTTCTACATTACGAGGAGTTAAAACTATTTCATTATATAGGAGCATGCAATATAAATAATGCACTTTAATCATTGATGATGGGCCAAGATCAGCCATTCCCCCAACACCACCACCGCCAGTATGAACAGCTGTGGAAATGACATCCATGCTCCTAGGACACTATCAAAACTAAGGTATGCTGGTAGTGGGAGCTGTTGTCCTGGGTTGGCCTACAGTTTGTGTCCAATTATCCTGTAGATGGGAGCATAACCCAAAAGGTGTCCCTCAATGTAAAAGGTCACAGACTGTTGCTGGTTTGATGGATCAGCAACCTACAGACATGGGCATGTCACCCAAGAGGCCTTTCCCTATACATAAAGCATTAACAAAGGAGAGGTGATCAATGGACATTATATTTCACCTTGCATGCATTCATTTGCAGGAAACCAAGGTGGAATCCGGTCCGGGTTTTACCAGCCACCTTGGCAGGGTGGGTTCCGGACCAGATTTTGCGGTCCACTTGTGTCCATCCTCAGGTGGTATAAAGGAAGCAGGTCTGGATCAGATAACTGCTCTGGCCTGGGACTTAGGAGCCATCAAGCCTGAGAGAGCTGATGAACTGAACTTAGTGACTGAAACAAAAGGTTTGCATTATCTTTGTTTTGTGGGTGACTCCTCTGAGTTAGGAAACCGGAAATGTTTAGTTAGTGCCTGGATGGCAAGGATTTATTTTCTGCTTTGCTTATTTGATTTTACATGCAACCTTTTAAATAAACCTGGCTGCAAGTCAGATTTTAAGAAAACCTGCCGTTTGGACTACCCGTTTCCCAGGGAAGGTGATACCCATTGAGCTAACCCCCCAATATAATATAATATAATATATTGACGTCATACGAGGTGCGTTAGTGGACAGGCAATATTTGTCGCCTCGCATGCGTACACTTGGAGTGGACTGGCGAGAGTCTGACCCGGGTTTTGCCAGCCACTGTGGCAGAGCTGGTTCTGGCCCGGAGTTTCTGGTCCACCCAAATCCCTCTCCAGCTGCTTGAAATAACAAGGAAGAGATCTCAGTGGAGCTCACCCTGGGATTCAGTATGCCTACACAGACTGCTAAACCTGGAGTTGTGGGTTGCTCTAGGGCAGAGTTTCTCAACCCGTGGGTCGCGACCCCCTGGGGGGGTCGATTGCTGATTACCAGGGGGTCGCGACGCTGCACGGCTCGCTGCACATCTCTCCAGACATACCCGACTCCGTAGTATGTCGGGTCCGTATCGGCCAGCAAGAAGTCACTTCCGGGAGAGGAGAGGAGAGGAGAGGAGAGGAGGAGGGAGTCTGAGGGACGGTGTGACGCTGTTCTGAGGTCTGCGTACTGTTTCTCTGTAATATAGGAGAGAGACAGTGACCAGGAAGGGGGGGGGGGAGAGAACAATGAAGGAGTGATGGGGGGGGAGGGTGAGTAGGGTCCCACTCG